>JAPFBL010000018.1:0-430000 GCA_026182355.1 Hermatobates lingyangjiaoensis | reverse complement strand
AAAATTTCAATTCCTGTGATTCCTTTCTGATTCAGTTTTAATATATATATTATTACAATAAGATTTTGGATCGTAGTCAATAATTTGAATATCAAGGCGGAACTGCTTATGAATTTATTATTATTTTTTTAGTTAGCTTCAAATTTACTGACCATTGCATAACGACATGCTGAAGACATGCTGGGTATATGGATTTTTTTTTTATTGTTTAAACCAATCCCGTAGCGGGTGATAACGTCAGCCGTTTACCGGCTTTTTTTTTTTTGATCCGTGATTCTATAGGTTCTCCGTTGGGAGTCCTAAATTTTGCCTAACTCAAGTGCATTTTGAGTAGGGATGTTTAACGTATACCTGACATATTACAGGCTCGGGACCGACGGCCTAACGTACTCTCCAAGGGAGACTTACACGTACTGAGATGTATTCACCTAACTCGATGGCCAGGTGGGGATCGAACCCCGAACTACCAGCGCAGAGGCGAGTACATTAACCTCTGAGGTAACCTAGCCCCTAAATGGTTTATGGATTAGTACTTGAATGTTGTTGTCAAGTATCCTTACAAAGAATGTTGGTGAGACTGATTTACTGTACTTATCCCAGCATCTCAACTCTTTAAATATTTGACTGCTGATGACGTAGGCTATTAAGGGGCAACAGTTAGAGATGTCCACAGGGGACAAGCAATTGTATTACTTTGAGAGCTTCGCAGTTGGCATGTGGTTAGCGCTGCTAATGGAATTTGTCCATGTTCAGAGTAGGACAAGCAGTCCCTAGAGACGCCGGGCCCCCCTTCTGACGCTGACTGGTCCTAATTTCTGACATGATGGATCAGATATCCTTACCTTCTTCAAAACCAACTTACCTCGCCCTCCCATCAGTTAACCTTCACTTTCTGCTCTCCTATCACCCGCCTTATCGTCTTTCTTCTACACATCTTGCTTTCAGTTGATCCATTATTTCTGCCCACATAAAACACTCAAATCATTTAAAAATATCAACGGCTTGAATTACTCTAAATGATTCTTTCTACCTTGAATGAAAATAAATCACTTTTTAAATCTACTGTGTAACAATAAAATCTGTTTGAATGGGTAAAAAACACAGAATTCATTCAGCGTCAAAGGCTTAAAGTTTTGTATCATTGTCACTGGGCCAAACCTCGCTAGAGAAATATAGTGTTACATATACCAAACTAAAGTTTATCAGGACTTGGTCAGTTCAGTCAAGAACTGACCGAGTCCTGTTAAACTTTAGTTTTATTTCTATTCCACGGTCGATACTTTTATCAATATTTATATATATATATATATCAATAATGAAACCACAATATGAAATGGGAAAAAAGACTAAGATCTTTCAACCACAACAAGCGGTTTTCGTCAGAGTCAAAAACCCAAGGTTTGACTCAAACGAAGACTCCTTGTTGTGGTTGAAGGATCTTAGACTTTTTGTCCCATTTCATATTGGTTTGATTATTGATTGTTATTTCATGTGTTTATTATGAAATCTTGTTACATATATAGTATATATATATATATATAAATCTTGATAAAAATATCGACCATGAAGTAGAAACAAAATAATATTTATCAGAATTTGGTCAGTTTGTCGGTAACTGACCGTTTCCTCGTAAATATTATTTTGTATGTATAGCTTCAAACTTACTACACAAAAATTAAATGAGAATATTGAAATATTGTACCAGGAAAAAAACCATAGCGGATTACAAATATAAGAAGCACAAACTTAACCTTAACAAGCAGACCACGAGCTTCATGAGAATTTAAAACTATATGCAGGAAGGCAACAAAGCAGGAACCCCTCTTAAGCGAGAGACTCAATGTGTTTAGTACGTTCAAGTAACTTTAGGAATCCTAATGTACAACCTGAAATATTGAAACTTTACAAGACTGTGTAACCTCCCAGGGATACTCATTGTAATTAATTCTCTCTTGTTTTACTGTAGTTAGTAATATGAATTGTTATAGTATTTATTGTTAGTTTTTTATTTAGTTTTATTAATCTGTAATATCCCTGAAGATACACAAAGTTGATTGAAACGTTGAAAATACAATTTAAAGTTTGAATGTTAGAAATAGAGTTTGGAATATTAAATCAGTATAATGGAACTCAGTAATAAATCGCTTGCTGCATTGTTATTCGTAGCGATAAATGGAAAAACAACATTAAAAGAATGGAAAAATCAACTAGATAAAGAATACAATGAAAATAGGCATCTTATTCAATGAAATATATATATATAAACTAGATTAAAAAAAAGAACATAAAAGAAATCACAGAAACTGACTACTATATTTTGATTGCCTCATCATCAGGAAGATAGATGTGAGTTGCTCCGCAGATAGCTGATGACTCATATTTTGTGTATATGTACGAGGTGTGTAAATAAAGTAGTGAGACTGATTTTTTTTAAATTTTCTATTCAAATATAATTACAATGTGATATTGTCACCTTCAAAATAGTTCCCTTCGGAAGCCACACAGCGCTGGAGACGGTCCTTCCAATCATTGTAGCATTGCTGGAACTCGGATTCTGGAATGGCCTTCAGCTGGTCGGTTACAGCAGTTTGTATGTTTTGTAGTGTCCCGAAATGAGTTCCCTTGAGGTGATTTTTCAATCTCGGGAAGAGGAAAAAGTGATAAAGACTCAAGTCTGGTGAATAAGGAGGCTGAGGAGCAACAGGAATGTTTTTACTGGCCAAAAACTCGTATTCTTTTCGGAATTTTCGGAACCATTTTCGCACAAATTTTTCTCATCTCCAATTCATTGGTCAAAATGTGATGAACGGAGGTGTGATTCAAATTCAACTGTTCCCCGATCATTCTGACTGTCAAGCGTCGATCTGAACGCACAAGGTTCCGTACTCTGTTGACATTTTCATCGGTGTTTGCACTTGAAGGCCTTCCGCTTCGTGGTTCATCTTCAATCGACTCTCTTCCTTCTGAAAATTCCTTAAACCACCGAAAAAACCTGTGCCCTTGATAAAACACGTTCTCCATAGGCCGGTTTCGGTTGCATTATGTCCAAGTCTGAAGCAAAATTTGATTGCACACCGCTGCTCAACTTTGAGGTCACTCATTTTTAAAACGCTCAAGAAAAAACCATTTCACGAAAACCAACGCTACGGACAAACAAATGACTGTGGCGAGTTCAGATTCATACTGGAGGCGCATCACACGTGCACCTGACGCTACTCAAGGCCACGCGTCTCCAGCGTTGCCAGATCGAAAGCGACGTTGCCAGTCTCACTACTTTATTTATACACCTCGTATAAACAAAATCAAATTTTTATCACGATTCGGTCAGTTCTCAGGTTCAAATGAAACTCATTTCCAACGTTTCGGTTTTTATTTAAAACCTTTTTCATAGACCTAGAAAACAAAAAAAAATTGTTTTATTTTTTCCATGTCAGGTAAGTGAGAATCATGATTGAAACTATACCAACCTTCATGGTCCAAGTCGAAGTTATCTCATAGAACTCCATGTAATAAACTTCCAGATAGTCTCCTTACTTGATTTTAAAATAAAGTCATGCCAAATTCTTTCGTTATTTATTTAAATTCTATTAAATTGAAACTTTAATTTAAAACCTTAAGTTATAAAGAAAATCTAAATAAAAGATATAAGAAAATAAAGGAAATAATTTTAATTTGAACCTAAAAAACTGGCTCAGTCCTCATAAAAATGATATTTTGTTTCTACTGCACAGTCCATACCTTTATCAATATATATATAGCAGATTCAATAATATATCGACCGTTTGATAGAATAGGTGTGCTCTCTAATCGAGATTCGGTCAATTTTCTAGGATAAAAAATCAAACTCTTGGTGCCAACGTTTAGGTTTTATTTAAAACCTTTTTCATAGGCCTACTATGAATATGCATATATATATATATACAAATATCAACATTAACACGCGATATAAATATGCAAGTAACTCACTACAAAGAATTTACTGCTCTGATAATTAATAAGAAATAAAAATAATTAATGCTCTGAGGTCTTTCGTGTACGCTCAGAATATTAATACCGTACTCTTGTTGGTGAGTTACTTGAATATATATATATATATATATATATATATATATATATATATATATATATATATATATATAAAATTTAGTTTGGAAGAGGTTTTAGTGAAATTATGAGATATTTACACTATAATGCTTATATATAAGATAGTCTATTTCCTTTAAGAGGTCGGATGACTTATGCTTCACATTTAAGCTGGTATGAATAAGCAATTTTCTAAACGTATAGAAACAAATTAAAAGTATTACTCTGATCAATTGTAAAATTGTGTAATGTTTTGTTGGGACCTTTAAATTAGATTCACAGTAGATAATCTAAGTCTTATAACAAGGTGGGAGTATTGTTTATTTTTTCTTTAAGACGGGATTACAGGCGATGCTAATGACGGAGGTTAGCCGCGAAACCCTTTGAAGTACCCGAGACCACCCTTGAATCGTTTTATACGAATCAAATAGTCATTCATAGGCTCGAGTCGTCACGGTGCTTGAGAAAAAGGGAAATTCGACCGAAATGTCCTTTTTTTTGTGTTTAGGCGGGAGTGAGGGTAGTGGAAGTTCGGTAGCGTGGAAACAGGGGAGGGTAAGGGTGGCTAATAGAAGATTGGTTTTTTTTTGTGTGTAGGGTGAGAACTGAAGTGAGGAGTATTAGGGTGATTTGATGGATCGGTCAAGTGAGTAGGCAGCATGATCCGCCACATACCAGCCTTCATGGTCAAAGTCACACTTACCTCTAGCAACTCCCGTTTAATAAACTTCTAGATAGTGCCGCGACATGATCTTCAAAGAAAACCATGTCAAGTAAGTGAGTAGGCAGCATGATCTGCCACATACCAGCCTTCATGGTCAAAGTCACACTTACCTCTAGCAACTCCCGTTTAATAAACTTCTAAATAGTGCCGTGACATGATTTTCAAAGAAAACCATGTCAAGTAAGTGAGTAGGCAGCATGATCTGCCAAATACCAGCCTTCATGGTCAGTCACACTTACCTCTAGCAACTCCCGTTTAATAAACTTCTAGATTGTGCCGCGACATGATTTTCAAACAAAGCCATGTCAAGTAAGTGAGTAGGCAGCATAATCCGCCACATACCAGCCTTCATGGTCAAAGTCACACTTACCTCTAGCAACTCCCGTTTAATAAACTTCTAGATTGTGCCGCGACATGATTTTCAAAGAAAGCCATGTCAAGTAAGTGAGTAGGCAGCATAATCCGCCACATACCAGTCTTCATGGTCAAAGTCACACTTACCTCTAGCAACTCCCGTTTAATAAACTTCTAGATTGTGCCGCGACATGATTTTCAAAGAAAACCATGTCAAGTAAGTGAGTAGGCAGCATGATCTGCCACATACCAGCCTTCATGGTCAAAGTCACACTTACCTCTAGCAACTCCCGTTTAATAAACTTCTAAATAGTGCCGTGACATGATTTTCAAAGAAAACCATGTCAAGTAAGTGAGTAGGCAGCATGATCTGCCAAATACCAGCCTTCATGGTCAGTCACACTTACCTCTAGCAACTCCCGTTTAATAAACTTCTAGATTGTGCCGCGACATGATTTTCAAAGAAAACTATGTCAAGTAAGTGAGTAGGCAGCATGATCTGCCACATACCAGTCTTCATGATCAGTCACACTTACCTCTAGCAACTCCCGTTTAATAAACTTCTAGATTGTGCCGCGACATGATTTTCAAAGAAAGCCATGTCAAGTAAGTGAGTAGGCAGCATAATCCGCCACATACCAGCCTTCATGGTCAAAGTCACACACTTACCTCTAGCAACTCCCGTTTAATAAACTTCTAGATTGTGCCGCGACATGATTTTCAAAGAAAACTATGTCAAGTAAGTGAGTAGGCAGCATGATCTGCCACATACCAGCCTTCATGGTCAGTCACACTTACCTCTAGCAACTCCCGTTTAATAAACTTCTAGATAGTGCCGCGACATGATTTTCAAAGAAAACCATATCAAGTAAGTGAGTAGGCAGCATGATCTGCCACATACCAGCCTTCATGGTCAAAGTCACCTTACCTCCAGCAACTCCCGTTTAATAAGCTTCTAGATAGTGCCCCGACATGATTTTCAAAGAAAACCATGTCAAGTAAGTGAGTAGGCAGCATGATCCGCCACATACCAGCCTTCATGGTCAAAGTCACAACACTTACCTCCTGAAATTCACCAAGAACCATGTACCAGAAGACTGGTAGGTTTGTTTTAAAGTGCGTGGCATTTATACTGATTACAACACTCTCACTAGTCTACAGTCCATCATCCTGTAAAACATCATAAAATATGTAGTCCATAGTCTATTACTTTATAGTTTTAATAATTTATTATCTTACATATCTTCTTTAAAAGATGTGAAATATTTTTTCTATGGAACTTTAAATAAAAATTCTTTTTCACTTGATTCTGAAACAATTTGTTTAAATGAGTGTAAACAAAATCAAAAACTACAGTAGGTTATCTATTATTCCAAGTTAAGTTTTCAGTTTTTAGAGCTATATCGTTTTTGCAGTTATTGGAATTTTTTTTTTGTTGTTTAATAATTTTAGGGAAATGTCTTAGGCAAAATCCAATTCTTCTATTATTAATCGTTCAGTGTAAAACAAAAATATTTCGGAATTCATAAAATGTACCATAATGCTCCTCTTTTTCCAATTATAAAATTTATTAAGAAAGACGGTAATATTTAACTGTAGTAATAAAAAAATATCATGATGTTATTATAAAAGGTATTAAAGAGAACTGTATTCAACTTGTTACAAAATCGACAACTTGAACATGTTAAGAAGTCAGGGAGGGCAGGTTAGCTCAGTGGTTAACGTGCTCCCCTTCGAACTCATGGGTCCGGGGTTCGATACTCACTCTGGCCCTCGATTTATTCACGTGGGATATGAATCCTCGATTTATTCACATCCCACGTGAGTAAATCTGAACACGTCATCCTTCGGAGAGAATGTTAAGCCCTCAATACCTAACTCTAAAGTTAGAGTGAAAGATCTCTACTCTAAATACAGTTCAGTTAGCCAAAATTTATGAATCCCAATGTATAATCAATCAATCACAAAATGCCAATTTTCGGCCTATGTGTGTAATAATAATTAGGACAATCTCCTAATAATATTATTATGAAGTCAAGTAAACATGACCAATATCCTATTTGTTTTATATTCAACTGTCGAACTGAAAAAAATATCTTTTCCATTCACCATCAATTACTCAATCAGTATAGAATGAATACTTCGCATGCAAGGTCCTCGAGTGGCAAAAGTTACGTCAAGAAACATAAAGCATGATTATCATACGATTAACAGGTCAGAGATGTGAATCACTGGCACTTCCTTGATTTCTGAATCACACTCTTTTGTCACTTCAATCACGAGCTTCCTTTTCTTTCCCCATTGTCCCCTTTACTAAGAAGTCGTATTCATTTCGGTATTCGCTTTATCATCATTCAAATGGACATTTATTGGTTTCTTTTTTAATCGTTTCTAACTGTTATTATAATCACTAAAACGTTAATGATATCTCAATATTAATTGATTCTTACAATATAGTTTCTATTTATTATCAATGTATATATATATATATATATATATATTATATATATATATATATATATATATCAATTCACAAACGAAGAAAAGCAACACACAGAGAAAGAGACACACCTACAAACTCAAATTTTCGGATGATCCGTCTTCAGGAGAAAAGAGAGAATGGGCGACCAAGCACGCCGGAAACACAACGGCAGGAAACCGTCCCGGCAACCCGGTCGGTTTGTTATATATATAAAATTATGGAAGAGGCCTTCATTTATACAAATAAGTACTTATGGAAGTCAAGTGTGAGAAGACTAGAAAAACTACTAAGAAAAAGTGGAAAACTCCAACTAGGCATCAACATTAATAAAACTTATATATATATATATCATCATCAGGCAATAAATATAAAAGTCAGAACTGGAACTTAGGGTCTACCGGCCAATGGTGGTGATTTTCAGAGTCATACGATAAATCTCTCAATCACAAACTCTATGAACCTGTGACTCTTTCTTGGCTGAAAAATTTTAGTCTAATGTTTAACCCCGCTAATTTTGATAATAATACTTTTATATATATATATATATATATATATATATATATATATTGAAATCTACATAAGTGGTCCAGATCTGATATATGATTGGTTGTATCACGACCAAATGATTTGATTGTTTTTTCTGTGTGGAGCGGGGGTTGTTGAAGTTGTAGGTTGTCGGCTCTAATGAAAGTCAATTACTTTGAGAATTCCTTCTATGTAGTCACCTCCATCTGCTTGACGAATATTATAAAGGCTCGCACTTCCTCAGAAAATAAACAGTTGTCATGCGATATTAGCTTCTCCACTTGGAGGTCCCTCGGTCCGATCTTGATTAGGGCCGTAGTTCTGTAACTATCGTCCAGTTGAGCCTGGTAGTTAAAGATGAAGCCGCTGTCGTCTAGCCAGGAAGGGTAAAGGGCTCACATTCCCTCAGTATATGTGAATTCTGGCAATGGAGATTAGCCTCACTGTGTAGCAAAGCCTCATTTCTATTGATTTTGTTGAAGTTCTGACAGCTATTGATGAAAATAACTTGCTTCATGTGTTACTGGTCTTCTGAATTATTCTGTTGTGAATGCTGATTATCTGCGTTTACAATATTTATTTCTGCAGAACGTTGTAAACGCAGATAAACATGATTCACATCAGAAATGATGTACATTCTTGATTTGGCATCGTGGGTGCTTTTAAAGCATGGTTGAGTAGTATTTCCGGGTCAGCAAAGATACAGGTGTCACCTATCCAAGTGCTGACCGAGCTTAATGTTGATCACCTTCAATGATCAAGGCGTCTACTTGATCCGCAATGTGATCTATAAGTGTATTCAACTAATCGGATAATATTAAGTAATTTCAAATAAAGTATTTATGTTTATATGATTCATATTATCCTGCTAATCTTATTTGATGTTAGTAATGCCAACAGAATATTTTAAAACAAAACTTTTGCCAATCAGTGTCTAAAATAAGATCCATGAATAAAATGATGAGAACAAGAGAAAAGTCTTGTTCTTTACCGCAGTTACTTTTATTAAAATTGATGGGCTTACTGAATCAGTTTGTTTGAACATGGGTTTCAATTAATCAAGCTCTGCTTGCAGGGAGTCTATTAAATATGTAAAATGAATTACGTAGTTAGGCGAAGGGTCGGTGTAATTGTCAACATGTAAAGGATAGGAGCTAATTAGAGGGCGGAGGTTATTTTGGTTAACAATAAGCGGGAAGGTAATCCCATTAGGACTGGCTGCTGATTGGGGATGGATTTTTCGGCTGGGTGGCTGGTAGCTCTTGAGGGGCGAATCCCAACCTGTTACCAGGCCTGGCCGCTAATCAAACATCGCTCTCGGAAAGATATCACCCTCCCTGCCGGCTTTGCTTCATAATCATATTGTTTGTTTACACTTTGCTTTGGCAAACTCATTCATAAATCATGCAAATACCTTTAAAACATTATTATTATTACATTATTACATTACCCCTAAACTTAACCTGAAACCTAATTTTATATGAGTTATAAAATTTCAGAAATACACTAAAACATATTAGTACTAGACTAACCATGTGCAATATAAAGGCTATCGACAGGGCAAGAGTAGCTTAATGGCTTGCGCGTTTGCTTCTGGATAGCTAGATCCGTGTTCGATTCTCATTCTGGCCCTCGATTATTAACACGCGTGGTCAAAAAATCTGGACTCATCGTCCCTCGAAGAACGTTAAGCCTTGAATGTTAGTTACTCGTTATTGTTTCCTACTCTAAATATACTGTAGTTTAACAAAACTTAGGGCTCGCAATGTAGAATCATTAGGGTGACACAGTATTCCCTAATATTCTTCAGGAATCACCGTCAGTAATGTAGGTTAGATTAGGCTGTAGTGACTATCCAATGAGAGAACTCATATAGACCGAATATTGTGGCCCTTTGTGATACAATACAATGAACATTCCACATTTCGAGCGTTAAACTTTACCAAACTCAAGAATATTTAGAATAGGGACTTTAACTTTGTACTTGGCATAGTACAGGCTCGGGACTGACTCCTTAACGTCCTCTCTGATGTATAACGTGCTCAGATTTACTCACCAGGACCATACCGGTATTAAACCCGGACCAAAGGGTTGTCACTGGGTCACCTGACCCCTGTCAGAGATATAGTATTCTAGCAGACTCTCAATCGCACCGAAAATAATAAAAAAAAAAATTTGACCGTTCCTTCAGATAATTTTGATATTCACAGCTCAAATGTAGCAATATTTATGGATTTTTTCAAGATATATATATCCAATTTTTTAAGCCTCATCTATAAAATGAACAGAAACAAATGTAATAGTTTCTCACGTGTGAGTAGGATGTCTGATAATTGTAATAGAGATTTATTTAACGATATATTTCTCCATACAATAGCAAGGTTTGGATTAAGTAAACCTACTATCAATAAGCCTCTAGCAGAACAAAAGTGAAGTACTGCCTTCACATACGAGTCAACCTAACTAAGAATATTTCTAAGCCGCAAGACAAAAAGGAACTTTTGTTTGGCTCTAGATACAAATAATTATTAATTATTATTATAAATTAGTAAATACTAAATTAATATTTTAATTCAATTACGCGATTTTTTTTAAATATAGAAGGGTACAAATATCAAAATTGATTATAACGTAAAAAAAGTTTTAAAAAAAATTCATGTATTTTTTCGAAGACCAAATCACCTATTATATTAATAAATTCCTCTGTAGTAATGTTATATTTTCAACTGGTATGACGATTGCGATGTAGTTTATATAGGTCAGATAAAGCGAAATTGTAAAGATAGGTTGACTCTAGATAAGTATGATCAATGATCAAACCACAATATGTAATGGGAAAAAAGACTAAGATCTTTGAAACGTAAGAAGCGGTCTTCGTCAGAGAAAAAAAAACTCAGTTGGGTTTTTCCGACGAAGACCGCTTCTTACGTTTGAAAGATCTTAGTGTTTTTTCCCCTTTCATACTGTGGTTTGATCATTGATTGTTATTTCACGTGTTTATTGTGAATCTTCTTCTAAGTATGATACTGAATAAAAAAAGGTTTTTGCTTTAGCCCATCACTCCATTAACAATAGGTTTAACTTGAATCTAGACAATAAAAAGATTATAGTTTACGAAAACAATAAAAATAAGAGATTTATACAAGAAATGATTCACATACAGAAAACGAAAATGCATGACAAAAACTTATACATATAACCTAAGTAAAAAATACGGTTTCTTAATTAGTAATGAAAAATATTTTTCAGTTTCCAGTTGCTTTTTCGATGGAGTTTCATGAGTTTTTATTTAACTTTTTCTAAATTTTACAATGTGATAACAGTCTTGTTAAAAATGTCGCTACAAGCAACACTCTAGTTGATTAGAATAAAAGTTAAGTAAATTTTTTTTACAATAGAAAAATACCAAGGTAATTATGTACATTCGTATTAATAACATAACTAACATTTTGTTTTAAGTTATTGTAATTAATTCTGTATTAGTGTAGCCCTGAAAATGCTTAAAAATTTAGACAAAACGTTGGATTTAAACTATTTTATTGAAATTGAAAAACCTGTATAAAGAAAAATAGTGTAGTATATATGTGGTCGAGATAAGAAAACATTAAATTAATTTATTTATACAATTATTATTATAAAGTTATTAAGCTGAGTCGTGTTGATGGTGGTTGTCCCAGAAACATATTATTATACACACGAAGCAACCTGTTTTGCTGGACTTTTGAGGGTCATTTGTTCAGAAATTAAGCTCTTTAATAGGATATTTCGAAAATTCATAATATCATGTTCAAGGCTGCAAGGAAAAATATAATCTATTGTAGTTAACCAAAAACAGATTAAAAGAAGTGTTAAATAATCATATCTTACAAAGAGTGTAGAAGTTAGATCTAGGGATATAACCTGCTCAGATCAAAACCTCAGTCAGAACCTACCGATCAAACTCCTACACTCCTTGTAACGTATGATTTTTTTTTATTTTTATTATTTGAGGGTGACAATAGTACTGCGTCTTAAAAAAAAAACTATTGTACTTCCCCTCTTCTGTACTAAAGTACCCCTGCAATTAGCTTCAACGCCTCCAAGAAGTTCAGCACTTTTGCTGGTTCCAGTGGTAAAAGTCTTCTATAGTTTGTTGAGTGTCCCGAAGCACCTGCCTCTCTGCAGCAAAGTTGCCTTACAAGTTATCAGCAGGTCCAACGGTGTTTCTTCCTCTTTGCAGAAACTGCACAAACCATCATTGATAATGTCCATTCAGGCTCCCTATGTTTTGGGAGAAAGTACTTCCCTTTCTCCTTCTTCGGGATGGTCTTCTTCGGGTCCTCAGGTGCACTTGTGGGAGGTTCCCACTAGTTAACGCTTTTGGACCCTCTGCGCTTCCGGAGGATGGTCTCCAGACTTCTTTCTCCTTACAGGGGAAAATCCCTGAAGCTCTATCGGTGGTATTTTGTCCGCTCCGGTAGAGCACCGCATACCGGAGTAAGGCTATTTACTCAAGGGGGTCGCCTGGTGCCCTTGAAGCTCCGTTCATAATACAGAAACCTCTGTATCATCCATCCTTCGGCACGGATCACATAACACCTTAGATTGGGGCTGGGATAAAAGGAGGGGATTGAGGGATTAGGAAGGATGTGAAACGAAGGTGGTCAGGCCCAGCCCCTGATCACCTTCTCCTCCTCTTTCGTTTGTCCCTGCATATAGCAGGTTAACAGGGTAGCCTCGTGAAGGCCGAAAGTCGGAGTTGAGTGTTAGAGGCTATTAGAGGCGCTTAATCACTCCATTACTACCCCAACGTATGATTAAGTATTATAGCTGAAAAACAATAGAAATTACTTGAAAATTTTTTGAATAATATAGCATTTAAACATTATTTTATTAATTTAATTTTTTTTACATTATTTAAACAATTTAAACTTTCTTTGCCTTTACGCTTATTCCCTTCTGCTTATTCTATCTAGAAGACAAGTAAGTTAAGACTAAAATTTCTCTAAATAAGTTTTATTCTGGGGGTTATTTGTTGGTAATTAGTGAACCAAAAATCGTTTTTGAAGTAATTTTTTATTTGCCTGACTGTTTTGGACCACTTCCTCTTCCAATTCACACGTATTGTAAGTCAGGGTTGCCATATATTGTTCATTTAATATTTCAATTCCAAAATACATCCCACATCAAGCACTAACTGATTTAATTTTCCTTGAATGAGTGACTCATAACTCAATATTACCAGTCGGTCACTCATTTCTCAATGATGCCAACTTTTTATCTGTTAAATATTTTGGTTCCACAACACTTTTTCCCTCATCAAGCAATAACTTATTTCATTTACTTGATTTTGCGAAATATGAAATATAATTTTTATTGGTGTCTGAATGTTATAAACATTTTTATTTTGTTTATAATCTTGGACGTAGACGAACATAATATATCTTCTCAGAGATCAGTGTTTGGTAATAATCATTGGCATAAATGGAGTTAAACTTCACAAATCACCAGTCTTCCGTTGACCACGGATTTATAATTATAGACTTAGATCAACAAAATTGACTTTAATTTTGTTTTTTCAGTCAATATTAATTACCACTAATAATTAAATATTTCAATTTAATAAGTTTTTAAATGCTTTTTCTTGAATAATAAAATTAAAAACTTTTTTATTTTCAATTATTTTAAAAAATAAATTGCTTGTTTTTTTAAATGTTATTGAAGATGTGAATATTTGCAATTAATTATTTTATTAAATACATGCATATTGTTAATACCACTGAGGTTATTATGATTTATATTAGAAATAGGTAAAACCGTCATACCTCGTAAGATGATCCTGGAGTTGTTGTTGTAACTCCAAGACCATCTTACGAGGTATGACGGTTTTACCTATTTCTAATATAAACAATTATTTTATTATTCGGGAAAAAACAGAATTTTGATGGTTTTAGCTTGTTTGCTGAAATTAGAGATATTTGGCACGTAAGGTTTGTATGTGTGTGTGTGTGTGTGTGTGTGTGTGTGTGTGTGTGTGTGTGTGTGTGTGTGTGTGTGTGTGTGTGTGTGTGTGTGTGTGTGTGTGTGTGTGTGTGTGTGTGTGTGTGTGTGTGTGTGTGTGTGTGTGTGTGTGTGTGTGTGTGTGTGTGTGTGTGGTGTGTGTGGTGTGTGTGTGTGTGTGTGTGTGTGTGTGTGTGTGTGTGTGTGTGTGTGTGCGTGTGTGTGTGTGTGTGTGTGTGCGTGTGTGTGCGTGTGTGTGTGCGTGTGTGTGCGTGTGTGTGTACGCGCGCTGGTCCTCAGGAGTCGCTACAAAAGAGCTAATTGGTTGGGCCTACGCTACTCTTCATTGCCTTCATATACACAGTCCATTAGAATGCACCACACTTCTTCCCTTTCACAAAATATGTAAATTCCATTTCTAGCCCCCGGGCGTGTAAACAGATTTCACCCCCATGTCCCTCCCCTCTCTTTCTCTCTCCTCCCTTACTGAAATTAAGGCGCCTACCCAATTTCCCTTATCCCGCGGCCTCTTCTTAACCCTATTTGCCATCTTCTTCGGAAAAACCAACACGCTCTAACTGTTCTTCAGTGAAAATTTCTCGCAAAACACAAATCCAAACCAACTCAATTACTTGGCTTTGAAAGTGAAGCACCCTTACAATTAGTCTTTGGAAACAATACCGCTAAATACTAGGCAGATGTGGTTTGAACAAAGCATTAACAATGTTACAGCACCAGTGCTTCACCGCGTTAACTATAAGTAATCTAGTTGAATCTTACCATGCAGCGTTTATTTCTTTGTTCATTAAATCTTTGTTAAGGACAAAGGAGTCCACTGCTAAAAACTACTAAATAAGCCATTGTGAACAGGTTTGCTCAGCTTAATTTATTTGAGATCACGTATAGCTAGAAAACGAAGTCTTTCAGTTCTAGAAGTTTATTTTTTAAAATAAAAGAAAAAATTCGTTAATTATACATTAGAAAACCCTAGAATCTATAAAATAGAATATTATTATTGTTAATAAAAATTAAATAAAAATATGTTGGAGAATTTAAAGAATTACGTCTCCACACAAAACTAACAACGCGTTTCAAACAATTGGTATTCTTCTTCAGGTTTACATCTGCACTGTTGTGATAACACCCTCAATAGGGCAGATTTACTTGTGAAGAAGAAGACTAAGTGTTAGAAGCGAGATGTTACTTTTGATATAAAACTGTTTTGTGTGGAGACGTTATTTTTTGTAATTTTCCATCATGAGTAAATACCACTCTGTTACAGATTGCACAAGTAAAACGAAATACATAAAAATATGTTACCTGTAAATTTTTTTCCTTCCATCGACCGGTTTGATGGAGACTTATCTGTCCTTCAGACTGAAACGTACTGAAGTTTATGATAAACTCAATGATTGGACGAGTAAGGAAGAACATTTACAAAGTAATAACATAAGCAAATTTGTTATTGTTAATTGTAAATAGAAACTTTTAGATGGGTTTACACCAATCTAGAATAAAAGTCTAAAATGCTTAATATGTAAAAATGAATTATGGCATATTTTGTTGCAAATTTAGAAGAGTATTATTTACAAATAAAATCATTTACATTTTTTATTTACTTGCTGTTTACCAGAAGAGCAGAACTCCTTTTCTTTTGTTCTTCTCTTTCTCCTGATGACAACGAGGTCAAAATATTGAAGTGAGTTGTGGGTTGTTTCTATTGTGAGTTGTGGGTGTACTTTTCTTGTAATCGTTTATGTTGTCCTAACGTACTATTCATGTTTATATATATAATATATATATATATATATATATATATATATATATATGTAAAATAAACAGTGAGACATAGACAGAAACATAAAAAAAGTGAGTCTTTTTTCCAGTCTCCGTGTCACTGTTTATTTTAAGTGTTATCTGTCCTGCCGGACCGTTTTTCGTTTATCATGGTATATATATATATATATATATATATATAAGTATAATTAGAAATATGTGATTTTCTTCGTGAATTATTTATATATATTGTTTCCTTATGAGTTAAGATTCTTCTTTAATTGTTACTAAGAGCAATAATATTCGAAACCTCGTTGATAATCTAAAAATATATGTTTTTATGTAATAAGAGCTATTCCAAAACTGTGTAATCATATTACATATGGTACTATCGAGATGAATTAACATTTTATAATAGATGAAGATAATAGACTATTATTTAACCTATCTTAGCCTAAATGTAATAGGGTTATCCAACATCGATTCAAATAGTTGGACTTTGTTGATAATCATTTCTCGTCTTGTAGGAGAAGGTTGCATTGAAGAAAGTCTAATTGCTATATAGAGCACGTACGTCTCTCTGATGACGACATTGTCAGATTTTACGATTGCCACCAAAATCCAGTCTCTTGCAACATTTCATTTCAACTATACATTTGCTTTTCCCCTATATTGCCCAAAGCCTCTATATAATGGATTGCCTCAGTTCGTTTTTATCCCTTCAAACAGCTTTCTTAACAATTAAGCGATTATATTATTATTTAAACAATTATATAAACTAAATTACTCCATTAATAATATTTTGAGTTAAACATGATTCAGTGGTATATTGACATAGAATACAATTCGTTTGTAACAATAGTTGTACATAAAATAATGATATATCAAATCAATTCTTCCAATAGACATTAATGGAAATATAACTAATTCGTATAGGGAGGGGTAGACGTAATTAATTCGTATTAATAATAGACGTAATTATTAAAATTACATCTTCACACAAAAAATCTGGAGTGGCCTACACTCTACTTTACTATAAGTAACTCAATGTCAAATTACTTGAGTATATAAAACATAACGTATCATTTAAGCATAACATAAATATCTAAATGGGATATAATTATTAGCGTTGCATTCGTGAGGTAGTACAGATAGTGATTGAAGGACATATCAATTTATAAGCTTATTTTTGTACATCACAAATAATTTATTATTTGCAAATAATTTCATTAGTATAACTACAGCAGTAATAACATTTTTGAAAAACCAAAGTGAACATTTCTTGATACGAAATATTATCCTACAAGAGAACATGGCTATTGTTCAAATAGCCAGTAGATTTCTTACATCGTTTACTTGACATCCTTCTACATTGAATATTAATGTAAAATTTTCAAATTTGAAACAGTAAAATACCCTTTTTTTCTCTGAAAAACTTCTTAAACAGCGAAGAAAATGTTGTTTTAAGGTGATTTGTTATTTAAAGATGTACGATAATTACAGTTATTAATCTCTAAACGAAAGATTTATATTTTGAATTATCTTTTACATTTTTGGTTTTTAACAGAATTATTATACTGGGAATTTTATGGCTTCTTAGTATTTAATAAGATCATTTTCCTTTCCCTTTGTCAAATAACATATATACGAATTTTTTTTTAATGAGTGTTACGTATCATTTACCTGCACAATATTATTCATCTTACATCTCTTACAAGTCAATAATATATTTTCATTTTTCCATTAGAAACATTAATTTTATCTCAGTGGATGTGCTCAAAAAATTTCTAAGTCAATGTAAACAATGTAAAAAAATACAAAAAATTTGACAAGTATAGCAGGTGATCTCTTAGTCTAGGATAAACAAAGAGTTTTTATATCGTTATTGCTCTTTCCCGTAATTGAAACTTCATGAATTTTTTTTTATGAACTGCTAATTTCTTTTTCCATTTTTGGTCAAATTTTCATTATTTTTTAACGAGCCGTTTAGCGTCAAAAAAACATTTTCTGAAAACACAAATCGTACTGTAACGCCCCTTTAGCAAATGTAATTTTGAAAAAAAATATCTCAATTCATTCTACACACAATGTTCTATTTATAGCCATAGATTCATTCTTGTCCGTCAAACAGTATGGCTTGTATCGCTCTCACAAGGTTTGAGATTGAATTATAAGTCAAAATTTTTACATTTTATTGAAAAAAAAATATTTCCTGTTGTTTTAAAATTCTGAATATATTTTTCGTTTGTTGTATTTGAAACCTCAAAAATAATGTCAAAATTTTAAAACTCTAGGGTTATCAGTTTAGGAGAAATAAATGTTTTAAAAAAACCGGTTTTTGGCAAAAAAAGTGACTTTCCCATCATGCATAATTCTTCGCAAACAATAGGGATCTTCTTCCTTGTGAGGCCCATTTTTGTGTAAAATATCAACTTGATCCATCAAAGATTCTGGACCGTAGCGTGGTAACAAGCAATGCTAACACACTCACCCACCCACCCACCCACCCACCCACACACACACAGACATCATCGTAAAAACCTCATAAAACGACTTCTGGGACCTCAAAACATGTAATTCCGTCAAAATCTCGAGATCGAATTTTTTCACGATCACTATACTTTACTTATAGTAAAGTAAAAAAAGTTTAATATAAACATTAGCAACGCGTTTTGAACAGTTAGTGTTCTTCTTCAGGTTTAAATCTAAAAAAAATGTACATATCTGTGGGTTTTAAGAACATCAGAATAAATTATTTGAAATTGAATGGACTATTGATGTAATAATTCACTCTGATTCCTTAAAGATACCATATATGTATATTTTTTAGATGTAAACTTGAAGAAGAACCTAAGTGTTCGAAGTACATTGTTAGTTTTCATATTAAACTTTCTTTGTGTAGAGACGTAATTTTCGAAATTCCTCAATATGAGTACATACTACAGTATAACGATTGCACAAGTAAACAATTAATTCGTTCCCGTGATACGGTTTTACCCCCAAAAATAATTTAATGCTCTAAAAACCAACCAAATATAGATTTAATGAAAGAAAAATTAAATGCCTATTATATGCTTGTATATATGTTCTAAAGGCTCAAAATATAATAATAATAATGATGCTCATATGGCCATCAGCATCTGAAATACTTGTTGCTGCTTATTCCAAATAGTTTACGTTATTTTAAGAGTTTTGTGTATAGTTTTAGCATATAGCAGATATGAGCAAATTTTATCGTAAAACAACTGTTTAATAGACAACATACGTAATAGACAGATTGGAAATATAACACATGTTTTTATTTAAAAAAAAAAAATTAATTTTTAGTCAGACTGGAATCTATGAAGTTTTAATTAAAGAAGAACAAAATATTTTATCCTTTATATATTCTGAAGTTTCACACCCATTGAAACAGGTATTTCTATCAGTGAGGTTTCATTATTCCTTGATGTGTTTATTTTACTTAATACATTGTTAAACACATTCTTTGGAGCCCCTGGTTTGTGATCTGATTTAGATTAATTTAGGAGTGTTGATTCCGAAAATCATACCAATATTTTTTCATCAGGTCAAGTTATTGAAATGTTTACTGTTTCATACCTTTTTTGTCTTAAAATTAGGTCTATTCCAAAATTCATTCTACCGTCATAATTACAATTGTAGGTTGTTATTGTGATCTATGTTAAATGATTACAACAGTACAAACCTTAAAGTAAAGGTTATTTTACTTGCGTTGCAGATTTTTTGAGTAAAAATTAAGCATGACTGCATATTGTCCTAGGCGTTGCTTAAACAAACCAAATGTGTTTTGCTATATTTGCGAGGAATATAGATTGAAATTTAAATGTATTCCATACGTATTTGTATACGTATTGCAAATATTTTGGGATTAATGAATATGCGTCTTAAAGTTAAATAAAAATATTTTTTTTTCTTTATTTGCCTGCCTTTATTGAGCTATCGTCTTTCTATGGAGAGATATACCTTTGCAGAAAAACTAGACCTGAACGAGAAAAAGCGACAGAATTTCTGAAATCAGCTCCTTTAAATTAGGTAAAAAGAATTAAAATATCTTAGGTACAATGAGCATTTTTTTTTCTGTTGGCCAGTCAGCTAGGTTAACGACCTAAGTCGTTAGGTGGTCGGCAGTAGTAGGATACTGGACAAGCCAAAGACGATGTTTCCTATCGACAAGACAGTCACGTTCGTGTTGACATTATTAAGCCTAAAGCTCTGTTAGAGGGGATAATTTCCTTAGATAGTTTGAAGACAAGTCGGGCTGGCTTTAACTCAATTACCGGCAGCACCCGCGTCACTCCATTGTGCTTGGGTACTTGAGAATACAGCCAACCCTTTACCTGTCATCAACCAACTCGATTAACCCTGCAAAGGGCTCAAACCTCAGGCTGCCAATCGCTAGTATCAACCACACTGCTATTCCTTAAGTAACTCTTCAACTACGACCAGCCTCAACTAAAAACCTTCATAATATATACCATTAATGATCAAACCACAATAAGAAATGGGAAAACAAGACTAAGATCTTTCAACCGTAACAAGCGGTCTTCGTCAGAGTCAAAAACTTATGTGAAATCTTTTTATTAATATATACCATATATAGGCATTAACACATTCAACAACTTCAAAAGCTTTCAATATTTCAACAATTATGGTGGTCGAAATATTGAAAAGTGAGTTCTATTGTTACTTTAATTTCTGTGTGTCACTTAAGTTTACCTTAAGTTGCAATCAGTCCTTCTCGATCGCATTTCGTTTAAACACACACACACACACACACACACACACATATATATATATATATATATAAAGATTTCACATAAACACGTGAAATAACAATCAATGATCAAACCACAATAAGAAATGGGAAAACAAGACTAAGATCTTTCAATCAGTTGGGTTTTTGACTCTGACGAAGAACGCTTGTTACGGTTGAAAGATCTTAGTCTTGTTTTCCCATTTCTTATTGTGGTTTGATCATTGATATATATATATATATATATATATATATGATCAAACCAACTACAACCCAACAACTACTCCAGTTGGGTTTTTGACTCTGACGAAGACCGCTTGTTACGGTTGAAAGATCTTAGTCTTGTTTTCCCATTTCTTATTGTGGTTTGATCATTGATTGTTGTTTCACGTGTTTATGTGAAATCTTTTTATATATATATATATATATAATTAAATAAAACGGTCCAACGGACTTTTAAATAAAAACCAATGAAAAAAAGGATAGCACACAGATAGACACAGCAATAACTCACTTCTATATTTCGACCATCGTTGTCATCAGGAGGCGAAGAGTCCCGCCGGAAGGTAGAGCGGCGGGAATCTTCACCTCTTGATGACGACGATGGTCGAAATATAGAAGTGAGTTATTCCTGTGTCTATCTGTGTGCTATCCTTTTTTTCATTGGTTTATATATATATACATTACTAGCCGTTGCTCCTACAACGTGTTTGGTCTCCCTCTCTCCTTTCTCCTGAAGACGGATTGCCCGAAAATTTGAGTCTGTAAGTGTGTCTCTTTATTTTCTGTGCTACCTATCTTCAATTTTGAACTGTTATATATATATATATATATATATATATATATATATATATATATATTTATATAAACTTTCATTATTTATAAAAACTGTTTTCATTTAGGTCTACTTTTTATAATTGACATAATGCGGTCATCGAGTTACTGTAAAAGTCTTGATTCCGCCCTCAGGGGAATTTCAATTTGAGACCACTCACCTAAATTCATACACACAGAAATATGTATATGTGTTTTAAATAATGGATGAGAAAGAGAGGTACTAAATCTGTTGAAACTAATTTATATAGCATTTCTGCATTTTACAAAAAAAAATAAACAGGAATTAGATATAAAGGTGTATGAAGAGTTAATGCATATTAAAAGTTTAGATGCCTTTGTCTTTCACCTTTTTTGAAAATATAACTTGTAGAAAACAAACTTATGATAAAAAATCGGTTGTGTTAATTATATATCTATGTGTTTGATCAAGGAAATCATCACTAAAGTAATGGAAGAAAAGGAGAAAGTTTTATTCGCTTTCGATTGTTACCTCTTCATCAAAGAACTGAGAATAAGACTACGGAAGCACTGAGGGGAGAGAGCTAAGGAAGAGTAGAAGGGGTATTGTTTAGTTTATGTAATTTAAATTTCATTTAATTATTCAAAAAATTCTTACTTCGCACAATGAAAAAGGTTTTAAAATAAAACCGTAACGTCGGTATTGAGAGTTTGATTTCGACCCGTCAAAATTGATGAATCCCGATTGCATAATATACCTATACTATCAAACTGTTGTTATATTATTGAATTTGTTATATATATATAACAAGGTTTCACAATGAACACATGAAACGTTCAAACCACAATAAAAAAGAGAAAAAAAACTAAGATCTTTCAACCGTAACAAGCTGTCTTCGTCAGAGTCAAAAAAAACTAACGTTTCAGAGTCAGAGTCAGTTGACTTTTTGACACTGACAAAGACTGCTTGTCATTGTTGAAAGATCTTAGTCTTTTTTTTCTCATGTTATATTGTGGTTTGATCATGTATATATATATATATATATATATATATATATATAAAGGTTTCACATAAACACGTGAAATAACAATCAATGATCAAACCACAATAAAAAAATGGGGAAAAAAAGCGGTCTTCGTCAGAGTTAAAAACCCAACTGAAAACCCAACGCAGTTGGGTTTTTGACTCTGAGGAAGACCGCTTGTTACGGTTGAAAGATCTTAGTCTTGTTTCCCCATTTTCTTTTTGTGGTTTGATCATTATATATATATATATATATATATTTCGAGTATAACGCTAACGAAACCAGTTATTTTAGTTGAACGATATTATTTTCGTTTCTAAATTTCTACTGTCATGTATGCAATGATTTTTATTTCATATAATTCATTTATTTCATATAATTCATTTATTTCATTTATTTTCATTTTCATTTATTCATATATTTCATTTATATTTCATATAAAGAACATAGAAGGTTGATGATGTGAAGTGGTTTACAGACCGCTGCTGACTGAGTCTCGTAACGTAATAATTCCCCCTTTAGAGATACAGTTTTGAAATAAGTTTATTTTTTTCGACAATAGTAATTAAACAGGTTCTGGTTTAAGTGAAATGTGGGATGTTTAGTGTTTGGTGTTGTTGGTGTTACTTGAGAGGCCGGCACCGGTTCTGTGTTTTAGGTATAATGGGCAGAGAGGCTGGCAAGTTTGTAATGCGACTTCCCTGCTTGTTTGACTTGCTTGAGTTAGGTGCGAAGTCCGGAGAACAGTGCTTTTATCAGAGATAACTCGGTCGCCTCCAGTCAAAGGGTAAAGGGCACTAATTTGAATGTTATCAGTAAAGCGGGAGAGGGGGGGGGGGGCAGTAATAACCATCAATAATGGACCCGGTGAGGCGGGCTTGCTAATTCTTCTTAATGGGCTCATGATACGAGCTGCCTCCAAAAACAGCCTACAAATTGGCCCGTTATGACTTCGACTCTGGTAGGCACTTAATAAACAGTGGGGCGAGGGTGCGCCGGGGGTGTTTAAACTTGTTACTCACCCCACCCCACACCCCCTTTATCGTAATGTAACATCTTCATTCAAAATCATTCACTTGGCCTAATCCCCGCCCTCCCCCAAATAGATTGAGTTACATGAATAGCTCTATTTTGATTGCGCCGTCCTCTGCCTTTGTTAAACAAATTAGTTAGCTCCTCTTAAATATTCCCTTGCCTGCCTACTGCAAAGGCCACCAATCAGTCTTATTGTTTCTCACCAGTATGTCTCAAGCCAACATCTACAGATACAAATTACCATTAAATATTCATTACAATATCAATTCTCATACTATTTAAAAAGATATATATACTATTAATAAAAGAAATTACAGTATATAAACTTTTCTATACTACACACAACTATGGTATACAACTTTTTGTGTAGAAAACGATTACAAAAAAAGAACACGTAGAAACAACTCACTTCAATATATCGACCTTGATGTCATGTCAGGAGGAGGAAAGCCCTCACAAACTTGAGATTGAATTAGAAACAATGTTCAACATTTTTACATTTATTGAAAAAATATATTTCCTGTTGTTTTAAAAATCTCAGAATATATTTCATTTATTGCTTTTGTAGTCTCAAAGATAATTGTCAAGACTCCAGAATTAATAGTTTACGAGAAAAAAGTGTCTTAAAACAGGTTTTTGGAAAAAAAGGGACTTTCCCAACATGCATAATTAATCCCTAACTATTTAGCACATCTGCACTATGAGACCCATTTTTGTGCAAAATGTCAATTTTGGCAAGATTCTGGACGATAGCGTGGTAACAATCTTTGGATACACACTCCCCCCCCCCCCCCCACCGCCCCTATACACAGACGATTATATACTGGGAAATTGCAACTCAGTTATGTTGATATACATTGAATACATAATGGGGGGGAGGAGCTCTCTCTCTCATGACTGGTAGATCCGAGGTTCAATACCCAGTCTAGCCTTCGATTTATTCACACATTGAGAGATAAATAAATCTGAGCACGTTGTCCTTTGGAGAATACGTTAAGCCTGTTTTGGCATTATTCCGCCCTCCCAGCTTATACAGCCATATCGCAGAAAATAACAACAAAACAGACTGATGCCTTTTTTACGTGAAAGCTCGTTCGCCGCATCTTGGGAGCTACAAGCTCTAGCCAAAGATAGAGACAAACAAAACCTCCGAGACGCGCCCGAGGTGGACCACGCGGAGGCGAGCTTCCACGTCCCTACATCACATAAATTAAAAGTTATGTCCTTCAGAAAAAAAACATACAAAACATCCTAATAACACTTTA
This sequence comes from Hermatobates lingyangjiaoensis, assembly GCA_026182355.1. NCBI lineage: Eukaryota > Metazoa > Arthropoda > Insecta > Hemiptera > Hermatobatidae > Hermatobates > Hermatobates lingyangjiaoensis. Next base: position 405,183 of record JAPFBL010000018.1, on the reverse strand, counting down.
AACCAAAAGTAAATTAACTCTTAAAAATTAAAACGAAACAAAAATAAAGTCCATTCTCCTATATGGAAGTCAGGTAAGGTGCACTCCTGCTGTCTCCCTGTCTCTTCCTGTATAATACGTTAAGCCGTCTATTCCGATCCTGTACGATGTCAGGTCATCGGTAAAGACCCTACTCTAAATACATATGAGTTAGACAATATTTAAAACTCCCAATGTAGAATCAATATTAATTTCGTGTATCACAACGGACCATTGTTCGGCCGATGTGTGTTCCATTGTGAGACTGTCATTGTAACTTCTCCCTAAGTAAATCGAGTGTCAGAGTTGATATTGAACCCCAGATGTAGTCTAGAGGCTAGCATGTTGCCACTGGGTCAACCTGGTCCCTAAGTAATAATATTACTTAAAAATGTATAACTAGAAAAAAAACTAGTTTTTAATGTTTCAAATAATGTTTTGTATGCTGCTTACAAATGTAGTTTCTTTTTTTGAAGGGTGAATTATTTGAAGTATCTGAAATCAGCTGCCGTTGACAATTTAATAACATACTCCAAGTTCTGTATGTAAACAGTTTATTAGTTTAAGTAAAGGTGATGTCCAAGTTTGTTGGTTGATTCTTGTGATTTATGGCATATATAGTAAAAGTGATAAATGATTGTTGCTGTAATCATGATGAGCCTGAAGGGACGTTGGGCCCTTTAGAGATCACCAAGGGTTCGCCTGTTAACAAATGACTCGCCATGTCTGAGTCACTGCCTCAAATCCTTTATAAATAGCAATAACTCGGCTAAATTCGTCAACCAGTTTGCCCCAGAATTAGCCCTAATCCTCAATGAAAAGCTCCCACATGATGCCTCACTTAATATCATCTTATGTAATGTCTCAACCTTTCCTCAAATGACAGTTCATCTGTTAATCTCGTTAATCTAATAAGATATTCAGACCATTTCAGCCGTCTCTTTTTCCTGCTAAACATTATTTTATTCAGTTATTTCATTTAATTTAACCAGCTACTATATGTGTAGTAAAGAATAATATTTTAGTTCTCCAACAACAATATTCATAAAAATAATATACAAACTAGGAACTTTAACAATATTTATAAACAATTAAAACAGAAAAACTTTAATTTCTTCCCAAACTAGACTAATTTTTATATCTCGCTATTTTCCACAGTACAATTAGGAAGTGTGAGTTTCACTCTGGAAGGTGGACAGGTCCAAAAACGGTCAAGTGAGAAAGAAAACCTTTAATTCTTAATAATAATCTTTGTGTACTAGCAATAAATCTACGAAAAGATGAATTTTTCGTCCTAGGATAGGACGTTAAGCCGTTGGTCCAGAACCTGTACGATGTCAGGTACGATGTTGTTAAAGATCCCTAGTCTAAATATACTTGAGTTAGGCAAACTTTAGGACTCAACAGGTAATGTGGCTCACTCATTACTAAAGTGGGTGCCAAATAATAAATCAGCCACAATTTCCGGCCCTAAATAACACTAAAATGTGCAAGCTCTTTAGGTGTGGTAGTTGGAAAACAAATAACAAAGGTTAGTTATTTTAAACATATTAGTTATAATATGTTAGTTATGTATACATAGTTAATTTAGTTATCCATGTAAATAAACTTCCACTACTAATAACACCATGTATATCAATCTGTTATCTGTATTTAGATATATTTTACGCTTATTCGTTTCACTTGAACCTAGGATCTACCAGTCCAGAGGCGAGAACTGGTCCCTAAGATACAATATACTTAAAGCATATAGCTAGAAAAAAGTTAGCTTTTAAAGTTCTAAACAATGTTTTATTAATTGTTACGTATTTAGCACTATAAGTTTAATACGTTATAGCCAAATCAGGTGTATGAAAAGACTGACCGAAGCTAAAATTCAAGAAACGATGAAAAAAATGCCAGTGTTATGTTTAAGAAGTTTACGGGGTAAGGTAGAATATTTTTCTGTCATTGTTATTAACAACCTTTGTATAACAACAATAATAATATTATTTTTATTATTATTGTTTTACAAACAAATTCAGTTCAGCTATAAACATCTTGAATCATCATAAAGAGTTAAAAACATTATACCCTATTCTATCTGAATCACTAATAACGCTTCTATTCACCATACATTCATATTGTTTGTAGCATTACTGTTATCGCTTGTTTTCACCCATCTAGTTATCGTGCTGGAAAACAGAAACTACAAATCTTTTTAAATCCAGTTGTGTGCGATGTTTTATCTATATGTACAGATATATATAATCTGTAATATATATATTGATACGAAGAAGTATTAAACACCGCATGCGATTGGTTGGGCTGGCTAGTATAGTCAACCAATCGCATGCGGTGTTTAATGCTTCTCCGAAGAAATCAAGAAGAACGTCTCCATGCAATATATATATATATATATATATATATATAATCGTGTACTTATGTACTCAAGATAGCTACTTAGTGTCAAGTGTTTAGTCCAATTTGTCATAAAAGAAAAAGGTTAAAATTTCAATCCATGGTCCCTACAGCTGCAAGTGTTTAATGTGATTACGTTAGAAGAATGAAAGCCTGATATGTAAAACTTTTGTTATTTAATGAGCTATTTTAAAACCTCAAGTAAGGATCGAACATCAAGTAAACAGAATATATTTCAGCACGTCAAGTATATTTCAAAGATCATATATTTCTCAACCTCAAGATAATAGATCTCTTTTGAATGTTAGACAAAAAAAGAAACGAATGCAAATAAAATGTTTGTAGTATTATTGTTACTGACTTGCTACTCGTCATATAGTTACCCGAGTACATAACAACAAAGCTTACTCATTTTTAAAGCCAATTGTGTCAAAGATTTTATTGTTTTAACTCACCAGATCTATGCATATAAAATAATCCAGGCGAAATATTTAAATAGAACAGTGAAGCAGAGGGAGAAAAGTTATTCTAAAACTTTCCGATAAAAGATATCAGTAGTCAGCGAGAGGTGAACACCATAATGTGAACTCTAGCAGCAAGTTTTCTTATATCTAGGAAATTGGAAAATTAAAGTTGGAAACTTTTCCAATCGTAATGGAAATTTTCAATATCTGGTCCTTTCAATGTAGATAGAAAGGTAATTACTACATTTCATGCAAATGGATTCAGTATTGGAATCCCATAAAAACATCCATATATACATAGAAATGTACATTCGTTTCATATGTGTACTGTATACATAATATCGTTTATGAAATAAAAGCACTTAGAAATCAGTTGAGTGGTTCATTAAATTTAGAGATTATTATTCTATTATGTTTAAGTACCTAAACGTTTATATAGGCTAACTTAAGTTGTGGTGGCAGTCCCACACGAATGAAATATGGGACATTGGCCCATTGTGCTGCCACAAAAAGACGACTTATCCTACTTTAGGAATCCTAAATTTTGCCTAACTCAAGTTTATTTAGAGTAGGGATCTTTAACGAGCACCTAACATCGTTCAGTCTCGGAACCAATGGCTCAACACCCTCTACGAGGGACGACGTGCTCAGATTTATTCACCTACTTCGTGAATAAATCATAGGGCAGAGCGGGTATTGAACCCCGGACCTACCAGTTTAGAGGCGAGCACGCAGCCATTGAGGTAACCTCCCCCCCCCCCCCCCAAGTTTATATAATTAATAATTAAAAAGAGTCTTACGCATTAGTCCAGCATTTTTGGTATAACTGTTTCTGTCGGGTTTAGTACAGCATGGTTTTGAGTCATTGTCATTTACCTCGTTCTAAAGCCTTTATTCTCAATTTACTGACACCCAGACATGTAAATCCCTCAGCCACATTGCAAATCAAGTACAGTTTGGCCCTAAATACCTACCCTATCATGTATATCTATGATATATGCCCTTACTGTATTTATGTTATTATTTATGTCATTACTTCATTGTTTACTGAGCAATTCAAATTAACATATTGTAATTGAAACCGTAGAGTTTTATTTGACTGAAAAGACGTTCTGGTTTCAGGAGGAGTAAGAGGTAGAACATCAGCTAACGTGGCCATGGATATATTTGAGCAACACCAAGGCACTCACATTCTACAGGTATTGAAATATATTCATCTATTATTAAATCAAAAAATAATAAACTTTACCTACAATGTGCTTATATTTGAGCAACACCAAGGCACTCACATTCTACAGGTATTGAAACATATTCATCTATTATTAAATCAAAATATAATAAACTTTACCTACAAAGTGCTTATATTTGAGCAACACCAAGGTACTTACATTGTAGAAGTACAGAGAGTATGGAAAGGGTAAGGCACTAAATCCTGAATGAAACGAAAGTTCTCTCAAGTAAACCAAAGAGTATTCTGATTTTGCTAAATTTCTGGTCCCTATGAAGACAACATGTACTTGAGTGTCTCTATATCAAGCACTCATATATTTCCCCCTCAAAAAATACTTCCACCCCACCCCACCCCCAAAAAAAAGAAAGAATCTATTTTTTGACTAGAAGTAGTATATTAAAACAATATCAAATTTCCAAAAAATATAAAAACTTCTGGAAAATTAAAATAATTTTTACAGGTCATTATATTTATTTAAACAAAATCTGTAAAATAGCACAATATAAAAATGCTGAAGTAAATCAAATTCACCAATCAAATAAAATAAATAAACAAACAGTAACCAAGATATTTTTCGATGTACGAATGACAAAATCAGATCAGAAAAATAAAATACATCCAAATAAAAACAATGTAAAAAATAGTGTCAAAGTATAATGTCTTGATGTCAAAGTTAAGTCTTAAATCATTTACTGAGAATGCACAGAATCCTGGATCAAGTAATCATATTCTTTTTTCTTTGGTTTATATCGCCGAATTTTAAATTTTATACATACATACATAATGAGAAAAATTTTTATCTTTTAATTGTTTTTTGAGAGGGGATTTTTTCTCCGTGGGGGGGGGGATTATGGGGGGGGGGGATTTTTTTCTAGAATCCAATCTCCATTATATTTTTTGGTATGACTTAACTAAAAACATTGAGGACCAACAGAGTCCTGCAGCCTGGAGCAAGAATCTTCAATTTTAACCAAATTATTAATAATCAGTGTTTCCGATAAGTGAAAAGCTATGTTCAATTTTATGAACGGGGATGCTAACAGCCAGTCAACCCTAAAAACCAAGAGGTACGTCTCTATCTTATACCGAAATATAAAAATCCTTTATATACATATCTAGATTACAAATAATCAAAAAATAAATTCAATAATATCTTAGAAAAATTTTTAAAAAAAAAATTCTTAACTCGGCATCGATATTTTTAAAAATATTAAAACCCAAACCATTAACTTTCTGCCTTTAAAAGCAATGCGGCTTAAAAAGTTAATTAGGAAAACAAAAGCTGGGTTAAGTTTGATGCTTTCTTTAATCGTTAGTTGGAAAGCTGCTAAAAAAAATAAAAAAAAAATTGTTCAGAAACTAGTTTAAAACAATCCCCCCCCCAATGAGTCCTTCCCTTAATTCTTTTTGAAATATTAATTTAAAATATTCTTTTTTAACTTTTAAAAGGGATCTCTTAATCACGGGTTTTTGATTATACATAGTTTTTTTTTCTCTTCATCCTAGAAACTTGACTGCTTTAAGATGAGATTTACCGTATTTTAAAGTGAAGTTGACTAACTACTTACTCAAAATGTTCAATTTTGTATCGAATTAACATATATTAGAAAATAAAGCACTTCTGTAAAGTCTCTGATCATGAAAATAAGAGGAAAATCAATAACGACTGTACGGGTATATTTATTATAATAATTTTCAGGTAGTTGTAAAATGTCTAGTGTAATATTATGTTATGTGTTTCTTTTAATAGTGAACGTCTGTAATCATTAATTAACTGGATCAAATTGTTTACTTTGTCTATACCTGCAAATTGAATTCAATTAATATTTCAGTAGGTATGAAACAAAAATAATAATAAAAGAATACATGCGATCAAAATATGTAAATTTTCCATCTCCGGTGGAAATATAAATTATATTTTTTTAGTAGGAGATCTCAATATGGGTAAATTTTTGATAAGAATGTCAGGTGGTAGAGAATGGATGAAGATATGGGCGGTGAATTGGCAATGGGCGGTGGAGGGCGTGACGGGAATGCAGGCATCGATTGGACGCAGGCACGCATGCCTCAACCAGCCAACCCCTCCTCCGCAAAACCATTCCTTATAAACATTTCACCACAAAATATTAATCTCCATTTTCCTTGTTTAACAGTCTTTCAACCTATCTATGTTTTCTTTTCACCTATATCAAAGCCAAAACAGTTTTTTTTTTTTCAAAATTGCCCATAATGTCAAACATAATTCTATAACCCTCAAAAAAAAAAAAACATTCCTGAAGCTATCTTTAGCCCTATTTTATATCCTCTTTTGTATTCTATATTCTACATTGTCAAGTTTTGCTATTTACTTTATAGATCACACCTTGTCTGTTTTTTTGTTATTTTTAAATTTAACAACCCTTATACATCGCATGCTACTAAAATTTCCAGTTTGTTAGCATTGGCGAACAGTCACTCCAGAATACTGCAACCATGGGCCTTTTTTTTTTTCAATTACCCACAAGAAGAGTTCAACTGTAGCTATCTAAAGGCCTGAAGGTGTGTCTAATTTCTTAGTTTAGGATCTATTCTAGAGATGCGTGAGCCATAGCACAGGGTTGTTTCTACATTAGGAGTCTTAAATTTTACTTCAGTCAAAGTTTATTAGTGTAGGGATCTACAACTAGTACCTGAAAAGTACAGGTTCGGTAGAGACAGCTGTACGTCCTCTCCGAGGGACTGCGAGTAAAGGTCTTTCGATCTCCCGCATGAGAAATCTTAAGATCAAGTCCCAAACTACAATCTTCAATACTAAAGACAAGATTCATGCCTACATATTGTATTACTACAAATATATACTTGACCCTTTATTAATAGTTTATCGCTTTATATGTATCCTACCCTTACCCTTCTTCGTGTCAAGTACTTGATTGCTCTACGCCCTCCGTATTGCACAAATGCCCATGTCATTGAATGAAAAGCAAGTCAGTATATGTTACGAAAATCTGTAATTAAGGAGCTCCTTTTAGATCACAAGCCGATTGAAACATTAGAGTATTTCAAAATAAGATATTCTCGTATTTATTTGTTGATTCTTTTAAATCACTATATGTTTAAGGGACTTTATTGTAGCATTTGTTTTAACGGAGAGACAGCAGACCTCGTGATTTTTACGTATGGCCTACTTGTTTACGTCATAGTTGAGAAGGTTAAACGCATTAAAAGCATATTATAACAATGGAAAGTGTAGGCCTGTGGCTTGCATGCATGCCTCTAGCCTGGTAGATCCCGGGTTCGATTCTCATTTGGACACTTGTTTTTTTTCACGTGGAAGATTACAAAAATCTATGCTCGTCGAGCCTCGGAGAGGACTTTGGTTCAAACCCTGAACGATGTCAAGTACTCGTTAAAGATAACTACTCAAAATACACGTACTTACTTCTTACTTTTTAATGTGAGCTTCTAAAAGCTTCCCGGTATAGATTTGCAGGTAAAGGCCAAAACTACTACTTAAAATGCCCATGAAGTAGACAAAATTCAAATTTTTTTCGGTCTAAACACTTCAATGTAGTCTTCTCATTTCACTATTCTTCATTACGATAATATGAAACATACCATTTTCAAAATAAAATGATTCAATTAATAAAAATCAAACATGATGCATGTTACTATTTTATAAAACTTCATTTTTAAAATAAAAATGTAAATGAAAACTGTTTTTATAAATGGCTAATTATTTTTAAAGGTACATCTATGAAATAATTTCTATTAAAATTATTTCTTAAGCGTTTCATTAAATGGTGAACTACTTCACCTTCCTCAAAGCTTATAAAAACATATAACTGTGAAACGTTGTTTCAATTATTTTTTAGCTGAATTGAAATGAAAAATCTAACAAGAAATGTTCTTTTTACGTCTATTGAAATGACCTGCAGCAATGATACGCATACTTATAAGTATTTTATTAACAAATTAATCATTATATATATTTATCCAGGTATATTAATATTTATAAAATCAAAAAAAATATGAATAATTATAAAATTTATCAACAACCTGTAAACTTATTCATTCAATTAAATTATGGTTAATAAAATATTTTGAAATCAGTTGTCAAAAAGAGAAGTACATATTTAATATTATTCTTAAAAAAATTAATTAAAGAACACTTGCGAGATATTGGTTTTTTGTAGATTTTTTTAACAAACATCATTTAATTTTCTTATGGTGTTGAAACAATTGGAAATAAAAGTAGATGTGATATAGTATTAACTAACAAAGTAGAGTGGCTTTTAGTGAAACGTGAGAAATAAGTATATGTTGTTAAAAGTGGAATATAAAAGTCTAAGTTGAACGATACGTCTTAGTTTCTCAACAAAGTATTAATGCAAACATATTTGACATAGATATTTATATTTTACGTACATACAACCATATTTCACATATTTTTATATATATTTCAGAGAGCCAGGTTAGCTCAGTTTAATTAATTAATTTACTCGCCTCTGCTGTAGGCCGGGTTCGATCTCCACCTGGCCCTCGATTTATTCATGCGAGAGGTGAATAAATCTGAGTACGTCCCTCTGAGAGGACGTTAAGCTGTCGATCCCGAGCCTGTACGATGTCAGGTACTCGTTAAAGTTCCCTACTCGAAATGCACTTGAGGTAGGCAAAATTTAGGATTCCCAATATAGAATCTGTAGAATCACCCATCAAACAAAAAGCAGGTAAACGGCTGACGTAATCACCGCTAGGGGATCGGTTAAACAATAAAATATACATATATATATAGACAGGTTTCGTTGAACACGATAGAGTATTCCCTCTGGAGAATTTTCCTTGCAACTTTTTCCAGTTTGCGAAAGATCCTTTTTTTTGTTGTTAGAACAACGGTTTATGTTTGTCGACGCGTTTCGACTGTCGGCTGCATTCATTTTCAAGACATAGTTATAGGGTCAGGTTAGGTTTGAAAATGACTGCAGGCGACAGTCGAAACGCGTCGACAAACAACAAACAGTTGTTCTAACAACGAAAAAAGGATCTTTCGCAAACTGGAAAAAGTTGCAAGGAAAATTCTCCAGAGGGAATATTCTATCGTGTTAAACGAAACCTGTCTATCTGAGAGACTGCTGCCTAAGTACATTGGCTTCTACAGTCATCCTTGATAACTCCCTGAAAAATCTAACCTAGTAAGACCCAACAAGGATGTCTTAACACACTTGCATAGCAAATACACGCTCACTTTCGGCATCATCTTTATCTTATACCATAGTACACAGCAATGACTGCAGTAGACTAACATCACAGTTATGTATTCAGGATGAAAACTTTGAAATGCAATATCTGTGGCTTGTAGTTTCGATTCAAAATAAATATTTCATTATACCAATCCTTGACCTTCACATACTTTTTATATTGCATACTTGAAAACTAACATAAATTTAAATCCACGTGTTAAACGGCACTACTTAACCATTTCACTCGTCTACTGTTAACACTTCATGCATACCTAAAAGCGTGATCAGTTCCGTGATTGGTCAGAACCTTAAGAAAGCACCCATAGGTGATCGGGGTCTACAATGGTCCAACTCTCTGTAGACTCTGTAAGAAGGATAAAAAATATTTGAAGACCTATCTTTGGTTTCTTTAGTGATAAAAGTAACCTAGTCGATCAGCTAATCCGTAAGCTTAGACTTTCCTTAGCTAATGTTTATGGCTCTGGGATGCAGTGTCCATATAGATTCATTGCAAGGGGTTTACAATGACTGCCATACACCTCAATAAGAATGATGAATGGCGAGGACACACCAGTAGCTTAGGGCTCATAATGTTGCATACCTCAGCCACAGAAGTGTGGGTCTGAACCAACAAACAGTTGTAAGGTCTTGCATTTTGTGGGGCTGCATTGTTGAAATGGTATTAACAACAGTAGATCTTACACAAAATTTACAAAAAAAAATTATCAATAGTGATTGAAACTAAAATTAGTGTGTTAGAATTTTTTTTATGTTCCAGTCTCTGGATGGTTTTGCATTTGCACTGTCTGCTGACGGAAGGTTCCTGTACATTTCTGAAACTGTGTCCATCTACCTCGGTCTATCACAGGTAAATATTTTTTACGTTTTAACCATTGAGCATAAATGTATGCAAGAAAAATATTAAAAAAAAAATGTCAAGTTACAATTGATGGGATACGTGGAAGAGTAAAATTCTATGAGATATGTTTGGTTGTTTATAGTAAGACAGATGTAGGATTTATTGAGGTGTTTATGTGAAGGATATTCAGAGAAAGTTAGGAAGGCGATAAATCTGTTAGTCGATGCGCCTTCCCCTGAGGGAAAAGGCCGCTGCTTTCGATTATTCCTTGTCTAGGTAAGAAGTTTTGTAGTAAAGTTCATATATTGTTGGCGGCGATGAAAAGGCCGCAGGGGGCTGATATTGAATGTGTGACAGGATGCTGGGCACGTCGCAGCCGTGTCCTGCCGGCCCATCGATCCCACCACGCCCTTACCTGGCGCTCCTCGCCCCAAGTCCTTCGTCCTTCACCCTTCACGTCCTGTTCTTACTCAGCACAAACACCTCATTCAAGTCCCTTTCAAGTCCCCACTACAAATCTATTATCCAAGAAAACTAACAAACAACTATTTACTCCAACAGTTATTTTAACCATTCCATCAGTTAACACTACTTCTAAAATAAATAGTAACCGCACATAAATAACAATTACAATTACTCCTTCTTGAAACACAGGCTGAGTTATAATGATAATTATATCTTATAATGACGATAATATTATATGATAATTACCATATCATTAATTATAATATAATGGTTTCTAAAGCTAGTAAAAAGTGATCTAACCCACAGCTTTGATTAAGCAATTTTAAATCCTTTCAAGCATGCTATTTTTAGAACACACTTTCTAAGAAAATAAGCTCCGCTTTGACGGGCATTTTACAAAAATCAGAGATGATACGTGGTATTGCTAATTATAATTAGCAATGATAGAATAGTAGAAAATATCGTTATTAGGACAGTCCAAACTTTCATTACAACTGGAATTTCTTTTACGTTTTACAGTTTTAGATACTGAGTACAAATTGGATTTTATTCTACTCGTACTTCTTTAAAGCGAGCGAAGCATGATAAACGCAAACGAAATTAAAATACCTACTAACTAACAATATCTACTTGCTACAGTAGAAATACCTGCATATAGCTATATACCTCTATAACTGTGTAGCTAGCCAAACACAGCTTAAAATTCCGTAACTTTCTTCTACGTTGAATTTCAAATCCATTGAAATATTAGCTTTTAAAGTAAGCATACACAAGTCTACTGTCAAAGTTTCAGCTTGCTATGATTCATTGTGGCTTTGTTTGCTTGTGACAAAATTTTTGGACAAATAAACAGACAGACATTTTTCTAAGGGTAGATTCCGTTTCTCTAATGTATAAAACGTCCAGATAACTTGAAATAAGTCAGTTCTAAGCAAGGTACAGACAAAATCTTTCTTTTATTTATATAGATAAGCTCAACATTTTTTTCCAAATCAGTGGATAAAATATTTTCCAAAGGAAAGCTTTATTACATGAGAAAAAATAAAAAAAAACACGCACAGAAGGTCCTGCGAATATAATTTGTTAAGTAAATTAAAATATATGTGACTACTATTTATGAGTTGATTTCTTGTATTTGTATTTGGATAGCAGTCTTTCCGATATACAAGTCTCATTAAAGACCATGACTTAATAAATTTAAGTACGGAGAGTACTTAAAATATAATACAATTTTTTTCATGTATAAAATTATTTATATATATTATATATACATATGTACGCTTCAAAGTAAAATATAGGTATACAATAAATAGAAAAACAGACTTACACTCTCTAATTTTCGGTACTAAGTACTTACTAATTTTCTCTAAGAGTACTTACTCTCCGTCAATGATACTGTCCTCGGACACTGCCTGCAATCCTGTTAGCATACAATATATGCTAAATTGTTGTTCATCTGATGACGAAAAAAAAAGTTTTTGGAAGCTTCAAAGGTCAGGAAGAAAGCTTAGCCAGCGTGATTAACGAAACTTAGCAATAAAACACGTGACTATAGAATAAAAACAAATCACCATAAAATAATAATTTTTTCTTTTTGGAAAAATTTAAAGTAATTCAATTTATTTTACTACTTTTTCTTGTGATTTCCTTGAATATCTATACATATATAAACTGTATTTGTCAAAAAGAGCACACAGAAATGAAACAGAAACTCACTACTATATTTCGTTGACCTTGTCATCAGGAAAATAGTAGTGAGTTTCTGTTTCATTTCTGTGTGTTCATTTCGTCAGTATAGTTTATTTAGTTCGTGGAATCATTTCATTTAATTGGTTTTGTATAGAGATATTTTTTTTACTATCATCAAGAAAATGATCCACAAAGGACAACAAACGTTTCAAAGTAAACTATAGGTACACAGTAAATAGAAAAACAGACCCACAGTCTCTCCTGGTGACGGTTAAACCGAAAATTAGAGAGTGTAAGTCTGTTTTGCTATTTATTGTATACCTATATTTTACTATGAAGCGTAAATATGTATATATAATATATATAAATAATTTTATACATGAAAAAAAATTGTATTATATTTTAAATATGAATCAATTCATATAAAGAAAATCGTTACCAAAAAATACTAAATTTACTGTATAAAGCTTAGTTGTGGTTTGCATACGACTCTCGTGGTTCTTTGCTAACCAGAAGCGATTCTACCTGGGAGGTAGTCAGTGTTGACAGTCACAGTTGACGAAGTGTAGCCGAAAGAGTGTAGACAAGGTGAGTCAGCGACGTGAGCAGTCACCCCTGACCCCCTAATGGGTCGAATTACCCCTAACTGGTCCTGCCAGATAGACCGTGTCCTCAAGGTCGTCTTTTGATGACCATTGCCTTCCTGTAACCACCTTGACCCAAGTCCGGCTTCAAAACTTTCCTCACGTCTTTTGTAATCAAAAGCCCTGGGGGGGACTTCTAGGAATCTGTCATAGTTTTAGACGCTAGTCAGGTTTGGTATAGCCTCTTCCCGTTTCCTTGATATCACCATATGTAGTCTAAATGGAGGTCAGAAGCTATTATCATTTTGATATGTATATCAGTCAAAGTTGGCGACATTTCTTCTTTTAAACATATATTTTTAAGTAGTACGCGATATTTCACTTGGATTTACTACTGGCATATTTTTTTCATTTTTCGGAAGCCTCTCCTCGTTTTTTTTGTCAAAACAGTATAAACGTCACGTTTTTTTGTTAAAACAGTACAACACAACAGTTACTCATTTGTAAACTTCCCTGTATTTATAAATGAATATATCACACAAATCTTGACACAAAAATGTCAACTTATAAACCCATTCTTAGGTGTATAGATTCTTTTGGTTATTGACCAAAAAAAAAACTACTTTCTTTCAGCTGTTTATATTCGTTTATTATGGTGTAAATTTCATATTTGTGATTAGTGAGAGAAAATGCATTAAGTCTTCACTACAAGGATTAAATTATACAACGCGTTTCCAACACTTTCTGTTCGTCATCAGGTACATCAGCCTTAGTAAGGGGGTGTTGAGTAATTGGGGAGTCAACAGGAACAGCAGTAGTGACTGTTAACTCTTCAATTACTCAAAACACTAAGTATTCGAAACGCATTGTATAATTAAATCCTTGTTATGAAGACTTGATGTATTTTTCCTCTCTAATCATGAGTAAATACCCCACAATAACTGCTTGCATAGCTCGTGAGTAAAAAGAGGCCGATCTCATATTTGTTGCCTAAATATAGACTATCTTCTTTATCTGTACTTGTTTCTATACTGGTCGTTGTGTTCTTAATGGAACAAAGAATTCTCTATTTAAGAGCAATGAAAAACTTTTAATTACTAAGCGCAAAGAAAACAGTCGAGGAGTAAATATTAACATCTGTGGGGTTATAGTGATATTAATTTATTTAGAAGTTAAGTAAGACATTATCAAGAGGAGGTGTTTTAGAGTAGTTTTGTTTATTTGTTTTGCGTACTTTGCTATAACATTCCAATAGTTTTAAAGATAGGGTGAAGTAAATGCGAAGTTTGAGAGTTTTATTAAGTAGGTGCGATGGATGGCGAGGGGGCGTCGGTAGTCAACGGAAATCAAGTAGTGTTTGAATGAAGTCGGTTTGGCAGAGGTTGAGTGGGACTAATTTGGAAAGAGGAAGACGTAGGGAAGAGACTGCGGAGGAGAGGGAGCAGCGATAGAGTATTGAAGTGGAGCGCAGCGGGTTATACCTGCGTCTAATTGTCATTCCGCCGCGGCAGAAGCCGGCAGTGGCCTGTATACAAATGAAGCGTTCGATGTGAATACGGCACGGCGGGCCGTGGTTAGGCATGCGACCCCAGTCGCAGGCATAATTCACCACTTTATATGGCCGGCGGCCACCTCCGGTAGCCCGTCCAACAGGCTTTATTTCTCATTGTTTGGCTGGCTGGCACTCGGCCAGCCCCCCCTGACCTCGATGACGTCATCTCCCGCCACCAGCACATTCTTCCTTGCATCGCTTTCCATGAGTCGCTTCTCAAGCTCGCCTCCACCTCTTCACTGACACCCTGTTGCTTGACACATCCCACCCCTTACATATTGCCACACTTTTCAACACAAACCACTCTTACTGAATACCAAATTATTTTTTTTTCTTCGTGATTCTAAAATTTTGGCAACTGTTAGTGCTTGACACATATTACATACTATTCACTTGAAAGAACCATTTTACGTCCACAGGAGACAAATAATGCCACTCTAATACTAACAGTATCTAGCTGCCTTTATCTATTAACCTCATAAAGTTTAAGTTTTGTTTGTATCTTCTATGCCGATATACTTCACTCATTTTGGTGATATTTTAATTCTTCCACTGTTATTCATTACTTTTTAAGTTCACGTTAGCCTCAGCTGTCGGATGATTTTGAGTATGCAGCTTTCTCTACTTTGAGATTTCTTTTCATTTAGAAGATGTCTCACAATTGCACAGCACATCCTTTGGGGAGGATGAAGAGTTACAGATCCTGAGACTGTGTAATGATACTCATTAAGGATTTCTACTCGAAATAAAACTTGATTCCAGTAAAATTTAGGACATTTGATTCAGAATGGGATTTTTGTACCAAATAAGCCATTACTACTTAAAAAAATTTTTATATTTTTTGTTCAGCTCAAGCTTTTAGAATCCTTATCTATTGATGAACTTATATATTTTGATACCTCTGGTGATCCCCATTTCTAATGGATTCAAAATAAAAAACGATAGTTGCAATAACTGAGCATAAAATAAAGTTTGAACTTTCAATTTAAAATATTTAAAGATTAAAGATTATTATATATTTCATGAAATAGTAATACAGACGCTACCTGATAGACCACCCCCATCAATCCCTCTACCCCCCCCCCCCCCCCACCAAATACAACATTGACTTATCCATATTTTTTTTCCACCCTCTAGTACTTTTGTAATAAACTGTTTGTGATCGGGAGATAAGGAGATCCTCAATTACTTAGACGAAGCCCGCTGATAGTCAAGAACCTGTCTCCTAAGTCCCTACTCCCACCTTTCTCTAGGTAACAGGATTGGCTCTAAAGTACAAATATAATGCGATACTGCATTATTTTTGATACTGCATATACTGCATATTATTATTAATACTGCATATTATTTGATGGAACACCAAATCACCCCCAACCCCCTAACCCCAACCTAATTAATCATTAATTTATCCATTTTTTTGATAATTTTTTTTATTTATTTTAATTTTTTAATTATTATTTTTTTTTTGATTTTTTTTGCTCTCCATTTTTTTTGTAATAAACTGTTCTGTGACCAGAAGATTAGGAGCTTCTCAACTATTTGAAAGAAACTAACTGATACTTAAGTATCTGTCCTTGCGTTCGAGTTCTTCTACTAGGTAACCAGAGTGGTTCTATAAACGTACAAACAATTTATTGCCTAGCTAAGTTATTACACCATTAGGTAAAAAATTGCAGCCCTTCTTATAATGTTTGAACACACATAAATACGATCTGTATCACGTAGACTGGCATAGCCTTACGCTCTTCATTGCTTGAGACTGTTTTGTGGTGCTGGACTGAGGCCTATGCGGCTGACGTTGGCTAAACACATGGACTAAGTTGCTGGTGTGCCAGGGATGTCTGTATCTCTTTTGTAAGAGCAGTTAAACCTTTATTCTAGGTTGCCTGGATAAGAACAGGCGATGAATTATAGAACACCTGCTTCTACCAAATAGGCTTGGATCAGTCCTAGAGCAGACTGTCCTAGAAAACTGGTAATAAAGTCCTATAATCCCTAGATCCAGTCCAGAGCGCACTTTAAAGACGACCAAGAGCTTTATAGGGTAGTCCTTTTAAACTCCAGACTGTAGTTAGTCAAATTACAAACCAGTCATTGGTCAAAATACTTTTTTTTTTTGAAATAAGACACTACTGAAAATTTACTACACTCATTAGAGAAGGCTTTATCATAAAGGCTGTGGAACAGCAGCTTTTCATCCTCTCCAAAGGTCATCGTATACGATATACCTTCATTCATACCTCTCCATACGGAATTAATTCGATCCAGAAGCGGTTTTGTAAGATGAGTTTTTCGTAAAATGAATCGCTAATTACATGTAAATAGACTAATGGATTCCAGATCCCAATACCCATCCCAAAATACACTTGATAAAATGACCTATATATGTGATAACCAATATAATAATTGTTATAGATATTGTAATATTAATAAGTTAAACATAAATTATAAAATTAACTAATAATAATCATATGTAATAATATATAAAGCCATTTGGGTAGGTGAACGGGGGATATGGTGGCGGAGGTACAGAGGAAGAGGAGAGAAATATTTCTTAACTCCAAAACGTACACATACGTACGAACACACTTACTTTAAACTTTAATTAAAATTATGAAGTGAATAATTTAACTTCCTATAACTTTTATCAATTTTTTACTTTTTTAGAATTTTTATTTACATTTTTTATATTCAGAACTTTTATTACTTTTTTTACTTTTCTGTTTTAATTTTTTTTTGCATTTCATGTTTCACTTGTTTTAACTCCTATCGTCTGAAATAAGTTCCTTCTTGTCTGAGGGAATGACCGATCATCCTCTAGGGTAAAGGGTTAACCAATGCGATACCAATTAGAGGAAGTCACCCTCAAACAAGATAAAACAAAGCGATCTATGTTACAAAAATCCCGAGATCTAGGAAAATGTTAAAATAAAACTCTATATGTTTATGTCTAAAATCTGAGTAAACGAGCGAGAAGTTCAATAGTTTGGCCTTTCGTATGATGAAACAAAGTTCGTAAGATGAGGGCCTTTTTGTCTTTAATGACCTTTTATAAGATGGAAATTTCTTAAGAAGAGGCTTTCGTATGTAAATCACTGTATATCGTACGTAAAAGAAAAAAAAAACTATTATCATGGCCAATAATCGAGACTCCAATCTTCAATGTTTAACTAGCTCTTAATTCACAGGGGTTCTACATTAAATGTATGTCAGTTTATTAAAAAAAAAGAGTTTTAATAAGTGCCTGGCAAATGTACACCTTGGGACTGGCTGTTTACATCCTCTTCTGTCAAAGCAGTGTAAGATATTAAAGCGAAGTACAAAGTCTTTCTTTTTTAAGATACTTCTTTTACTTGATTTCCCTGAGTTTAATCAATTACTGGAGTGAATTAGGTCTAAGAACACTAAACGCTTGTGCCTCGGCTATTGTGGTGGTATCTTCTCAAAGAGAGAGTTTGTCCAGTCGTTATCATTAGAAACTTCATGTTTCAAGTTTTTTTTGTTCTTCCTTCTTTTTTTTTGTTTGTTTAGAAAGTCATTTAGGTAATGAACCATTATTGAAACTGCTTTCCTGCTACCTGCTTCATTATACAAGCTGCTATACATTTCGTGATATTGTGTATGTGTGTCTGTGTGTGTTTGTGTATGTGTGCGTGCATGTGTATACACGGTCTCAATTTACAACCAAATCTCACTAAATTCTTCAAGGATTCTTACAATGTCAACCTAAAAACAAAAAAGAAAATACAAAATTAAATCAGTGTTGGTCCAAAAAAAAATCCAAAATAATTTAAATTAATAAAAAGTAAAAAAAAAAAAGGTAAATCGCTAAGGATTAATATTCTGGAATTGATTAAGTAAATTATTTGCTATTAACTTGTTCGTTTCTTCTAATTTTCTTTTAAAAATGAGAAAAAACGTATCACTTTCATAAGGAATGGACAGGGAACGTTTTTACCACGATGAAATATGAAATAATCATAAATAGTAAGAATTCTCGATATATTTCTAAATAACTACAGTAGGTAGATTATTGTGACTGGTTCATTTTATAAGTAGCTGGCATGTAGATGTGTGAGCACCCTTGTACAGTACTTGTATTAAATTCCAAGTGATCTTTATCGAACTATTAAACAAAAATAAATATCATTCATTCTAATAGATATTCTAATAGTTTTATCTGAATTGATAGTCACACTCCCAAATAAGGAAAAGAATATGTTTTAACAATTACCATCAATTAACAAGCAATTATTAATTACTCTATTGGAATAAAGTACAAAAGTATAACATATTATTAGATTTTAAAGTATTCAAAATTATTATGAAATACACTTTAAGAATACGTGCACCACTGACAGTGTTTGTCAAAATTTTAACAAGTAGCAAACGCCAATTTTACTGTTTTTTTTTAAAAAATTTCTAAGACCTATATGACGTCACAGGGGCAATTGCCTGGAACAAAAGTTTTGTATATAATAAAGTTTAACGTCCAAAACACAGAAAGAAATCAAGAAAAAGTCTTAAGAGCTTTCAACCAACAAGCGTCTCCGTCAGAGTCCAATTGGTACTCAATATCAGTTGGATTTCAGTATCAATTGAACTCTGACGAAGACTGTTTTTTTCTGATTTCTTATTGTAGTTCAGACGTTGATTTTTATTTCACTTATTTACTGTGAAAATGTTCTCATAACAAATTTTGTAATCCGTCCGAGTTAAACCTAAATTAATTAAATTCATGAATATTGTTAGTACCACCGAGGTTTTTATGATTATTATTAGAAGTCATAATCAGATATCATTCGGGCGTTACATATCTTCCTCGCCCGAAACCGGTCAGACAACTCTAGCAACATTGTGCGACGGTTTGTTCTGTTTCTAATATTAACTAAAATCATTAGTATTTAAAATATTATAATCTGAATATTTTATTTCACATTTTTACATCCTGTATTGATTATGACTTTTAAACATTTATACGAAGATACAATACTGAACAGCCAAACCACAATAAGCAATGAGAAACAAGACTAAGATCTTTCAACCATAGCAAGCTATCTTCGTCAAAGTTAGATCCCATCTGACTCTGACAACTTATTACGGTTGAAAGCCTAAGTCTTTTTTTCTCATTTCTTACTGTTATTTTTGACGTTGATTGTTATTTCACGTGTTTATTCTAAAATCTTGTTAACAATATTGAACAAGTAATTTTTATATTAGCTTATCAATTCTTAATTATCAATACCTATTTAGATATTATTGATTCTCAACTATTGTTTTAAAAATAATGAATCAAATCTTGAGGATTTTGCCGAAAATATTCAGCACTCTTAAGATTAAATATTTATTTGGAATTAGTACAAAAAAAAAGCAATATCTCTGTAGGCTATTATTATTCAAATAATAATATTACGTACTACAATTTGAATATTACTGTTCAAAACTTTATTGTTTTTGTCTTCCTATGATAGTTTGAAAACTTTCACTGCTTACAATTTTATTTTATGAACTTGAAATAAATAAATAAATTTGTAAGTTTAAGAATGTTGAATATTTTGGGTGAATCGTGGGCTGATATGTCATTTAGACCAAACCATCAAGAGTTAATTCACTGTATTTGGGTACATCTTTAGTTTATTATTGTAGCTTACAGGTAGAGTACGTGCGAGCCTCTATAGTGATCATATAAAGCCATTATGCAAAAGCACACGTAAATGAAACATACATTCCCAAGTAGTAGACCAAGTAGTAGTTTCAGAATATACATGGTTAAAGGGGTCTATCTCTGAAACTGTAGGCGTCTGATAACAAACTGACAGTGTTGCAACTTTATTACATCAGATAACAGATGTGTTATCAAAGTTTACGAACCCCAATTATATGACCAATTCACGTTATCCTTTTCTTAGTAATACATAAAAAACATAATAAGTAAAAGTAAAGTTCATTAAAACAATCATTTTTATATGTTTTATATATAATAGTCAGTTTTAGGCTACGTTTAATTTATTAACCTAAAATCTAGTACGTTTGCTTTTAAATGGTGACTTTTAAGTGGTGGTTTTAAATTTCTGTCTTTTTGTAATACTAATGTAATATAATAATATTAGAAATAATTTCTAATATAATACTTAGTTTTTCTGTTTCAAAATTATATACTACTGTAAGATCTCTCACTAATTCTATTGTAATTTCCTATCTGTAACTAATTGCACTTTTTATGTATGTTTGATTTTTGAATGATTGAATTATTTATTATATTTCCTCTACTTATTTTGTAGGCCTACGAAACAGGTTTTAAATAAAAACCGAAACGTTGGCAATGAGAGTTTAATTTGAACCTGAAGAACTGACCGAGTCTTGATAAACTTTAATTTTGTTTCTATTTCACGGTTGATACTTTTATCAATATTTATATATATATATAATTCAAAAAACTAAAGAGCCCGTTAGTACATATTATCAAATGATTACAAGAAAAGAGCACGTTGCTGTTTGCCAGCTGTTTGGTTTTCCTAGTCTTCTTCTTCTTCTTCTCCTGATGACGACTTGCTCGAAATATTGAAGTGAGTTGCGTTTTTGTTTCTGCGTGTTCTTTTCTTTTCATCCTTTATATAAATTTAAAGTAAACTAAAAAGATATAGAATAAAATTTCCACTTTATGCATATTTTTCATTGATTTACTCATCATATGTATTGTTACTACTGATGTATAGTAGATGCTACCGATAGTAAATCTACTGTGTCAATTTGTTCTTGAATTCATTCCAGTTCTTGAATTTGTTCTTGAACATATCCAGCATGTATGTTTAAACATATGGCATTGAATATTGTTCCAGGTGGAGATGACAGGAAGTAGTATCTTTGACTATGTTCACCATAATGACCATGGTGAGGTTGCAGAACAGCTGGGGATGGCGTTGGCCTCTCAGCAGCCAGGTCCCGTCGCCTCTCCTGGCAGCGGTAACGGGTCTGAGGAGGGAACCTCTACAGGTATAAACCAGTCCTTCAACTCTCAACCATAAACATTCATTATTCATCATCTAAATAGCATTCATTTTAACCCATTCGAAAATAAATCCTTTGAACAACTACAATTCAACCAGAACTGCGACAATTAGCCTACATGTTTCTTTAAGGACCTTTAGCCTTTGTAAAATCTTTCTCTGCGATGAGAGGTTATTTTTGTTTTTTCCTATCCTCGTAGACTGGTGCCTTTGGTAGCTTGTCTTTGTCCCGATCAATAAAACATCGTTTATAATAAGATAATCATAAAAATCCGCATTAATCACAAAACTAGTTTAAACTTCCTCTTATTTAGGTATTTCTTTTTGAAACAACATCTAACTATAAGAGTTAAAGAATATGACTTTTGATTACAAAGGAGAAGAACACTAAATTTCCACACAAAAGATTTCATCAAATGTCGATGTGTTTCGAACACTTATTGTTCATCGTTAGGTTACATCTGCTTTACAGTATAGTGATTTTGAATGTTCTACGACCCCATAAACTCTCAAAGTCACGTTATTGAGGCAGTTATAATCTGACGATGAACACTAAGTGTTCGAAACGCGTCGGCGTTTAATAAAAATCTTTTTTGTGGAGACCTAGTGTTTCTTCCCATTCCTCATGAGTAAATATGACTTTTACATTGTTTAAACATTAAAAAAGATAAATTTTGTTTAGCAAAGCACATTTAAACTTATTGGAGATTGCATGATGTTGTTATTGGATACATTAATGGAATATAAAACCCTCAAACCTCAAAAATCTTTTTTTAATTTTTTTATCACTTTTGGAATGTGTTCATTCCTTGTATTCTTGATAATGGAGACTTTCCAAAATAGGTCAAGGAAAGAATATTGTTTACGAAGTATGATAATTTATATTCTAGTAGTGTATTGTTGTGCATTGTTTAAAGTTTTAGGCTAAGAATAAGTAAAATATATATCAGTATTTGAATTACTTTTTGAAGAACTAGAGTCTTATTCTTTAACTCTAATAATACTGTATTTTTTTCAACGCTCATACCTTTTTAACCACACTTTTTACACACTTTTACCTTTATGGCTGTTCAAAGGGGGAAAGTGTGGTTTCAATTTGTGACAACCCTAACAAATTTATCTACCTCAAGTTTATTAGAGTAATGATGTTTAATTATACCTAGACCAAACAGGTTCTGGACCAATAGTTTTACGTCCTCTCCTTAGGTCAGCTTACACAATATTCTCGATATCCCATAAGAAATAACTCAGGTTATCTTTAAAGCGTTAACCTCAAATTTCTTGAGTTTTTAATCCTTTGGTTTTTAAGGATTGTCTGATATCGTACAGGCTCCTGACCGACGGTTTAACGTCCTCTACTTGATACATGATTTAGTTTCGTGTAGACCCACCTTCGCATGGTCAACGCGGGTGCTTCAAGCTCTTACCAGCTCGGAGTGGCCCAATATGCATCGACCTGGCTTGATTTTGTGGTATGGCTGAGAGACCGAGCACAACAAAGTCAAAACAGGTTTAACGTCTTCAAATTTATTCACCTCCTGCTTGAATAAATCAAGGGCTAGAGTAGGTATTGAACCCCGGATCTACCAGTCCAGAGGCCAGCTCGTCCACTGGTCGACCGAGCCAGGGTAGTCTAGTGGAATAGAACAAAACCCCTCTTCTGTACTAAATGCAAGCATAACAGTCATTACACTACCTTTAATCCCATCCTTATAATATAGAGTTCCTGAATTTATACAGTTCTGCTATAACGGTGTTACAAAGGGCTAAGGGTTAATACATACATATTGTTTGAACAACAGAGGTTAGTTGAAATCACATCAATAGATGATATCGTCATACCTCATATACAGGAGTAGGAGTTGTTCAACCGGTTTCAGATTTTGTCAATCTTCAACTAGAACCCTACTAGAGTACTTCTCCTTGAAGATGCGACATCCGATACCTGTAGAATAACTTCAGTAATACTCTTTTAGTGTCATATACTAAAGTGAGAAGTTGTAGAGTTGCTATTTTTGGAAATGGCTTGTAGTTAAATTTAAGATATAGTCCATTTATGGCTTGTTTGGGTGACAAAGACGTTGACAAATAGAGCAGGCTGAAGAGGGGTGACGCAGGCTTGAGCCCGGACGAAGGCTGGTGTCAGAATCCGGTGGCTTGTTTGACGTCATGGCCTGACAAGCGCGTTAAAGTGAGTCGGATAGGTCGAGCAAGTGCCGTTAGGCGAGTCTCTAATAAATGGAATAACTCCGGTAAGCGGAGAGTCCATTGTGTTTTCGGAGAACGTGTCCAGTCCTCTTATAAAGGAGTCATTGTCGCCCGGCTCGCGCCCCATTGTCGACCCCCGCTCTAAAAAGAACAAAACCCCTCGACAGTACGGCTCGCGCCTCTCTGCCTCCCCTGCTTCATAGTCTTTCTTCAGGCCCGTGCTCTATGCTTCACTGCTCACCCAACCCCCTTCTTCTTCAGATAAACCCCACCGTATTTCCTACACACCTATTTAACTTCTTCGCTACGCTTCATTCAGTAGCCGATGCACCAAACCTGTATACATCCCTTTTTCTTTATACAAACTTTCAAGCTAATGGCTTGGGCACATTCAACCTTTCCCACTAATAACTTCCCTGAAATTACAAATTAACGCATCCGGAACCACCGGTCCTGCACTCCTGTCTCAGAGAAAGCCCCTTTATTACAGGCTTGGAGATCCTAACGAAACATAAAACTAACAACATTCCATCAATACGACCTAATCTAAGGTCAACATATTCTAACCATAAATAACAAATTATCACACTAGTACATCACTGCAATCACATACTGCAATGCCATAGACAACTGATGTTTCTTCATTTTTAATAACACTTACCACATTTATGAAAATGGGAATGAAATTATAATCTGTTAGTACTAAAGATTGTTGATAAGGGTTAAAGAAGAATATACAATATTACTTTTTGTAAGGAAGCACATTTCCCTACTCATTCGATCGCTTTCTGGTCTTGTCCATTTACCAAAACATATCGTCTAACAAAGAAAATTTAATAGGTAATATACTACATTCTTCTTTAAAATTATAATATTTATGGTTTGAATTTAAATGGTGATAGTATTAATAAATGCTAATAGAATAGAATCTAATAAGCACAATTAACTTAGCTTACACTCCAAGAATAATTAATTATTTTAGAAATTTATGGTACAATAATCTTAGGTTCATCTTTTATTGTATAAAATATTTTATACAATAGTCGTATTTTATTTTATAAACAATATATAAGAATTATACAAACAGCATAAAATTTAAAGAAATAGAATTAACATGCTAAACACGAATAACATTTCTTTTACGATTCTACTAAATATTTTACAATATAATCAAATAAAGCCACATTTTAAGTAGCTATGAATGAATCATAAATATGTAAATGATATTCATATTGTTCCTTGAAATGAAATTTAACTTGTAAACTTCAAGTTGCCTAAACCTCGAAATTTTAAAAGTTGAAAATTTTAGAAAAACAACTTTAACCATGAAAACATTTAATTTAAAACATCCATAAACGATTTTTCTTTTTTTATAATTTAGGCAAAAATCATTCAGGAATAAGTTCAAGATCTTTAGGAAGTGGATCTAAGAATATTAAATATTCTTTTATTATATATAATTGTGCTAAAAATTTATAATTTTAGTTTAAATCTTATTTAATATAATACATAATTATAATATGTGATCAAATTTCTTTTTCTTTTTTTTTTGGTTTTATCTCGAAATTTATGAGTGTTAAACAATAAAAATGTATAATATTTACACTTTTTTATAATTTTAAAAATGCAAAATTTTTCTTATTAATAACAAATTTTTAAAAAAAATATGATAATTTAAGTACTCATAATTAAGATAGAAATATATATGTTACTTGAATATAAATATGTAATCTTTTTTTATAATTTTAAAAAAAGAGTGGTACTAAATTGTTTACTTGTATATTTGTCAATATTTAGACAAAAAAAAAATGAGAATGTTTGAAGTAAAAATGATAAATGAAAAGCGAAAATGGTTCCAGGGATCTCAAAAATGACGAAGCAACACGATATCAGTGGCCCCCTTACTTGATTAAAGTTGTTTTCTTGATTCAACCACCCTTATAATTGGGTTAACGCCTTTGGAGCTGTATAGGGGTTGAAAGTGGGGCACATTAATGATTCGGCACATGATTACATTATTCATTTTGAATCTGTTATATATCAATAATTACTGAATGAGCTAACGACCATAGTTTCACCCATCCAAGTTGCACACACTACACTGAATGAGATAACGACCGTAGTTTTCCCCCATCCAAGTTGCACTCACGTCCACTGAATGGGCTAACGACCGTAGTTTCCCCCATGTTGTATTATACATGGCTGCGAGTGTTTTCTTTGATTTTAAAAATATATATAAATGCAAAAAATTACTGAAATTGAAAAACTAAATTAATTTTTTTTTTCAAATTAATCAGTTTGTCAGTGTTGAATAAAAATCTAATAAAATAGTCTCCACATATGCAAGATTAATAGCGTAAACAACGAATTTCGAACACGTAATGTTTTTCTTCAGATATAAAACGAAAAAATACATTTATATCAGAAAGTAATAATCTACTTAGTAATATAGTATAAAATAAATAGTACAAATAAATAGTACATATAATAGACCCTGAGGTTTGGGTAAGTATATCTCTGTTTTCTTATTTCTTTTTATATTGTACTACTAAGTTGATATCCCTCAGATGAAATTTTTTTTTTTAGTTTTATGCCTGAAGAAGAAAAATACGTGTTCGAAACGCGTTGTTTAGACTATTTTATTAGCTTTTCATCCAACAATGAGTAAATACCATGTAATAACTTATTGCACTACCTTAAAATCAGTCTGTTGGGCTTCTCTAGGACTGCTAAGTAATACAGAATTATATTTTAGTTCCTTAGTCGTTAAACAATTCGTTTAATATGAATATTTCATAAAAAAATGAATTTAGAATATTGAAACTCAAAATGTTTCTAAAAAGAACAACTATTAAGTTCTAATTACAGTCAATTATCACATTGTGATATACAGTGATTAAATTATTCTTATAGTTAAAAAATTATAGTAAATTATCAGATTGTTCTATAACAATGAGTATATATTGTTATAGTTAATGAAATGATGATAACCATAACAACAAATTAATTCATTGTACTAATTACCAATGGTTTTCATAATACCTTTACCTCTAGTATGGACCATTATGCACGACTCGGAATTTTATTTTACGCTTTAAGGAAACTATTCTATCTCTAAAAAATATTATTTAGTATTATTTTGATCATAGTATCTAAAATGTATAGTTAATTTATAAATGAAATAATTTTAGGGAGAATTTGATATTAGGCGAAATAACATAGAATTGGGGAATAAATATTTATTTTTATTTTGCAATCAATTAAAAATAAGCAAAAAACAAGTGTAGTGGCATCTCGACTTAGGAATGAATTCGTTCGGGGACCGATTCATATATCGAAATCGTCGTTTGTCGAAACTACCCACATGAATAAATTATGATTCGACTAATATACCGAAAAACCTACGATATATCTTTAATAAAAGTGCATACCATACATATGTGTATTAATAATTACACTTACATATAAATAGAAATCAATTAAATTAGATAGATTTGAAAGAAGCAAATTATGAATAAATATGAAATAAAGCGTAGAAGTCGCCTTAGGTGAAGGACTGGCGGATAGAAAGGTAAGGGGGGGGGGGGGGGGGAGCGTAACGTACCTTACAATCTAATTTACACTACCTTACTTACCTTATTTATTTTCTTGCTTTAAATTTTATCCTTCATTTAATATTAAACAAAACATAGCTTACTAAGTTTTTTCAGAGAGAGCATTTTTTTTACTTTTCTCTCTAATTGTCACCTTGATCTTCCTCACTTTCACTCACTTCAGCCTTTTTTTTGTTGTTTGCTTCACTCCCACTTCGTTTCATTACGACCACTATGCGATGCTTCATCGTACGTCATACCTCTAGCAAATCTTCGTATATCGAGACACTATTTTAGTTTGAAATCTACGCCTTATGTAGAAATATTCGTATGTCGGTATGTTTGTAAGTTGAGGTAGCACTGTATACATTTTACTTCATGTGCGTGCCAGAAGATTGAACAGTTTAAATTTTCTCAAAAAAAAAAAAAACTAGGTAAGCATTTTTCATTTCGTGTTTTTAGTGCAATAAATTATTAATTGCAATGAATTGCGCAGTTTTTTTAATAATTTCAAATTTTTTTTTTAGCTATAGTGTTTTTGAATACATTTATTTCTTCTAAATCAACAAAGTAAAATATTATGTTGATCTAGTACAATGTTTCTCAAAGTTTTTTACTTCAGGGCACACCTATGAAATAACCAAATGTTTGGGGCGCATCACTGATTTAAAATATAGAAAATTTAGTCCTGAAATTTTCAAATAGGAAAATGATAGGAAATTATAAGAAAAAGTTTTTTTAAAACGATTTAAATCCCCAAGGAAAGGAAAAGAGAAAGTATTATCCATAACTGGTTAAAAAATGAAGAAATTGACCTTCCAGTACAAAATATCAAGTAGCATAGACTTGACTCAAACTTGAAAATTTTTGGTGTATCTAAAATACTTCAAAATGGTTCAAATTTTTAAAATGTAAGTCTATTATATAATCCTTCCTCATCTTAGGGCGTACCTGGCTACCTTCCAGGGTGCACCAATGCGCGAGCCCAGGCGCACTGTTTGAGAAGCACCGATCTAGTAGATTTGAATTCTTTGGAGAAGACCTTATAATATAAAGCATGAAAAAATCTGTTAGGATAACATATGAAACGATTGTAAGAAAAGGACACGTAGAAAGAACACAGAACTCATTTTGACTCTGTCTTTTTCCCGCATTCCAGTGGTTATTCTTGGATGGGTGATCCCGTTGGCGCCCATTTTAATATAGCTCATCTAGGACTTAATTTGTCTGAATTTTGAAAATGAGCCTCACTTTGGCCCCTAGAACAACATAAAGGTGTCAAGTTGGAAAAGACCCCTCTTACCATTGGGGTGGCAAAAGGGTAGGGCCACTTGAGTTGAACTGTTTACAGATCGACAACAAAAATAAAAATAATTTTAAGATCCCTGATTTAAATCCCTATTTAATGGTACTGGAAAAAAAATTGAAAATAATTGTTATTATGTTTCGTTAAAGTCTTTATAGGAGGAGAGATAATCGAGGTTTGTTTTGGCAACAAAGGAAATACAAAAGGTTTGTCAGCTTAAAATGTGACTATCTTGTTTAAAAAATAAAAGCGAGTTATTCTGTGCGAGTTAGTGTATTGAATGTAGCGTGTGTATGCTTAGTGTCTACGATGATGTCGCTCAACTCGTCGAGCATGTACAAGGGCTTGGAGCGGACCTTTTGCATCAGGATGAAGTCGACTCTGACCAAGCGGGGCTGCCACTTCAAGTCCTCCGGATACAGGGTAACTCTTTACTTATACTCGCTAACCATCCTTACTCATCTAACCACCATTTATTATTACTTCCCTATATATATATGTATATATATATATAAAACATTTCACATAAATTCGTGGAATAACAATCAATGATCAAACCACAATGTGACATGGGAAAACAAGATAAGATCTTTCAATCGTAACAAGCGGTCTTTGTCAGTTGGGATTTTGACTCTGACGAAGACCGCTTGTTACGGTTGAAAGATCTAAGTCTTGTTTTCCAATTTCATATTGTGGTTGATCATTTATATATATATATACTTAAAATAAACAGTGACACGTAGAAAGAATCGTAACAATGGGACTACTTTTCAATATTTCGACCGTTATGGTGGTCATCTTCAAGAGAAGAAGTGAATTGAAGGAGAGACGATAGTCAACTGAAAAACTCTCTTGTTTGACGATTATAGCAGTGCTGTCGCGAAGGAGAAAAATAAAAAAGAACCAAGGAGTCGAGATTAAAAGAAATTTAAAGAAGAGGAAAAGGGTAGAAAGCAGAAATTATAAAAAATATATAAACAATTCAAAAAAAATTTGTTATTAATTTTTCTCCTGCCAATTTCACTCGTCAATTCACTTCTTCTCCTGAGGACAACCACCATAAGGGTCAAAATATTGAAAAATGAGTATTATTATTACATTTCTTCCTATGTGTCACAGTTTATTTTAAGTGCAATCAGTCCTCAGGCTCGTATTTCGTTTATCACTTATTATACAAACAGATATATATATATATATTATTGTTAAATGACCTGCTTATATATTTCTTCAACAATCTTTCTAGTTTCCATAAATAAATTTTAAATCTCTCAGGTACTAAAAAGGCAAGTTCTCTTAACGTTTTCTTTTTGTTGCTAACGTGTTTCAGTCACCTTGTAAATCTTAAGAGTATAATAACAAAACCTATAACAATGCAACAATATAACAATATAAACTATACTAAACTATGTCAACTTTAATTGATAAGCTATAACGTTATTCACAGTTTTATAAGACTACAGTAACGTTTCACTGCATCGCTAGTATCCAGCCTATAGTTTCAAACGCTGCTAAGGAGTTTGTGCTTGTAATAGATCTGCTGAGGCCCGTCTTCTTATTTCATTGTTATTAATTCATTTGGAATAAAGTTTGAGCGTCCTGGTGAATTCTGATATCTTGTTATTCATAGTTGGTTTGATTTCCTTTGTTCTGTTTTACATTATTTTAATTAATTATGTATTTACATAACTCTGAAGATGTGTACAAATATAGATGAAACGTTGGCTTAAAAGGATTTTATTGAGAAGTGTTTGACGCTGGACCAAACACTGATAAAGAAATTTAGCGAATTATCTATATAAATAAAGAAGGGTTTTGTCTGTACATTGCTTGGAACTGACTCATTTCAAGTTATCTTTAAGTTTTATACATTAGAGAAACCGAATCCACCCTTTGAAAAATGTGTCTGTTTGTTTATTTGTTTGTCCGCAAAATTTTGTCACAAGTTAACTCAGACTCAGTAAGTCATAGCAAGCTGAAACTTTGTCCATGTACGTCTACCTTAAAACCTAAGATTTCAATGGATTAGAAATTCAACATAGAACCAAAGTCATGGACTATTAATCTGTTTTTCCCTAGCTACTCAGACGTTTTTATTTTGAAAATATGCAGTTGTTTTTAGGTGCCTGATACATAGCAAGTAGGTATTGTTAATTGTTTTTAATTTCGTTTGCGTTTATGATAATTTGTTTCGCTTTAAAAGTGAGTCCTACCTACCCACGTACTAAATACGAAGTATGTCTTGGATAAAAAGAAATTTTAGATCAGTATCCAAAGCTGCAAACCGTAAAGAAAACTCCAAATCTCATGACAGTTATGCACTGTACTTATTATAATGTTTTCTGCTATCCTATAATTTCTAATACTATTTTTGAATATTATTTCAGAATTTTGGTAAAATACCTATCAAAGTCGCCTTCTAGTATTTTATGTAATATTTTTAATTCAGGGTTCAGTATGTTTTAGACGTTCAAACCAAAATTCTAATTATGACTTTTCTATTATATATATATATATATATAAAATTGAGCATATAAAGTCAGTACGGAATTTTAACTGTGGGTCTGAAATCTTTTGACCAGTAATAGTTGACGGAAGACCTTTGTAGCCGAAAAAGATATGGCCTCAGTTTACAATTTCTTAGTTTAGTTTCACGCTTATATAAATATATAAACACTAAGAAAATTTCAACCATTTGATATATAAATAAAATAGATGTATCGAGATATGGTGAGTTTCTTAAATTTTAAATTAAACTTTAAATACTGACGTCTTGATATCTATTCAAAATGCTTTTCTTAGGCAAAAGTAAGAACAGGTATTGTATATATACAATATGTAGAAAAAACATGTATAGTTCTCCCCGTATATCATCTGTAAATGTTTGTTTTTAATAATCTGTCTTTTTGAGTATAATTTAGGGTCATTTAATTTCAGTTCTGTAATTTACAATATATATATATATATATATATATATATATATATATATATAGAGAGAGAGAGAGAGAAACTTCTAAAGAAGCAAGTTTCTGCCAACTATGGTTATGTTTTTAATAATATATATATATGTTTTGTTGAACGACCTTTGTACTGTGGCATGAATAAATTTCATTGTCCATCTTTCAAGCACCCTTCAGTATAAAAGAAGGATTTCTCCCCAAATTTACAAATATATATATATATATATATATAAGCCTTGGGTTTGGCTTCCACCAAGCTAAGCCTGCGTATGAATAATCACAGGTCATCCGTTGGCAAACGCAGTGACCTTCCCGTTGCTACTCATGCCAGTTCTCACGGACTCAGTTTCAATGACTGTTTCCGTGTACAGGTCCTGAGGTAGATTGATCAGACTAATTCAAAAGTCACTCTGAGAGCTTCAGAAGAAGCACTTATTAGTCTTCTGGGCGGTAGATCGACTTCTGGGCTTAACCTCAATCGTTGATTCTTTTTTTTTATCATAAGTTGTTATCAGCTTTTAATTTTATTTTAGTTAAATGTTTTCATTGCTTTCATTTTTATTTGGCTTTTATCTCTTTATCTTCCTTTTCTACCTTTCCTCCGAAAGTTAGCTACACTGTTTGAGTGCTTCGGTTCAAAAGCCAAGCCAGTCGTTATCAGCCTTTGGAGCAATTCACATCTATTCCTGACGACGAGGACATCGAAATATAGTAGTGAGTTCAGTGATTTCTTTCTTATGTGTTCTTTTGAAAATTCTAGTTTATATATATATATATATAACGAATTCAATATTATATCAACCGTTTGATATACAATAACAGAATCTAGAGTCTAGTTGAAACTTGAAGTCTAGTCGAAACACCTCACTGAGATGTCAACACTGTGAATAGAGTGGCAAAGAAGATGATGCTGAGAAGCGAACTCCTGGTTCTTCAACACTGTGAAGATAGTAGTTGAAGATGACATCTGGTAGACTAAAACGTTCAACATGTTACATGACAGTACTATGCAGTAAATACAATAGTTAAAAATCGACTGTTCTACATAAGACGAAGGTGTCAGGAGAATGAAGACGGTAGCTGAAGGATGAATGAAATGTGGAAGGCTGGAGCTAGAGTTAGGAAGTAGAAAGGACTGTTATCAGGGCGGGCTAATCTCTTTGCTTCTTTGGATCATTATAGGGATTACGAAAGGAGTGAACAGCAAGGGTTGAGAGCGGCTCAGCCTTAATCCAGGATTACCCCAGGCAAGGCTTTCCTTAGCCCTATATTGCCACTTCCCCTTAATCTCCCAACCCAACTCTGCCCCGCAAACATACTACTATTATTTCTCCACTCCCTTTTATTTCTTCATTCTTGTATTATTCACACCAATACCTCTAATGCAGTTCATTTCGCCCCAAACCACATTACACAATCATACAGAATTCCCAGTTTTGACCTACCTGTTTTCCTGATTTTGAAACATTAATTATTTTTTTTATCAATAAATTTCACTATTTTGTAACATATCAGTTTCTATTTTATATAAAATAATTTTGAGCAACACGCTTTCGACCATGAGGTGGTCATCATCAGAGCAAATGAATTTTAAAATCCTTATATTCTATTATTTTTACGTATACTGTGATTAAGACTCACTCTTAGTCACAATCTTGGACTAATAATTCATTTTTTTCAATACTTTTGAATTAACTAATAACAGAAACCTGATCTTTCCTGATGTTAATATTAAAGAAGATAATAGGACGATATAAGCATCTGTTTACGTAAAACCCACAAATATTGGTATTTATTTAAACGCTCAAAGTGAATGCTAAGAAAAATACAAAAATGGTATGATAGAGCTTATTTATAGAGCATACAAGACTTGTTCCAGCTGGGAGCTCTTTAAACAAACAGAAGAGAGATTAACCTGTTTTGGTATTATTTAGTGCTCCCAGCTTATTCAGCCATATCACTGAAGAGAGATTAACCACCTTTATGATAC
The DNA here is from genome assembly GCA_026182355.1 of Hermatobates lingyangjiaoensis. Lineage (NCBI taxonomy): Eukaryota > Metazoa > Arthropoda > Insecta > Hemiptera > Hermatobatidae > Hermatobates > Hermatobates lingyangjiaoensis. The sequence continues at coordinate 371,644 of JAPFBL010000018.1, read as the reverse complement.
ACTTGTGAGAATATATGAATAAGATACACAGAAACAATGAGTGATATAAAGAGGCCAGTAACGAGAGAACAACACATATAGTGTAATATAGAAATCAATACTTGGTGGCGTACAAAACCAATGAAAACATACTAGGCAATATTATTAAAGCAAGTACGGCATACCGGATCCCACGTGACCAATTAAAACTAAACACCTATCATAACAGTTCAACTACTGCAAGCCTGCTTATCCGTAAAAATTTGATAAAGAAGGAAGCGCTCCAAAGAACCAATGTGATATATAAATATAGGTGCAAAATAGAAAAGTGTGAGTTCTTATATTAAAATTACATTGATTCTACCACTACGACATTATCAAGAAGGCTGACCATGCATCTTGCGGCAGGAGGGACTAAAGAACATACCTCGAATAACCAGCAAGTGCAATTAACTATACAAATGTTAAACAACTATACGGAAATAGTCGCCCGTGAAAATGATCGTAATAGACTTATTATTACAAAGACATTAAGTAATCTAGATAAACACCAACTGTGAATACCCAGCCAAGTGGTTTTACCAGGACGCTGAAGTTGTATGGAGGACAAGCCAGAAGAGGAATGTGAAGCCAGGACCAGGACAGCAACACTGATACTACCAATTGAAACCTCCTAAACCGACAGCCCAACTGTAACCTCCCGATGGGAGCATTATTAATTTATAACATTATGTTGTTTTATTTACTGTATTTAGTATAGTTGTTTATCCTCTTTAGATTTTACATTGAAAATGGTTAAAGATAACAGAAACTAGTCTGTTTATATACTAGTATGGTGATAGTAAAAAATAAATAATGGATTACAAAATGAAATCGTTTGGTGAACTTGTTTAAACCAGTTCTAATTTAGGAAATTAGAAAAAAATTGAAGGAAGTATGAAAGAGTGAAAATATACAAATATATATATATATATATAATAGGTGTATAATGTAATCGGGATTCGGTCAATTTTCCAGGATTGGTCAATATCCTGGAAAACTGACCGAATCCCGATTACATTATACACCTATTCTATCCAACGGTTGATATATTATTGAATTTTATATATATATATATATATAATATATATATATATATCAAAAATTAAAGATTAACAGGACTCGGTCAGTTCTTCAGATTCAGATTAAACTCTCATAGCCAACTTTTTGGTTTTTATTTAAACCTTTTTAATAGGAAGAAGTATAACATTTTGAAAGAGAAAAAGTATTTCTGCCTATGAAAAAGGTTTTAAAATAAAAACCGAAACTTTGGCAATGAGAGTTTAATTTGACCTGAAGAACTGACCGAGTAACTGATAAACTTTAATTTTGTTTCTATTTCACGGTCGAGACTTTTATTAATATTTATTTATACATATATATATATATATATATATATATATATATAAACATAAAAAATGAAATGGTTACACAATAGTATGAAAATAAGAACACATGTAGTTACAAGGAAGACTCACTACGATATTTAAACATCTGTCGTTCTCACTTAGAAGTGGACTGATCTAGTACGAGCAGACAACTGTAATATATATATAATTATTTATCGTTATCAACCTTTGGAGTGATTCACATCTATTCCTGACGACGAGGACATCGAAATATAGTAGTGAGTTCAGTGATTTCTTTTCTATGTGCTCTTTTGAAAATTCTAGTTTATATATATATTTATATATATATTTACATAATATATATGTATATATTACATATATTTACATAATTTATATATATATATATAAAAGTTAACTTTGCAGTTCAACAGTGGTTCAAGGCAGCCGTCTATCCCATTTCTCGTGGGAACCTCAGAGTCAGCATTAAGCATTGACCTAGAGAAACAACTCGTAAATGATTACATAATGAAATATCGCGACAGAGTAAAACTGATGTACAAAAAAATTAACAAAACTTTAACTAATAACAAGGAACACAATATTTCTAATCTAAATAAAAAATGGGAAACACTACCGGAAATACTGAAAGAAGTATTTTCGCGAACAAACAAAAACAAAGTAAGGCAAAAAAAATATAAAAAAGAAACGAGTAAACTACTTGTTTACTACTAGTAGTAAATCAGTACACTAGTAGTAAACATAGCAACAGGACTTACATGTTGTATTAACCTTAACCTGTTTTGATTTGTAGTCATGTTTCTCGGCCTTTCAGCCCAATCCATGAACAAAGCAATTACAGATCGATGCTTTTTTACGTGAGACCCTTTAGCCACATAAGAAGGCACACCACATTTCTCGCTGAAGGGGAGGGATACGACCGAGCCCGCTCATGTGTCCATATTAACCCTAACCTGTTGTATCAAACGTCTTTCCTGTCCTTCATTAGTTAGCTCCTCTCTAACTATATATTTAAGCCAGCAATGCTGACTCCGAGGTTCCCACGAGAACTGGGATAGACGGCTGCCTTGAACCACTGTTGAACTGCCAAGTTAACTTATATATAATAAAATTTCACAATATACACGTGAAATAACAATCAATGATCAAACCACAATAAGAAATGGGAAAAAAGACTCAAGATCTTTCAACCGTAACAAGCGGTCTTCGTCAGAGTCAGAAACCCAACTCAGTTGTTCTTTTACAGTTGGGTTTTTACAATATTTCTTGACTGTTCAAAATATTGATCCAGTAAGTGTTCTCATTTCTTTTATGTGTTGTCTTTTTCATTTATTTATCTCTCCGGTTTGGACTGTTTAATACGAGTATAATTTATATATATATAATAATATATAATATAAATAATAATGAAAAAAGTAATTTCAAACCACAATAAGAAATGGGAAAACAAGACTAAGATCTTTCAACCGTAACAAGCGGTCTTCGTCAGAGTCAAAAACCCAACTGACGAAGTTGGGTTTTTGACTCTGACGAAGACCGCTTGTTACGGTTGAAAGATCTTAGTCTTGTTTTCCCATTTCTTATTGTGGTTTGATCATTGATTGTTGTTTCACGTGTTTATGTGAAATCTTTTTATATATATATGTATATATATATACATTTTTCGGATGAAAATACAATCCGAAAAGGACAAATATAGTCCAATGTACATAAAGAAACATAAATAAATTAAAAGCACACACTTACAGTCTCTAATTTTAGGTTTGAACCATCTTCAGGAGAGATAAGAGAGGGAAACAAAGCGCACTGGTTCAGAGACGGTTGGAGACCGAAATATTTCTCTATATTTCTTTAAGTACATGAACTGTATATATATATATATTTGTGTGTGTGTTGGATTAAAATATACAGGAGCCAATATAATGCATAACTACTTTTCTGCTCATTGCTTGAATTTTTTCACTATTTTTCGTTAATCTTGCGGTAATTCTCACAGTAGTTGAAAGCTTTTTACGGTAATAAATCAGTTTTTATTCTTTTAAAGTAGTTTCGTTGTGTTTGCCAAAACTCTGGAATATTGTTTTATATGTCTTTGGCTAAATCACTGTGGGAATTACCGCAAGCTCAATGGAATATAGTGAGGAAATTGGAGGCAATCAGCGGAATAGACGTAAATGCAGAGACTGCTGCATATTCTAATGCAACATACATCAGAGAAGATTTCCTGTCCACCTATAAATATATATTGGTATATACTGGCAGCAAGTCTTCTTTTAAACAAGTATTATTAAAAAGCACAGCGACTTCAGCATTAATTATCTTCTTCGAAATATATTCTTTGTGCCTAATAATTTTCTTGTAATCCACTGGTAGCTCATAAATTAATCTACCTAATGTCATAACAAGAATAGGAAAACAACCTTGAAGTAAACTACTGAAACAACATTATGTTTGCGTAGTGTCTAATATAGTTGTTTCAATAGTTTTCTTCAAGGTTGTTTTCCTATTCTCGTTATGACACTAGGTAGATTAATTTATGAGCTACCAGTGGATGACAACAAAAATATATATATGTTTCAGGGTAACTGTAGTTAAGCACAAAATAGATAATACACAGTTACAGTCTCCAATCCTCGGTTCAACCGTCACTAGGAGAGAAGAGGTGGGGATGTCAAGCGCACTTGCGAAGCTACGGTTGGTCCCCTGATAATGGTTGAACCGAGGATTAGACCTATATACATATATGACGTTGGCTTTCATCTTCTCGCCAAAGCACTTCCTTCACTGGTGGCTATCCTTCAAATATTAAAATTGAGTCCTAGTATCTATTTTTCATTCGTGTTTCTTTCTGTTTTTAAGGTATATATATATATATATATATATATATCAGTGGCGATTTCTCAGGGAATGCAACACATGCATTGCATGCATAGAATTCATCTTTAAAGAAACCAAAATGTTCGAGACTCGAAATATTAAAGGAAACCCCTTTTTTTTCATTCCACTACACGCTAAGGGGTAGGTTCCACTTCCCTATGCAGGGGTTAACTCTTATCATTTCTGGTTAATGAAAATGGTCTTAATTGCCAAGAGAAACAAGAACGAAGTTTGCATACACTGCGACTCAGGCTTTCTTCTCAGGCATAATTAGGATTTCAAAGAAAACCATTCTTTATGTCACTCTTTACTAAAGAGCAATTTTCTATACTCAGATTGTCATTCACAATCTGAATTTTTTTGAATTTTCCCGTCTCCGTTCTGAATTAAGCATTTTGTATTCGCACGAACAATTTGCCAAAAAGAATGTTGCTGAGCTCCTCAAATGAACCATCTTCAGGAGAGATAAGAGAGGGAAACCAAGCGCACTGGTTCAGAGACGGTTGGAGACCAATAGTGTTGCCGCATGCACGCCCGGTCTCTGAACCAGTGCGCTTGGTTTCTGAGGATCGTATTTCCAATGAAAAATTATATATATATACAGGTGTATTATGTAGTCGGAATTCGGTCAGTTTTCTAAGTTCAAAAATCAAACACTCTTTGTCGACATTTCAGTTTTATTTAAAATCTTTTTTAATGGGCAGAAATACGAATATTCTTATTTAAAATTAATAATTTAATTCGTATTAAATTTAATAGATTAAATATCATAATCATTAGTAACGGTTTGTTCAAACAAGATTCAGTCCTTACAAGCGGAATAGCCTTATCTAAGACGGTTGACAGCTAGTGGATAGTTTTTTACTTTTTTCCTCCTCACTGCTTAGTTTACGCTAACATCTCTCCCTGGTTTGTCGTTTCCTGTACTTTACACACTTTAAAATACCTCTTTTCCTTCCCACTCCTCTCAAACCCTTACCAGATGTTTGTTTCTACATATTTGTTGACGAAGACTGCCTGTTACAGTTGAAATATCTTAGTCTTTTTTCTCATTCTTATTGTGATTTGAGCATTGATTGTTATTTCACGTCTTAATTGTGAAATCTTGTTTTATATGTATAAAATATACAATGGTCTCAAAAATGAACTAAATAAGCACGCACAATAAGTTTTTGCACTTATAGACTTAAATTTTTATTTAATCATCATGAGGAAGAAGAGCAGATGGAAGGCATAGCACACCAGCGGAAAGATGATGGAAAACCCACCTCTGATAGAAAGACTGTGGGTTGTATATTATCGATCTTAGTACCACAGAAAAAAAATTGATGCATTATTTCTTAGTGACTCATGTGGAGTTAACCACTCGAAAGACAATCCAAGACCAGCTATATGCTTTGCTTTGCTTCCGAGCTCGCATCAGCGACAATATGTCGAAATATCGTTGTGATTTTCGAAGTTTTCTTTCGTGTCTTTCCTCTCTGTGATCGTTTTATTTTATTTAGTTTGTAATTGTATATTAATAATTGCTTATGTGTAATTTAATTCAGACAAATAAAAGTGAAAACATAACTTACATGGTCTCCAAAAGTCTGTGTGTCCTGCGTTTAGTCTCCCTACCTTTCTTTTTGAAACAGGTTGAAATCGAAAATTTCAGAATCTAAGAAATCTATGTTTTTTGTTCGATTTATCTAACTTTGAATTATTGCTGTCACAGTTCTGACTGTTTTCACAACATTTAAGTATATATAACAGTCGTCATCTATCTACTCACGCCTATCTTCCTGATGACTAGGCAATTGAAATGTAGTGAGTTTCTGTGATTTCTTTTATGTATGTTCTATTTGTGATTCTAGTTTATATCACAAATATAAACTAGTTGGCTGGAGCCAACCGTCGCTTCACAAGTGCGCTTGGTATCCCTATCTCAACTCTCCTGATGACGGTTCAACCAAAAATTAGAGACAGTAAGTCTGTTTGTTCCTTAGTTCTGTGTTTGTGATTCTTGAAACGTTTGTTGTCCTTTTGGATCGTTTTCCTGTTTACAATATACATATATATATTATATATAGCTTCTCCATCACTTATATTTCAAATTCACACAAGGGGTTCTTGAGGATTTTGGTCATAAAACATACAACTCCTGATTATAAGCCGACGTTTCGCCAAAAGTTGTTTGGCATTTTCAAGGCTAAAAAACAATGTATTAACGACATAAGTAAAGCAAGAGAAATACATCACCGGACACCACTCAACAGAAAACAAACAACACAAACAAAAATTTTGCAACAAGAGAACCACAAAGGATCATAAAATACCTAGTGTTGTTGTTATTATTATTATTATTTAAAAACCGACATTTGTTGTTTAAACCTAATTACTGGTTATTAATTAGGTTTAAACAACAAATGTCGGTTTTTAAATAATAATAATAACACTAGGTATTTTATGATCCTTTGTGGTTCTCTTGTTATAAAATTTTTGTTTGTGTTGTTTGTTTTCTGTTGAGTGGTGTTCAAGTTTTCTTTTCCTTTCATACATTGGAGAAACCGAATCCACCCTTAGACAAATTTCTGTCGGTTTGTCCGCAAAATTTTGTCACAAGTAAACTCAACCACCATATCAAGCTGAAACTTTTACAGTAGATTTGTGTATGTCTAACTTAAAATATAGGCTCTGAATAGATTGGTAATTCAGTGCAAAAGCGAAATTGTTAGTTGATTTTAATTACATTTGAGCATATGAATATATTGCTTATTTGACATCATTGAAAAGGTGTTTCCCAGAGTTGAGGCTGTACTATCTATTCAGAATAAATAGTTTTGTGAACGAGCAAGTCTCAACGTTTAATATGAACAAGCAGGAAAAATCAACAAATATCAAGTTGATATTTTCTTAACAAATATTAGTTGAAAAAGTTCTTATGCTATATCAAGCCGACGAAAGAACTTACAGTTCTTACTTACAGTCAGTAAAGAGAGTGATTAGTGATGAGGAAGCAGTTCATTTATCCAACTGAATTTTTTAACTCCGTGACTGCTCCTGGACTACCTACTTTTGAGTAAAAACTTAAAGTAGGGGCACCAATCATGCTGCGATTTAGTAGCAGTAATAAATATAATGTTACGAAACGTGAGTGCCCCAAAACTGTGCAACGGGACACGACTCTGAGTTCGTGCTCTGCACAGATATGCCATAGAGTCGGACAGCATGACTGGGTGTGGAATGGGGAGTCTATGTGTGTACCACGTATACGATTGATTCCTATTGAGTCCTTTTTCGCAATGACGTTAACTAAGTGGCATGGGAAAGCTTTGTCTAACGCAGGAATTCAAGTTAGCGAGACCAAGTTTTTCTCACATGGTCAACTGTAGTTTACTTGATCAAAAGTCAAAGGTTCCAACTGTTTGTTCTCCCAGGAACCTGAAGGACAGCTAATGTGGTGTATACAGAGACATTTGCTTAACACTGTACTAATAATGGTATTTTCTACTAATCTATAATTCCTAATGGCATTTTGGAATACCAAGTATAATAGGATTTTGATTCTGAAAAGACTGGTACGTTTGCTAGTGTGCATATATATTTATATTGTGCTGTATATATAAACGATGTTACTTAATAAAACGAAACACGATCTAAACTGGACACAATACGAGATCAAAATTCCAGAAGAGTAACACACAGAGAAAGGAAACACACTTACATACTCAAAATTACCCAAAAAGTTTAGTCTGTAAGTGTGTTTCCTTACTATAGGTGAAAAACCCAAACAAAAATAAAATTAAGTGAAGAAAAGATACATTATGAGACTAAAATAAATAAAAGGAATAATCAACTATTGTGGTTAAGCCCAGGAGCAGATCTATCCCCCAGAAGACTAATAAGAGCTTCTTCTGAAGCCCTCAGAGTGACTTTAGAATTGTTACGAGTTACGAACCTGTACAAGGAAACTATGACAGCACTTAGAACTCTTGATCTGCCCAACTGCTCAACCTTGTAGGACATCTATAACAGTAGCACTTAGAGTGTTGTGCCAACCTTTGCTGGTAATGTGATACTAAATAGCTCAAAAACCACAAGTCAGACGTAAATAGAAAGACATAATTCGCCTAAAAGTTATAGATCATATTTTCACTAAGATGCTTTTTGATATTTCCTAGGTATGCAATCACCAATAACACTATTACTATAGACAAATTTGACTTCCTTAACTGAATGATTTAGTGAATTTTAAAAAAAAAAAATGTGTTTGTACTTCTAGATGCCTTTTTCTAGAAGTCCTGTACTTCTAGTAGTCGATTTTACCACCCTACAGTACCAGATTCCCTGTAAGCGATTTGCAATGCTATAACTTTTTTTTTTTTAATTTAGTTGATAGAACTCTAATTTGATGTTGGTCCCTACCTTTAACCATTGGCTCTCTTAGATTTCAAAGAAACACACATTTCAGTTGACCTCAAACATTTAAATTTAAACTTTTAAATTAAATTTAAATCATTTGTTTAAATGACCTTAAAGAAATTTAAGGAACATAAACACATAACCTTTTCCTATTTCTGTTTACTACTTTTGTACGACTAAGTTGGCTACGCTTTTTCATTTATTGCAAAGTAAATGACACCTATATTATTGACATCCAGCAAGTAGAAATGACAATGTATTCTTATTAACACAAAGAACAGCAAATGAAGTGTTTCATATTGAAAAGTTCTCTCAGTTGTCATGTAATATTTTTCAAAACTGTATTGCTTTTTTGTTAAGATTGTCAATCAGTAGTTGTTAAATTTTAAACTATTAAATAAGATATTGTCATTCAGAGAGCGTATATAAACAATATATTCGAGAGAAGTGGAAAAAGGAGGATGAGGCCAACAACAAAAGCTGTATGTTGCCTTATTTATAGTCAACGCTTTCAAATTTATTGAGGCAATGGTACGTGAATTAAATAAAATAACAGATAACTGGAGGGGAAAGTTGTTAGTATGCGAGGACCTTTGGATGGTGCTGCTACCTCGTGTCTCTCAGACAAACTACACTCTTACATATCTCATGAAATTCAAAAAGACTCCTAAACATTTATGCACAAGATCTCAAAAACGCTTTTTTCTGATAAAGTTTATTGTTTTTATTATTTTTCTTATTATTACGACTACCTTTACAGGGGTAATATTGATTTGTTTTGCAATAAAAGTGTAAAGACTACTCCTGTAATATTACATGCAAAGTTTATTAAAAAAAGAGTAAAATTATCAATATGATATGAACCTTAAAACGATTATTCTGCAAGAATTAAGTCCCAAGTAACTTTATTGAATAAAATAACTCTACTTTAGCATTTTTGTGTTGTCATTACACAATTAAATCTCATTTAAAACGCAGTATTCTATTTTAAGAACAGATAGATATAATTTACACAAAAACCATCATATTAATATTCCAAGTTTAGTATAAAACTTGGAGAAGTTCTGTCTTTTTCATGAAAATAAATAGTATTTAGGTCTGTTTATGATATTGATGTACTGGTAACCTAATTCTCTCAAAAGCTGAGGTTGTGGAGAAATTAAATATTAATTGTTGTTTAATACGTATGTTTCATACGAGCGTGTATGAATTTTGTTTTACCTTGGTTTTTCTGCATCAGAGATAAATGGATTGAAATGTTAGCTTGACTTCAGTAGAAGTCACTTAACTTTAAATAACATTTCAATCAAAGAAGGAATAAGTCAAACTTTTTTACTATCAAAAAGGTCAACATTTGTTGTTTTTTTTTTTATTTGTTGAGGGTGATTATAGTACTGCGTCCTAACAACCTCATGGGCACTTCCCTTCGAACTAGTACCCCATTATTCAGCTAGAAGCATCAGCACTATCTGTTAGTGTAAGTCTATAGATTTGTGAGTGTCCCGAAACTGCCTTTCCAGGTGGTTTAGCTATGTGCCGCTAGGTGCACACAGTAACTGTCTCTCCACTATTGAGAAACTTGCACACCCTCATTGGCATGGTTAATCGCTACCCATTGCATTCTTGAGCTATCGCATTATCTTTTATGTCTATAATTGCCAGGTAGATAATCGGTTAATCCGGTGTAGTTACTTCGTGCCGGCTAGGGCCTAAAAACAGTTCCAGTTCTCCAACACGAGAAGTACCTTATACGCCAACACTTGTCTTCATGGGTTGGTTTGAGGTGCTACCCATCGCATGCTCATTGTAGCATCAGCACCCATCTTATAGTGATGTCTATTCAGATTGCCAGAGTCAACTGACTAACTGTAGCCTGGTTTCTCAGGTGGTGCCACATCTACTACTGTAAGCATCGGCTGCGGTCACTAGAAACCTTAGTCATTCCCTCACACTCGGCAGACCTCAGCCAACCCTCATGTTGCCATGGTCTATCGCTATCCTCATTGTCAATGTCATTGATGTTATCAGTATTATTCTTTAGTGATGTCTATAGATTGCCAGGTAGACTAACGTGCGGCTTCCAGAGTGAGTGTTACTACTGTGTCGGCTAGCCACAGTACCAGTTCTCCAGACTGGAAGTAGCGTGCTCACCTCATGGGCATGGTCTATCGCTACCCATTGTCATATTTCGCATCAGCACTATGCATTAGTGATTCTATAGATTGCTCAGTAGTACTAACTGTGACCGTTTCCAGGTGGTGTTACTACTGTGTTTGGCTGCGGCCACAGTACCTAGTTCTCCCACACTCGGAAAGCCTCGCCACCCCTCATGGGCATGGTCTATCGCTACCCATTGTCATTTTGAGCATCAGCACTATCTTTAGTGATGTCTATAGATTGCCAGGTAGACTAACGTGCCGGTTTCCAGTGTGGTGTTACTACTGTGTCCGGCTGCGGCCACAGTACCAGTTCTCCCACACTCGGAAAGCCTCCCACCCTCATGGGCATGGTCTATCGCTACCCATTGTCATAGTTTGAGCATTAGCACTATCTTTAGTGATGTCTATAGATTGCCAAGTAGACTAACGTGCCGGTTTCCAGGTGGTGTTACTACTGTGCCGGCTGCGGCCACAGTACCAGTTCTCCCACACTCGGAAAGCCTCGCCACCCCTCATGGGCATGGTCTATCGCTACCCATTGTCATGTCTTGAGCATCAGCACTATCTTTAGTGATGTCTATAGATTGCCAGGTAGACTAACGTGCCGGTTTCCAGGTGGTGTTACTACTGTGCCGGCTAGGGCCACAGTACCAGTTCTCCCACACTCGGAAAGCCTCGCCACCCCTCATGGGCATGGTCTATCGCTACCCATTGTCATATTTTGAGCATCAGCACTATCTTTAGTGATGTCTATAGATTGCCAGGTAGACTAACGTGCCGGTTTCCAGGTGGTGTTACTACTGTGCCGGCTGCGGCCACAGTACCAGTTCTCCCACACTCGGAAAGCCTCGCCACCCCTCATGGGCATGGTCTATCGCTACCCATCGTCATGTCTTGAGCATCAGCACTATCTTTAGTGATGTCTATAGATTGCCAAGTAGACTAACGTGCCGGTTTCCAGGTGGTGTTACTACTGTGTCGGCTGCGGCCACAGTACCAGTTCTCCCACACTCGGAAAGCCTCGCCACCCCTCATGGGCATGGTCTATCGCTACCCATTGTCATGTCTTGAGCATCAGCACTATCTTTAGTGATGTCTATAGATTGCCAGTAGACTAACGTGCCGGTTTCCAGGTGGTGTTACTACTGTGTCGGCTGCGGCCACAGTACCAGTTCTCCCACACTCGGAAAGCCTCGCCACCCCTCATGGGCATGGTCTCGCTAGCCATCGCCCTACCTCCGCCCAGCGTCCACGAGATCCGACTCGAGACAGACATGTTCGTCCTCAGACTCACTCTCGACTTCAGAATAGCCCACTGCGAACCCAGGTAACAATCACAGTCTCCAACAAACTTATCGTTGAATCACTTATACTGTCTTAACTAAACCATGCTGCCCTTACAGAATCGCTGATCTCCTAGATTACACCTCTGAAGAAATCACTGGTATGAACCTCTACACTTTGTGCCATGGTGAAGATGCTCACAGACTTAGGAAAAGCCATATCGATTGTAAGCACACACTCATCGCATTCCTATATATAATACACATTCTAAAAAGATATGCCAATCAGACAGTAATCTACTCAATGTTCAATAGATTTTCAGGAATACATTTAGTAGTTCTTTCAGTAGCTTTCTCTGTTCACTGCTGGCTTGAGTTGTATGTTGCGATATTTAAAAAAACTACTAAAACGTTAATAAGTATTATATTATTTTATCCATAGAAGTAAAGTCGAATATTTCATTGATTAAAATAAAATTTATTTTCATTGAAGTAAAACTATACTTCAATTTCAGATAATCTATTTTTTTTTTTTAGATAAGATTCATTTTGTTTAATAAAAATCTAACCCGATTCAGATCAAAACAGGTATTACAGTGCTATATAAATACCAATATACTTAATGAGTAATATACGAGTTCAAGATTCAAGAAGAGTAACACACAGAGTAAGGAAACACAATTAAGTTGTGTTTCCTGACTCTGTGTGTTACTCTTCTTGAATCTTGAACCCGTGTTGTGTCCAGTTTGGATCGTGTTTCGTTTTATTAAGTGAAGATAATGAGTAAATATATATATATATAATGCAAAAAGGATAACTTTAGTGCTTTTCTGAGGATTATAATAAGAAAAACCAACAGATAACTTATGCAGAACACAGTTTCTAGTCTTAATTAGGTTCATTACTGTTTTACAAGTATTCATGTAGCAGCTCAGTAAGTGTGTGCAGTATCAATACGATGAGTTTATGTTGAGTGCAACTGTTTTATATGAGTATATCCAAAAGCCTCTATTGGCTTAAACAAGAAATGGTAGCAACAGTTTATTGAGTAAAACATCTCGTGCTGACGAACTTCAGGTTTCAAATAAATATAAATCAGATTCCAATAAGAAACATACTTGCTTATATAGTGAGAAGATAGGAATGACAATAGGCTATAAACAGTAACAGCAAAAACTTGTCATTAAGTTAACGAGAAATGTGGAATTGGGTTCACAAGTATAACAAATTTCAAAAAATATACTGAATAATGATTTTGGGTTTTTGGTCGAACCGTGTTAATAATTCAAATTCACTTTTTTTTTGTTTTGGGTTAGATAAAATTTAGGTTTCCAGAATAGAATCAACAAGTAAATGTGGTCGACTATTACTAAAATTGGTTCCAAATAATAAATAAGCACGATTTCCACACCTACTAGAACAGCACTAAAAGGTGAAAACCTTATAAGTGTAGGTGTTGGAAAACAAACAAACTTTTCTTTTGTTTTGATAAGAAAATGAATTCTGCTCTGAGTCATTTTTAGATTCTAACTTCACAAGAAACTTTAATCAATGTCAATTACTATTATTTTTAAAATTCAATATTATATTTGAAGACTGATTTTTGATTTTATTAAGGAAAGTATATCTGTTGCAGTAATCCAAAAGGGGCAGGTGATGACTCATTACTACAGACTTATGAACAAGAACGGAGGTTATACGTGGGTGCAAACCTGTGCGACAATAGTCTGTAACTCGAAGAACGCTGATGAACAAAACATCATTTCTGTCAACTATGTTCTCAGGTAACCTAAATCCCAATTCTAAGGCAAAAGTAACTAATTTTGATCTAAATTGAAAACCTATTGAAGAAGGCTTATCTCAATGTGAAACTTAGGCTTCCCAACATAAAATGATATATTTGACAAGTATTTAATTTTATATTGAATACCGAAAAATATCGTAGTACGAGGGCCTCCATCTACGAGCATTTTGCTTTGTAAGCAACCATACGTAAAAATTTTCGTATCGTACGACGAGTAAAAATTCGTAGAACGAGTAACCAACTTCCTCACGCCTAGATGGTCACCGTTTTGTTTAGTAGTTCACTAATAAGACATGATTATTTCTCGCATGCATTTTTATTATGCAAATTAAATCTAAAGTTTTGTTTATTTTTTCTAATTGCGCCTTTTCTTTTTAAAAAATAAACTAAAAACAGGAATTTCTACTACTAAAAACAGAATATGAGTAAATGACAATACGATCTCGGTCTGGGAACGAATTGAACTCTAGGACTTTCACAACTTTGTTGATCTTTGCAATATTGTATTAATGTCATTTTGGTTTATTTGGTGAAATTTGGTTGCCTTGCTTGTTTGCAGTTCAATATCACGTGTTTATTCAAACTAGATAATTATTCTTGAAATTCGCATATTATGTTGTTTTCTTTTTAATACAAATTTCTAATGTAATACTTAAGTTTTTCTGTCTAAAAAATTTTATACTTGTGTAAGTTCTCTCACTTACTTGTCAAAATTTCTATTGTATTCTCTTATTAGTAACTTGTTCCGCTTTTTATGTTTGTTTGATTTCTAAGTGGTTGTATTATTTCTTATATTTCCTCTCTTTTGTAGGTCTATAAAAAATGTTTTAAAATAAAAACCGAAATGTCGGTAATGAGAGTTTAATTTGAACCTGAAGAACTGACTGAGTCCTGATAATATTTTATTTTATATATATATATATAATATATATATATAAAAATTATAACGAAAATATCACACAGATAGACACAGACTTAATTCACTTCTGTATTTTGACAATGGTCATCATCAGGAGGCGAAGAGTCCCGCATGGAGGCAACTGAGATCCAACCTTTCGACCATTACACACTCACCAATCCACCACCACCAACCAGTGGAAAGGGAGGGGGATGGAAACAAATAAGAAATAATAAACGAATGACTCAATGAGAAACATAAAAGATGAAAATTATGTGTTGATCTGTGGTAGGATTGGAGTTAAAAAACGTAATGTTTTAATGGTTGTATTGAAATCACGGCTATGAAAGCCTTTAATGGGTGGTATTTACTTATGATTGGAATGAGGGAAATAAACACCTCTCCAATTCTGGGGAGTTGCTTTTTTTGAGAAAATCTTTTTCATTCCGAGTCTCTTTTCTGAGGAGACTTGGAGTTTCTTTCCCTATTTCTAATAATTTGACTCAATTGTTTAAAGAGTTCTTTTGTTTTGAGAAGACTATAAGTGGACTTTGTGTTACAGCGGAAGGGAGTACGAGAACCTGATTATGGACTGTTGCCAACTGGAGGAACACATCGCTGCACACAAAGTGAAGCGAGAAGAAGCTGGTGGCAACAACGACCCGGAGAATGGCTCACCGGGCTCTGACTCCCCAGGTAGCCTGCTATCTTAAATCCCTAGATTACCAGCAAAATCCCTAGATGAATCCAAATAAATAGAATAATAAATCAATTTCTTATCTTAATAAAACTATATTTCATCATCATTTTTAAATTCAGAAGTCATAGGACTGGCTCATTCATTGTTTCTTTCTTTTTGTCTCCTCGAGCATAGTTTTAGCAAGAAGTCTGTTTCCTACTGTTTCACCTAAACTAGTTAACTTATTTCTTTTAATAACATTAATTTTTAAAACAATTCTGTCAAAACCTGCCATTACGTGCTTGGTACTGATAAACTCCTAAAGTTTCATCTAAGCTCTAGTGAATCCTTCAACCAATAAAATAAATAAATATATATATATTTGTTAAATATAGATATGTATCTTATTAGTTTTCTTAGTGAAAGATACATAGAATCACTAAATTCAAATAGTAGAAACAATAAAACAAAGCACTTTTAATTCCAAATTAGTATTTGTTGAATTTTTTTGTATTTACAAGCTGCTTGAATTTTAAGTTTCTCGCAGATGTCGGCCCTAGACTGGGCATTGCATTTTCTCGCTGTTGCATTCAGGTCCATTATAAAGTGAATATAATCGTATATTATTTGTATTCGTTAAACTAGTTTTTACTTTCATATGACATATTTCCAATGAAATAAAATAATCACAAATGAAAAACTATTAGAGTCGACTGCAAGATTACTGCACAACAGTTATTATGCTTAATCGTTATGTAACACCATGATTGAATGAAGTGATCTAAATCACCCCAAATACACATTCTCTCTCTCTCTCTCTCTCTCTCTCTCTCCTCACTCACTCATCACATGATTAGCAATTTATAAAATGCATAAATCAGTAGATTTGTAGGTAATACTTGCTATCGCATTTTTGTAAAAGTTGCGTCAATTAATATTTAACAAATATCATTTGTTGGAACAGGATAGCCCAGTGGTTACGCGATTATTATAATATAGACAATGTTTAAGTGATTATTAACATATTATAACGCATCGCTTTTATCCATCATGCGAGAAGTTGATTATTCTGTTACCTATAAACTAGGTGGGTCTGGAGGGTAACCCACCTCTTGACTGGTAGATCCGGGGTTCAATACCTACTCTGGCTCTCAGTCTATTTACGTGGGAAGTGAAAAATCTTAACTCGTCGTCCCTTGGAGATGGCGTTAAGCCTTCAGCCTCGAGTCTGTTAAAGATCCCTACTCTAAACACACTTGAGTTAGTCAAATTTGGGGTTAACCCAATGGCAACATGCTCACCTCTGGACTGGTAGGCCTGGGGTTCAATACCCACTCTGGTCCACGATTTATTCCTGTGGAAGGTGAATAATCTGAGCGATTCGTCCCTCAGAGAAGTCACTAAAGCATCTGTTCTGAACCTGTGCAGTATCAGGAACTTGTTAAAGATTCCTACTCTAAATACACTTGAGTTAGGCAGAAATTAAAATCAATGTAGAATCATACTGCATTGTGTGATATCAGAAAGGGCTACTCTTGAGCCTATGGGTGTTTTTTCGTGGGACTGCAACCTAACCTAACATAATTTGTTCTAAATAATACGGAATGAACTGATCACTTGGTGTATGACTGTACCAGTTACACTGACAGAAGCGGATTTTATTTATTACTAGGAGAGTGCTGAAGCAGAGTGATGAATCACTTGCCTTCTATAATATTTGAGCGGATTAAGGGGAGACCGTGAGCTGTCGGATTCCTGTGCAGCCCTTTGTCCAATAGTCATTCCTATTATCAGTTTACATGACGAACTCTCGTCTGGCTCAGATGAGAAATGCTGACTACAGCTATAAACAAAACATACATTTATTTTAATATTGAACATTTTCAGATCATGGCAATGTGGATGATTCCTGTGATAGTTCTTATCACTATCAGTGTGATAGTTCTTATCACTATCAGTGTGATAGTTCATCCAAATAAACAATCATGGTATGATAGTTCAATTCAGTATGTCAGTTCATTCAAATGATTATAGCATACCTGTTTCGATTTGTTTTGATATCTATCAACCTTTCGGCAATTCCATGTTCAAAGGCCAACAGATCGATGCTTTTTAACGTGAGACCCTTAAGCCATATCTGATGGCCCACAACAACAGTCCTAGAGGAGAGATGTATTGAACCGTAGATGCGCCCAAGGTGGGCCTCGCGGAGGCTAGTCCCACGACACCACATCACACATAAAGACAAAAAAAAAATTAATAATTAACGCTAAGCTACTTTTTCATGAAGTCCATGCACCTTCTTTCTACTTTCTATGTAATGCACAAAATTCAATAGGTGTTGACTCCTGTAGAGTCTTCTGTACCACTGATCTATGGACCTCCTTGTCTCCATCACGACCTGATATCTCTGCAGCTCATAAAGAGGGCACACTTCAATGAGATCTTCAATGGATTCGGGGACTGTCCCACACGGAAACATAGGGTCATCCTAATTATATCATACCTGTGTTTACCTTTACGCGTGCCTGAACTCTACTGGTTCATACTTTTCTTCCAAAGTATGGTCTGGTGTAGGCTAACACAAATCGTGCTTCCCTTTAGTACTGAAGATTGCAGGTTCGAAACTATAGATTTTCCAAGGGAAGATGTAAAATCTTCTGCATGCCATCTGTCGGAGAGGACGTAAAGCTCCTCTCGTGTATTCCTGTACGAAGTTAGGTACTCATAAAAGATCCCAACTCTTATATTTCAAAGAGCCTGCAATCGGGTAAAATTAAAGACTTCCTATGTAGAATTAAACCGGCACTGAGGCTCACATATATGAAAAAAATGGGTGTCAAATAATAAAGAAGTCAGACTTCCCGACCCTAAAACATCATTAAAACATAAAACCCTAGAAGTGTGGGATTAGAATACTTTCTTTTAGAAAAATCTCAGCTCGCTTAACCATAACAGGTGTTAACACTTTCCACCCCTATGAAAGGTGACACAGCATTTCAATGTATGTCTCGATTAAAACCTTCCTTACCTTAAAAAAAAATAACTGGGCAATTTGAAATCTATAGATAGATATGAAAGATATTAATTTATTAATCTAAACCGATAGATACTAATTAAACAAATAATTAAATGATAAAATCTTCTAATTTTGTTAATGATTTTAATTTATTCTTGATTATTTTATGAAGGAATGTTGGAAATTTATGAAAGAAAATGTCCATCTTATATCAAAGGATAGGATGGAGTATGTAAAAATATTAAATTTAAATTAAAGCATTTAAATTGAACTCAGATTTCATACTTGTAAGTATAATTGAACAGAATTGTTTTAGTAATTGATTTTCTTAAAACAAAACATAATCGCATACAACCAGTTATAACAAAAAGAAAAAAAACCGTGCTGGAACATTACTGGTATATCGTGAAGCACTAAGTTTAAGGTGAACAAAAAGATGCCTTTAAATATTTTATATTTACGACCAAAAATAAATGAATTATTATACATATATACTAATAATTTTGCATTTAATAAAGTTAATTTCTGAACTGTAGCCTTAATAAATGTTTGCTGTATTTGCAAATGACGAGTTCCACTTTAGCTATTTGTTTTGTTTGTAATTGACAAGAGTTGTATTTGTTGTTTGGAGTGTTGTTATGTGTGTGTGGTCGGTCGGAGTGGACTGAGGACCAGCATACCATTTGTTAAGACGGCAGAGGGGGAGCCTCAGAGGACTAATTACCATTTAGGGGTAAGTTGAAAGAGACAAGTGTATGAAAGAATGGGTCAGGTAGGGGTGAGTTAACCTAGTTGTGAGAGAAATTATATGAGATTGAATAGGTTAAGATTGAGCGAAGTCGAAGAGAATCACAAACTTCATGAAAGTAAATTGAGTCTGTCCTAGTAGGGAGTGATCTGTTAAATATCCCTTTCTTGCTTGCTAAACAAATCATATATATATATATATATGAAAGATTAATAATCAACAATAAATTGTTGACTGAATCCAGTTTTTGAAAAAGCTGGATCTCTCCGTTGTGTTCAGTAATAGTAGTAACTTGTTCAATAGACTGGTTAATAATAAGGGGGAGGAAAAAGATAGCTGTGTATATAGGATACCCTGTAATGATTGCCAAATGTCTTATATTGGACAGACAAGTAAAGGTCTTCTTACAAGACTGAAGCAGCACCAATATTCTATTAGAAGGAAAGATGAAAAGAGTGCCTTGTACTTGCATGTAAGGAACAAAAATCATTTAATAAATTGGAGGGAAAGCAAAAGAATTAATTTTTGTGGCTTCAGAAAGAAAGAGAAATATTACTGAAAGTGCCTTCATAAAGAACTTCTATGGAAATTTAATAAACAATAGTCCTGGATTGTACAAACTGGATGAAATATTGACAAAAGAAATAAGTAAGAAAATTAAGACCCCTTCAATTGTTTGGTTCATTTAGCTCTCTAATGATGTTTTGATGAAAGGCCTTAGATCATTATATGTAATATTATTTGTTTTATTGTGGTGTTTAATTATATATATATATATATGTGTGTGTGTGTCTTGTTAAATTCTATGCCTATTTTTAATTTCCCCACTTTTCTACTGAGTCTCTCAATTTCTCTAATGCACTTTCTCCATGTTTGTGGTACAAGATAGATAAGTTGTCCAACGTTTATATTTTCATAGCCCGACATGTATATATTATATATATATATATATATAACCAAAAGTAATATATAAATACAAGATATCACAGTATAGACTCACTTAACAGTACTTCATAGTCCAAGATAATTGAAATTTTAAAAAGTAAGTTTAAACTGTAATGCTCTGTCTCATTGTTCCTTAGTTCTAGTTTTCTGAACCAAACTATGTTTATCGTATATATGTTTTTTAATATTTCGGAGCAGTTCTTCACTTAATCATATTTCATTGTATAATTGAGCATATATTGCTGAATCCATTTTCTTCAGCAAAATATGCTCAATTATTCAACGAAATATATATAAATTTATTTATAATTGTATATGTATTATTTATAATATGTATAATTTGATAAAAAGATTTCACATAAACACATGAAATAACAATCAATGATCAAACCACAATATAAAATGGGAAAGACTAAAATCTTTCAACCGGTCTTCGTCAGAGTCAAAAACCCAGTTGGGTTTGGTATTTGTGAAATACAACTTTTGTTCACCCCCCCCCCCCCCCTTCCAAAAAGAGAAGACACTATAATGCATTTTATAGATAAAAATAATAGATGAAGACATCGACAAAACAAAACTAGTTTCTATCGAAAAGGAGAAAAATATAGGTCATCCTTAAGAACATCGACTAATAAAACCATATATAGTAGCTTCTTCACTGGAACATATTTAAAGAAACCATCTGAATTTTTTTTCAAATCAACCACCAAATATTTGTGGCACACATTTGTAAATTATTACAAAATTATTTGTAAAATAATTTTAGTTCTACACCTAAAAATTTTTGGGTTTGGATCTTAGTCTCGTTTTACTATTTCATATTGTGGTTTGATCATTTATAATATGTATAAATATACATATACATGACTTCAAAATCGAATTAGAGTAACACACGCAGTAAAGAAATGCAGTTACAAACTGAAATTTTCGAACAATCCGTCTTCAGAAAAGAGAGGGAGGCCAAGCACGTTATAGGCGCAACGGTAAGTTACTCGCCTATAACGTGCTTAATCTCACTCTCAATTTTTTCGTGAAAACGGATTGCCCAGAAATTTGAGTTTGTAAGTGTGTTTCTTTACTCTGTGTGTTACTCTTTTCGATTTTGAACTCGTGTATATATATCATGCACAAACCATTACAACAAATTAAACTGGGACCAAGGTCTTTTGATCAAGTAACTGTGAGCTTCATAGTCAGAATGGGGTTTGTTTCCTCGACTCAAAAACCGTTCAATTTGTAATTCTGACGAGGACTGTTATTTGATCGAAAGACATATACATGGAGAAAAACAGATATGTATGTAACCCATGTTTCAATATACGTAACAACGTTTTAACAGCTGTAAGAAACCGACGGCTTAACGTCCTCTCCTTGAGATGACGTGCTCAGATTTTTTCACCTTCCACTAGAGTAAATCAAGGACCAGAGTAGGATTCGAATAAACATTCATATTTTATATTAATATTTCCCAACAGAGATGAATAAATTAAATGATCTGATGTTTTAACTTTTTTTTTTTGTTACAGCACGAGGAAACAGTTCAGCCGTTCGGGAAGTTGGACCCGGTGAAAGACTTGCTAAGGAGGACACGTCTCCTGAAGGGACTGGAGACGGCAGGGGGATGCTGGACCACAGTGCGACTCAGTTGCATGCTCCTGAACACCAGGTACATTTATTCAAGTACCTCAGATAGATTTTAAGAAAACAACGTCCGTGTTAGTTTGATGACAATAACTCTAATACTTTTGAATCATGAAAATTTCGTTTCATAAATAAGCTAAATGAATAAACTAATGTACAAAAAAATTCTGATTATATTTTTTCATGTAAACCTTTTAAATTTGTTGTTTCCAATATTTATTTATATAAATGAGTATTATTTTAATAATTGAAAAGAAATATATTTTTATTATTTTCGCTTGTTTTATAAAAAAAATATACAAAACAATGAAGCATACACTCATTCTTAAAACAATTAATTTTCATTGAATTGTTCAGAATGTGCCAAAATATTTTGAATTTCAGTATTTTGGTTTTGTATATTCTAAAAAATAACATTTTTAAATTAATATTATGAATTGAAATGTAATGGTATGTTTCCAAGTAACCTTTGTTGTAATCTTGAAGTTTTTTTAAAATTGTTAATGAAGGTTATTATTTGTGTTTAGATAACAATGCTGACGAGGCCAGTGAAGAAGAGTGTCGAAAGACGTGGACAGAAAAGAAAGCTAACTGAAGAGGAGAGCAGCTGCTCGGATGACGAAGAGAGGGCGGTGAGAAAGAGGTATTCTGTGCTGAGCCCGGCGAGTTCGTCGTGCCATTCGAGCGCCCTCGCGTCCAGCCCCAAGCCAGGCGTGGTGGAAGAAGCAGAAGGAAGCGGAGGGCCAGCGTCTGTAAAGGACTTGGAGCAAGCTATGACCAAGCACCTGCCTGTGGACAAGCCCACAGACTTCAGTGCCGATGCCCTGCTCAAGGCGCAGCAGCAACAGCGCAGCACCATCCAGTGGGTAGGCGGTCATCCGCAGCAAACGCCGCTTCCTGCGAGCGCCCTGCTGCGCCAGCTCTACGCCAACCGCGAGAGCGTCATCCGAGCCAACGTGCGCCCTGCCTCCGGCTACTACGCGCCCGACATGAACGGCTCCACGCTCCCAACGCCGCCCGGCTCTGACGCCTCCTTCGACCAGTTCTCTCAGAAGCCGGCAGCTGAATTCTCAGCCTTGTATCCCGGGCCGTATGACTATCACTCCATGACACCCCCGTCCTCTGTCTCGCCACGAGACAAAGCCCCGCACTATGACCCCTCCTACACGGACGTCCTCCGTCACCAGTACCTCTCAGACCCCTTACCTCTTAAACCACAAGCTTACCACTCCCTCGAACCCTATCCTTCTGCCGTCGACAACTCTCAGTTCTACGGCTCTTCCTACCTCTACAACAAAACCCCTGCTCCCGCCCCCAGTTACCCCGACCCGATCAAGAACGCACCCTCTAACTGGTACACCACTCCCTCCTAGTAACCCCCCAACAGCCATAACGTCTCCTGTACACTCATGTAAAATCCAATCCTCCTGTAGATATTTATAAATATCCACTAATCATAGTCGATCAATGTGAGTCATCCGGTGCTTTTCAAATCTATCATACCTTATTATTTCCTACATGTCGTGAGTCGTCTCTACTTCGCAACTTACCAACTACTGTCAAACAAGCTGAAAAGGGAATTCATTTTTGTTATGTTTCTCTAAATGAAACAGATTCCATTCGAATTAACTTCATACACTAAACCTAGGAATATCACTATTTATAAATGACAAAAAAAAACATTAAATAACGACTAAATTATATTAAAATAAAAATTTTAGTTTCAACATTTTTGAAAAAAACATAATCTCTACTACTATAAATATAGTCTACTGAATGGGCAACTTTAAATGCCTGCAACCGTATTTTTTCTATTTATTTATATTTTTCAAAACTACAAATTTTAAGTTTTTTATTGAACTTGATTTTTTATTCAAATGTCTTTTATAAACATCTCCTGTAAACTACATTCATATAAATGTAGTTCATAAATAAATTTTCTTTTTTCCAGTTAATTCCATGGAATCTAACCCATAAAACAAAAAAAAAAGTTTTTAATTTGTAAAATTGTATAGTAAACTTGTATATATTTTTTATAAACTCATTTCTCCTCATTATAGAATCTATTCTATCCATGTTCTCGGATATACCTGCTAGAATATTCTAGAAATTCAGGTGAATTTGCCAAAGCAATCGCCAGCCCCTAAGTACATATCCTGACTTGTCCGCAAGTTTCCTTTTTAGGCTAGTACCTTATTTTTATACAGTATTCATCTCGTTCGAAACGTAAATGTTCAAAAAAAAAAAAATTACCTACACCTCGTTAACTTTCTTGTAAATATGTCTACTAAATAAGGCTTCCTTGTATATTGTATATTTATTTTTGTTTCAATAGATTCTTATAGTGAATTTTTTTTTACTGCCTAATGTCAAAATAATTTTTAATTTTGTTTATGAAGTGCAATTTTTATTTTTTTTTCTAAATTGTTTATTGAAGCTTGTTATGGTGAAAAACCAAAATATGATTGGTTCAAAATTCGGATCGTATATTCAATAAAGAATTCTTAACAAGTGCAATTTCTAATGTGGCATATCATATACGATATTTTTTCTTCTTTTTTTTTTTTTGTTAAATGGAAGGTTATGTGTTATCTTTTTAAACATTAATTAATGTTGAAAAAAAAACATGGTTTTGAAGAATTGCTGGCTCAAAAACAATTAATGTGCAATACATTCCATTTAAGTATTATTTAAATGTGTATTTTGTAGATTCTTTGTTCATATGAAATATAATTGTTATTAAGACGTGTTCTTTGTAAATTAGTTGTATCCAGGGCTGGATGTTTTTCTTTTCCCCCACCACTACCATATCCTCTTGCATATCCGATCTTTAATAAAATCCGTAGAGCCTTTTAAAAAACGAATCAAGTTCGATTATGTGAGATTTATTGTTTACAAAAAGAGCCGTATAATTTGAACTGTCGTGCGACACTACAAGGCTTTCGTTTATCTAATTATAAACGGTAGTGGGTTTGTTAGAGTAGGGCTAGTTCTATCACGTTTGTGCTGTTCGTTCTATTAGTACTTAAATTAGGTTAGGTTGCAGTGACAGTCCCACAAGAAACACACATAGGTCAAACATTGGACTTTTGTTATACCATACAATGAACATTTTACTACATTGGGAGTCTACATTTTGCCTAACACTGCTTACAAGTGCATTTAGAGTAGGATTCTGTAACAAGGCCGTGCAGTTAGGGGAGGAAGGTGAGGACGTGCCTCAACTGACAATCTTGGAAAGGAAAAAAAAATGTAAAATAAGAAAAATAGTTAAATGGTTATTAATAAAAGTTAAATTGAGTTAAGTTGTTATATTTATCCAATGAAATGCAACGTTAAGATATTTTTCTGTTTAATTCACCAGATTTAGATTGCTTTTATTCAAAATCACTGGATTTTCACAGTTATATGAAGATGCTTAAAAGAAATGTGCGGTGAGGCTGCCACCTGCTGTACCTCTCGATAGATAGCGCAGTGACTGTTAACTGTGCTGGCATGCTCTACAGTGATACCGTATTTCTGCATCTCTGTATGTCACTATTAAAATGTTTAAACACTTTAGCTATTTTAACGAAATTTTCAATGAATAGTGTTCTTTTGTTAGCAATGGTATCTGTGTTAGTCCTTTCTTGTGTTGAGTGATCATAAAACTACTGCGAAGAGTCACTAAGTGAGACACGCGGTTCTGCTGCCTCATGAAAAGAGGCGCCTGTGACTATAGGATTTAAATCTGACTGTAATGAAGTCAGTGCTTCACCGCACGTCACTGATCTTTAACGAGCACCTAACATCGTCCAGGCTCGGGACCGATGGCTACACTTCAAGGGATGACGTGTTCAGATTTATTCGGCTAGTTGTGGTGGACTTGGATTTGCCTGGCCTGTCACGATGTGTTTATCGTCTGGACGCCTCTCCTTCCATCCTCATAAGTCTTTTCTTCTAATCTCTGATTCCTTTCCTTTACACACCTATTCTTTCCTATATCAACTATTAACTATTACTCTTGTTTTCATGTTTTCCCCTGTAATTCTTTATGATCTCTTTCATCAAGTAACCATCAGTCTCCTAGAGACTACCAGGCTTTTGCTGATGTAGTTCATAGAAGCCCGCCTCCGCGAGGTCCACCTTGGGCACTTCACGACTATATCGTGTTGTCTCATTCCTGTTGAATGAGCTCCACATCAATCTATTCCGCTTTAACATGACATAGCCGAAAGACTCGCTGCATGAATAAATAAAAACAGGTTACGATCCACCACAAGCAGGAAAACATAATTGAATGTATAATTAATCTGAGTTTATTGTTATATCTTTTAGAATTGAATTCTTCTAATCTGTAGCATTAACTATTTAAAAGATATTAAATTTTAATTTTTTTTAATCAAACTTTTAATTAATAATTCTGTTAGGTGGAATCTGTTAAAAAGTCAAAATCAATATAACAAAGCCAGTATGTATAGGAGGTTATCCATTATTTCAGGATCAGTTTTCAGTTTTTACAGATAAATTACAAGTATCTCTTGAAATTTTATTTAGGATACAAATTTCAGGTTGAAATTTCTCAAGAAATGTCATTATCCTATAGTACTATACTTAGTCGTTTAAGAAGAAAAAATCAGAACTAATAAAATGAACTACAACCTCTCTTTTATCCATATTATTTTCACAAAAAACTATACAGCCTACCTTTTCAAGAGATGTTTTTTAAGAGATTATTTCATTATGTTCAGGCGAACGGTATGACCTCAACACTTCCACAAGCTTTCAAAATAAATATTAAGTCAAAAACTTTAAATTTTATTGTAAAACTAGAAGACGTATCTGTCTTTGACGAGTATTTAACAAAAATTCTGAGATGATATTCAAAAATATTATTAGAAATTATAGAATAGTACAAAATATTATTATTATTATTACGGTCGATAACTATCATTAGATCTGGAGTTTCTTTTACGTTTTGCAGTTTTAGATATTGATCTCGAACTTTTTTTTATTCTAAGCAAACTTCTTATTAGTACGCAGGTAAGCAGGACTCACTTTTTTAAAGCGAGCAATTTATGTCAAACGTAAACGTAATTAAAAACAACAATACCTACTTACCAACTTTTAACAAAAATATAACAACTTGCTACAGTATTAGACACCTAAAAACACCTGTATATGTTCAAAATAAATATGTCTGGGCAGCTAACAAAACACAGCTTAAAAGTCCACAACTTAGCTTCTACGTTAAATTTCCTTTCAAATCTTAGATTTTAAATCTACTGACGAAGTTTCAGCTCGCTATTACTTATAGTGATTGAGCTTCCTAGTGACAAAAATTTGCGAATAAACAATAAAAAACAGACAAAAATTTGTCTAATCTAACTAACTTATGATAACTTGTGATATATTAATATTAATAATTTTTTATTAAGTTGATTAAGAAATAGTACTAAAAAAATGGTCTGTAGCTTATCATCAAAAACATTTATCTTAATCAAAACCTAACTTTCTTTGTCATAAAGTGAAAAATCTTTATAAATAAAATAATCATTTTGTCTGTACATTGCATAGAACTGACTCATTTCAACTTTTCTTTATGTTTCATACATTGGAGAAACCAAATCCACCCTTAGAAAAATTTCTGTCGGTTTGTCTGTTTCTCCGCAAAACTTTGTCACAAGTAAACTCAGCTACCATAAGACATATCAAGCTGAAACTTTTACAGTATATTTGTGTAGGTCTAACGTAAAATATAGGCTCTGAATTGATTGGAAATTCAACGTAGAAGTGAAGTTATGGACGTTTAAAGCAAAAACGTTTGTCACAAGTAAACTCAGCCACCATAAGACATGGTGAGCTGAAACTTTGACACTGGATTTGTGTAACTTAAAATACGGGCTCTAAATAGATTCATAATTCAGTACAGAAAAGAAGTTATAGGGCTTTAAGCGTATTTTTTCCTAACTTCACAGACAAGTTTGTTTTGAAAATACACAGGTGTGGCAAGTAGGTATTGTTGTTGATTTTAATTTCATGGGAGCATATGAATATATTGCGTATTTGACATCTTTGAAAAGGTGTTTCCCAGATTTGAGGATGTACTATCTATTACGAATAAATAGTTTTGTAAACGAGCAATTCTCAACTCTTAATATGAACAGGCAGGAAAAATCAACAAACAAGTTCTTACACTATATCATACCGAGGAAAGAACTTGCAAGTAAGTAAAGAGATTGGATTAGTGATGAAGAAGCAGTTCATTATCTAATTGAATTTCTTGACTCTGAATTTATTTCTCCTGGACTGCCTGCTCATGAGTAAAAACTTAAAGTAGGAGCACCAATCATGTTGCAATTTAGTAGCAGTAACAAATTTCATGTTACGAAACATGAGTGCCCCAAAACTGTGCAACGGGACACGACTCTGAGTTCGTGCTCTACACAGATATGCCATAGAGGCGGACATAATGACTGGATGTGGTATTGGGGAGTCTGTGTGTATACCACACATACCATTGATTTCAAGCCAATGTCTGTTTCCGTTGAAATGATTGCAAAGTCCTGTCAGAGTCTATTTCGCAATGACGTTAACTAAGTCGCAAAGGGAGACTTTATCTAACGCAGGAATTCAAGTTAGCGAGACCAAGTTTTTCTCACGTGGTCAACTATAGTTTACTTGCTCAAGGGTCAGAGGTTCCAACTGTTTGTTCTTCCGTGAACCTGAAGGACAGACAGCTAATGTGGTGTATACAGAGGCATTTGTTTAACACTGGACTAATAATGGTATTTTCTACTATTCTATAATTGAGGATGAATGATTATGTTTATGTAAAATATAGAATTAAAATCAGAACAATAGAAATACGATTGATTAATATTAGGAAATGGTAAAAAATAATAATACCAATAACACTGTTAGAAGATTTTACAAGGGAATAATACAAATCACTTAGATCAGCTGTTATTGAAGGACAGCGCCTGGAAGAGAGGGAGGGACAGCAGACTCGGAGTAGGAAGGGACATGATTTCACAAAACTATATCAACTTATATCTAGCATTAACACTTTGCAGAGTGTTACAGCAATAAACTTTACTTATGTAATCACACACACATGGTGATTCCAGTAAGGCCTGAGATAGAATGATCATGGACAAGTGGAAAAATAACTGAAACAACTGGATAGATATAAATAAATTACGCTCATTATAAGTACAAGAATCTGTGTAAAAACACAATATTCACATAAATACTTCACATCTTATTATAAAATAGTGGTTTTTCTTCCTTCCCGATTTATCAAAAAGTTTAAAAAAGAAAAAAGAAATCAAAAATACAAAATCCATTTAAAGCAGGGTAGACTCCTATGTTTCAATTCTTCCTGAGGTCTCCCATCCTGAACAAATTTCTTTAGACAAATAATTCCTCAAAAAAACCATCTTTAAACTTTAAAAATCAGTAAACTTACTAAAAATTGCTAGAAGCTATAGCAATATAACAGTATTGTTTAAAGCTGAAATTTCTGTAGAAATAACAACAGTTGTACAACTAATTTTGTAGCACAAGGGCTTTATAACCAGCTGAATAAAGTTGCCGTAACTCAAGTGCATTTCGAATAGGGGGATCTTTAACGAGTATTTGACATCGTACAGGATCAGGACCCCTGCTTAACGTCCTCTCCGAAGGACGACGTTCTCAGATGTATTCACCTCCTGCGTGAATAAATCGAGGGCCAGGTGGGAATCGAACCCACCACCCAACGTTAAGGCGAGTACGTTAACCACTGAGCTGAACTGGCCCCTCCATTAAATAGTAAGTTAAATATCTCTTTACTTCAATTGAATGACGTGTTGTGCCAGGGAATGTACTTCACTGCACTGGACTCAGGGGGATGATCACAGTGATACCAACCCCTTTATTGCAAACTTTTTTGCCAGTGGCACAATGGCTTAGCAACTATTTTTGCGCCCGGAGCAGTCGTAAAATTTGCCGACCCCCCACCCCCGCCCTTGCTAAACGTTAATAATCCGTTAACACTCTAAACTTCAGAACGTCCTGAAAATATGTATATCTAATTTTAGACTGCTGTCATTAGTCTCAGATTTACATCCTATTACGGTACTCGTATACATATACAGTGGCATCAAAGAAAACCAAAGATTTAACATAAAAACGTAAAATTCAATTCATAAAAAATTGTTAAATTAAATTAACTGGCTACGCAATTAAATATAATAAATTTTCAACCCAATTAAAAAAATAGTTTTGAAAAATTTTAAAATGTATTTATTTTTAATTTGCAAATATTAAATACGTTTAAAAACTGTATTACAAAAATAAAAACAATTACGACCAACAAATTATTAAAACAATTTAGTATACAGTTTCAGATTTCAGGACCACCTCCTGCACGTCACTGCCTAGGCACTCACTAGTGTTAAGGAGTTTTCCTCTTTACTTTCAACTTACTTTGCTATCTCATCTGTTTTTTCCAATCCGTTTTAGTTATTTTTTTTTATGAGTTGGTAATACTACAAATAGGTCCAGGTTAACGTAAATTTTAATGGTTAACGTACTAACTAACCTCTGGGCTAATAGTCCGTGGTTCGATCCAATTTAATATTTTGTAATATAAACACTGGTAATAAAGTAAGGTATGGAACCAGAGTAACCCAGTGGCTTGCGTGTTCGCCGCTGACAGTAGCACAAATATATCTATATAAATAAAGGAAAGGTTTTTTCCTGTACATTGCTTAGAATTGACTCATTTCAAGTTTTCTTTACGTTTCATACATAATTTCTTGACTCCGTGACTACTCCTGGACTGCCTGCTAATTAGTAAAAACTTCAAGTAGGAGCACCATCATGCTGCGATTTAATATCAGTAGGAAATTTCATATTACGAAACTTGAGTGTCCCGGGAAATGTGCAACGGGACACGCCTCTTAAGTTCGAGCTCAGCACAGATACACCATACAGGCGGACATCATACTGAGTATGGTACTGGGGAGTATGTATGTATACCACACATACCATTGAATCCGAGCCACTATCCGTTTCCATTCAAACGATTGCAGTGTCCCGTCAGTGTCTGTTTTGCAATGACGGTTACTAAGTCGCAAGGAGACACTACTCTATCTACCGTAGGAATTGAAGTGAGTGAGACCAAGTTTTTCTCACATGGTCAACTGTAGTTTGCTTACCCAAGAGTCAGAGGTTCCAACTCTTTGCTCTTACATGAACCTGAAGGACAGATAGCTAATGTGGTGTATACAGCGGCATTTGCTTAACATTGTACTAATAATTGTAATAATATTATTTTCTACTACCATAATTTTTGGAATACCATGTATCATCTCCGATTTTTTGAAAAAGTACCCGTCAAATACGTTTGCTAGAATATATGTGTAGTTGAAGAGTTCAATTTGATTTTTTTTAGTGATAGGAGGGCAGAGAGAACGAGGAGGGTTTTTGTGCGGGTGGTGGGGTTTGCCAGCCCTAGCCGGGGCTGACAGTTTAATACCAGGCGTGCAGACCTCCCCAAGGAGCTCCCTTCTCCTAGCCTAGACAAATAGTGCCTCCTAGACTAAACAACTTCTGCTTATTTATACTCCCTTAGTACCCCCGACTATTATTCCACTCTATAGTTTAGTCCACAGTGTCAGTAATCTATTTTTTTATTCTTTAATAGTTTTTATATGATTATTCAAACTAGATCAATAAGATAACAAACTTACAAATATTCAGGATACAGGTATACCATGTGCCTATTTCATTTCAAGCTAAGTCGAAAATAATTTTTAAGCCAGTTAAAAAAAATAAAAGGAAAACCAAAAATAAAAATAAAGTTACATCAGATATTCAACTTTATGTTTGTCTGTCACAAATATTGGAATCATAATATCACCAGAAAACTTTTATAATCAGGAATCCATCACAATTATATGGAGGAAAGGGTATTTTTTTCTCTACCGTAGTGATTCTCAACCTTGTTTTCGTTTATTAACTGCATACGATATTTACATATATATATAAACTAATTAGAAACTAATAAACTGACTAAAAACTAAACTAATAAGAAAGGAGTGACGCGTGGTTAATCTCCCGTACGCTAGGAGCGCTAGCCTAACATTATCTCTATCAATTGATATCTCCATGTGTTGCGAATTGCCTGTAATATACTTCAGCCATATTCTATTTTCTCTTTACTGTTCTTTTGTGTTGTTATTTATCTGTTTTTAATTCTTCTACCTGAAGATGACCTGTGAGGTCAATTGTATTTTCTTCTATAATGTAGTTTTAGTTAGTCTTTAATATACGTTATCAGTATTGGACTGTGTTATTGCCGCCAGTATGTCCCTGGGAAATTTGTTATGTTCATTGCCTTGCAGCATAGAAAATTGATTAGAAAAAAAAAAGAACAATTGCTGAAAAAAATCGTGAATACATAATCTGCTCGGCTATTTAACAATACATGCTTAGATGAAGACCTGCTGCCAGTTTATACAAATATATATATACCGATTAAATGAAACGATTCCACGAACTAAATAAACTATATTGACACAAAGAACACACAGAAATTAAACAGAAACTACGAGTTTTTAAATGCCCTAAAAACCTGTATAATTTAACAAAAAGTTAATTTTCCGGACGTTTGGCAACTCTGCAAGTGGAAGATATAAAAAAACAAAAAAATAGTAACAAAAGGTTGCCCACAGGGTTCATGCTGTGGTCCTGGGTTCTAGGACGTGCTGTACGACTCGCTTCTGAAGCTGGAGTATCCGGCTGATATCCGACCCTTGGCATTTGCTGATGATTACGTAGTGCTAATTAGTGATAAAAGTAGAGCAAAGTTAGAAGAAAAAGGAAACGAAGTCTTACGTCAAATTAGTCAGTGGGCAAGCAATAACAAAATAGTTTTCAGTAGCGCCAAAAGCAAGGCCATACTTATATCTAGGAAACGGAACCCAGATGCTAATAATAAATTAACCTTAAATGGTGAAACACTAGAAATGGTAACAGAATTAAAATATTTAGGCGTAATGATAGACAGTAAATTTAAATGGAATAGTCACATAGAATATGTTAAAAATAAATGTATGCGACTTATAAATATGATAGCGAGAGTAAGTAAAATAAAATGGGGAATAGGTTACAAATCACTGAGAACCATCTATGAGGGAGCTATCTTACCAATTCTAACATATGCTTCACCTGTTGGGAACAAAGGCCTAGAAAAACAAAAAAATAGGGAAAAACTATATCAAGTTCAAAGAAGTATACACTTAGAATCACTAGATCGTACAGAACAGTGTCATATGAAGCGGTATGTGTACTAGCTGGAATTACCCCAATTAATTTAAAAATTCAAGAAATAGTCAACCTGCATCGTCTAATTAAATCAAAATCAGATATCTTAGATTTATCTTTTGAACAATGGGATGGCCCAATCAAGTTAACAGATCAACCTCACCCAGCAAAATGCCTTCAAATAGAAACCATGAGCCAACTCAATGATAACCATAACAAAGAAACAGACGAGCAAATAATACAGATTTACACAGATGGAAGCAAGATAGACGACTGTGTTGGCTCAGCATTCGTCGTGATGGGTCCCGACAAAACATCGATTTTATCGGAAGGTGGGTTTAGATTGCGTAAATTTTGTTCTGTCAATCAGGCAGAACAGGTGGCGGTATTAAAAGCAACTGAATGGGTAAATAGGTATTCTGGGATCAAAAATACATTTGTTATAAATACTGATAGCAACGTAACACTCCAACTTCTAATAAAGCAAAAAAAAATTAATAATCTTGTAAACAAAATTGTTACAAACATTATAGAATTAAAAAAATTGGGAAAAACAATAATATTTCGAAAGGTCAAAGCACACATAGGAACCATAGGGAACGAGTTAGCGGATGCTGGAGCTAAGGGGGGGGGGGGGGCGGCAGGAGAACAGCTTGGACTTTATTTACGAAAAATATCCCACGTCCTATATCAAAGAAAGGCTTGCTAACAAACAGTGGCACTATGGCAAACAAATTGGGAAGAATCATCTAAAGGCCTCCTAACAAAGGAATATTTTCCTAGTATCAAACAAAGATTATCCATGAAACATTTCCAAATAAACTATAAACTATCCCAATACATGACAGGACATGGGCCATTTAAAGAATACCTGAGCAGGTTGAAACTAGCTCCTAGTCCATCATGCCCATGTAACGCGGAGACACCCTAATCTCCTAGACACTTGGTGTACGATTGCTGTTTGAGGGAACCACAAAAACTGGCTCTCATACGTAAGGTCTTGGTGTGTGGAGAGGAGTGGCCCAATAGGCCTTCCTCATTAATTAAAAAAGGTTATTATAGGAATTTGTAAAATTCTTGTACAGAATAGATATTTAAGAAAATGATAATTAATTGTTGAATTATGAATGAATGTAAAATAAGTTAAAATAAGTATTTTGTAGTGTTAATGAAAGAAGTATTGCGTACAATTTGACGATGATGCATGTAATACACAGTGGAACATGCTGAAATAAAATACAAAATATATAAAAAAAAATGAAACAGAAACTCGATGCTACTATATTTCGATGTCTTCGTCATCAGGAAGATAGAAAAAAGTCGCTCCGCAGGCAGACAACGACTCTCTATATATTATATATATATATATGTATAACACATTAACACATAGGAAAGAACAGTGAAAGTCACTACAGAACTCACTTTCATATTTCGACATCCGTCGTCATCAGGAATAAGTACGAAATACTGGCGTTGGGAAGCAAACTGCAACTTATATATATATATATATATATATATTAATGAATGATCAAACCCCAATATGAAATGGGAAAAAAGACTAGGATCCTTCAACCGTAACAAGCAGTCTTCGTCAGAGTCAAAAACCCAACTCTGACGAAGACCGCTTGTTATAGTTGAAAGATCTTAGTCTTTTTTTCCCCATTTCATATTGTGGTTTGATCATTGATTGTTATTTCACGTGTTTATGTGAATTCTTGTATATATAAATATGTATGTATAATAACGGTTTTTTTAACCGTACAGTTTTAATAATTTAAAAACTTGGGAGCACACTAAGAATTAGATAAATTAAAAAAAAACATAGTTAATCAACTGTTATAACTATAATGGAATATAAAGTAAAATAGCATTACAAAGTAATTAAAATGTTTATTTAATGATAACTTACAAACTATATTTAATAAGAAATTTGAGGTTGGTGTTTTTTGATTTTATTTATATTAAGACGTAAAAACGATAACACTATTCTCACTTCATGATCTAGATTCTAGATTCTAAATCTAGATTCATGATCTATCACGCAGGGCTTTATTCTCAGCCCTCCTCCCATTCACCCCTCTCGCCATTTCTCCCCACCCACTATTCTTTCCAAGGCAGTATATACACATTTCCAACTTTACATTCATTATGTTTGTAATAGAATTTTGCAGATGAACTGCTAATTATAATTAGTGATGGATATATAAAATATTAATTCAATCAAATTTTGTAATTAATAATTAGGAGGTCAAAATCTATAATAGCTTTCCTTACTCTATGAACTTCCAGTGGTCACAGTTCACTACCTGAAAACCAAACATCCCCCCCCCCCCCTTGAAAACCCCCGATCTAGAATCTAGATTTATATTTCGTTCTGCTTTCTATATTTCTTCTCGATGTATACCCAAGCAGCAAAATGCATTCTCCAAAAGTCTTCTCCGCTATTTTACTATAAGCAGCTGTAAAATTTGGCACACTTCAAGAAACACTCGGTACAGTGGTTGAGTATCACTGGTTTACTATGTAGCTAGAGGAGAATGAATATTTATCTATGACGAAATCTTGCTGACTATGAACAATTATAATACATTTCAGAATTATCTTAGAAATTTGATGAGCATAATTTTATTTGTCCTTCCTGTTCGATCCCTGCCAGGTCCTCGATTTATTCACGCGGGAGGTGAATAAATCTGAGTACGTCGTCCATTGGAGAGGATGTTAAGCCGTCAGTCCCCAGCCTGTACGATGTCAGGTATTCGTTAAAGATCCCTACTCGAAATGCACTTGAGTTAGTCAACATATAGGATTCCCAATGTAGAATCTAAAGAATCACCGATCAAATAAAAAGCCGGTATACGGTTGACGTTATCACCCACTAGGGGAACATTTCAAACAAACATTCCTTGGAGGTATAACCATATTCACTATTAAAAAAATATAAACATTAATATTAAAAAATGTATCTTCCATCTATTACTGCACGTATTGTACAGAACTAGGAAAGGTTACTTTCGGTTTAGCCTAGGCTATCCTAGAGACGAGCTGTTTCGACGTCGCCTCTCCTGATCCCAATTAACGACGTTGTGTGAGGTATAGATTCCTGTATCACAAACAATAAGTGTTAACTACCTACCTATTTTCCGTTTAAATCTCTTAGTAAGACAGTGAAAAATCGTTTTTCGACGTAAGTCGCCTCTCCTGGTCCAATTAACGACATTGGGTGAGGTATACCTGTACAAATTTTAGGAACACCTACAATGTTGCACTAAACGCTAAAAAAAAAATAAAAAATAACCAATAGTTGGTTAAATAATATTATTTATAAACTTCAATTTTCATATTAGAAAATTAATTCCTGGACCTTACGGTTGTTTGACCACTACTATTTACCGCAATGTGGAGAACAAAAGCAGCTATTACTTCCTACCAGCTGCTAGAATTCACTAACGGTTTTACACTTTTCATAAATGCTTATTGGTTTAATTAAATTCTTGGTTTGATAT
Organism: Hermatobates lingyangjiaoensis; assembly: GCA_026182355.1. Classification (NCBI taxonomy): domain Eukaryota; kingdom Metazoa; phylum Arthropoda; class Insecta; order Hemiptera; family Hermatobatidae; genus Hermatobates; species Hermatobates lingyangjiaoensis. The sequence continues at coordinate 335,004 of JAPFBL010000018.1, read as the reverse complement.
TAAAAGGAGGATTATTACAGGCTATGGAATTACATGAGCAAGATATTAGAAAATACATATTACAGTAACTGTATCTCAAATATATTTCGATGAAGTGCTCACAATTATATTTTTATTTGGATCCATCTATGCTTTCCAAAGGATCGTTTACTCTTATCTAACTGATCGATCCTTTAAAGTCAAAGCTAGAGACACTATATACTCGCAGTAAAAGAATGAGAGGGGGGTTCCCCAAGGCTCCTGCCTGGTGCCTATCCTTTTCAACTTCTACTTACAGGACTTTCCCAAGTGGAATAAAAATAATAGAAACATACAGACACCAGAGGGTATCTATGCAGATGACATTTTGTTATCGTGCCGGTCATACTTCATAGATACCAATCTAAGAAAAATTCAACATGTTGACAGGATGGTGCAATGGACTAATCTATGTAGGACGAATATTAATCCATCGAAATGCACATTCACTGTCAACCTGCCCAAGAGACTCGGATACGCATCTACATTGCGCATCCATGAACAACACATACCAGTTATATATACCTTTACGTAACATGGTAAAACATTGACAAGAAAATATATTTAAAAAACACATGTCAGTTGGTTACTAAGAGAGGCCTACGGAGCCACGAGTCTCGTTTGCTTCTGTTTATTACGGCCTGGCTCTCTTCTCTCTCATCAGACCAGGATGAACCTATACAAAGAACTTTTAAGTCAAATAGTCGGTTCCAGGGTTACAGCATGGGCTCAGCCGGCGATAAATTTGATGACAAACACTTATGCATTTCACAACAAAACGCTCTGCCCTATCCTGGAGGCACCACACAGCGCGACGAACAACTTTCTGTGAGTCAGCGAAGATCCGGAGGATGTAAAGGAGTTGGTGCTTTCACTCCGGATTCTGACAGGTAGGTGGCGGTGCCGTAGGAGATCAGCTACCACTTTCTCAATATACCTAAAATACACATACTAATACAACATACTTGACCTGCTTGAGCACCAGCAGCTGCGAAGAGTGTGAGAAGTCTCTGAAGATCGACTGAGAGTTGACCTGCTACGTGACAGAGGGGTAGTAGGCCAGCAAGGTAGAGACGAAAGTGAAACCGTTGATCATTTCACTCCTGTGTGTGACAAGTAGGTGGGGTTGTCATAGAAGATCAACTACCACTTTCTCAATATACCTAAAATACACATACTAATACAACATACTTGACCTGCTTAGGCACCAGCAGCTGCGAAGAGTGTGAGAAGTCTCTGAAGATCGACTGAGAGTTGACCTGCTACGTGACAGAGGGGTAGTAGGGCAACAGCGTAGAGCGGAAGGTGAAACCGTTGATCATTTCACTCCGATTCTGACAAGTGGTGGCGGTGCCGTAGGAGATCACTACCACTTTCTCAATATACCTAAAATACACATAATAATACATCATACTTGACCTGCTTAGGCACCAGCAGCTGCGAAGAGTGTCAGAAGTCTCTGAAGATCGACTGACAGTTGACCTGCTACGTGACAGAGGGGTAGTAGGGCAGCAAGGTAGAGCGGAAAGTGAAACCGTTGATCATTTCACTCCGAATTCTGACATGTTGGCGGCGGTGCCGTAGGAGACCAGCTAAAACTTTCTCAATATACCTAAAATAGACATACTAATATACATCATACTTGACCTGCTTAGGCACCAGCAGCTGCGAAGAGTGTCAGAAGTCTCTGAAGATCGACTGAGAGTTGACCTGCTACGTGACAGAGGGGTAGTAGGGCAGCAAGGTAGAGCGGAAAGTGAAACCGTTGATCATTTCACTCCGAATTCTGTCAAGTAGGTGGCGGTGCCGTAGAAAATCAGCTACCACTTTCTCAATATATCTAAAATACACATACTAATACAACACATCTGACCTGCTTGAGCACCAGAGGCTGCGAAGAGTGTGAGAAGTCTCTGAAGTTCTACTGAGAGTTTTCCTGCGACGTGTGAGAGGGGTAGTAGGGCAGCAACGTAGAGCGGGAGTTGAATCTGTTTTGATTTCACTCCGGATTCTGACAACTACGTAGCGGTGAAGGAGAAGATCAATTCCCACTTTCTCTATATACCTAAAATACAGATACTAATAAACACATCTGACCTGCTCCGGAGCTCCAGCTGCTACGAAGTTTGGGGCCAAGTCTCTGAAGGTAGACTGAGTTAAGTCATGCGTCGAGACAGAGGGGTAGAAGGGCAGCGGTTGGGCGGGGAATGTCAAAGGGTTGGTCCTTTCACTCCGGGGTCTGACGGGGTGGTCGCGGTGCCGTAGAAGATCAGCTCCCACTTTCTCAATATACCTAAACAGACAAACACTCACTCACTGTCCTTTCAAAACTAACATCCAACTAAAATATTCAGGCTACGCTACTGTCCCCTCATGTGAATAACACACAGATATTATTCTTTCGAACACTGATACCATTTAATACTTTGTTTCTTTCAATATGAGTTGTAATATAGTTTGAAATTTGTGATCAACTAGACATAACACTGATTAAAATTCCACTAGTTTGATTATAATGAAATGTCCGTTAATGTTTAATATAATGGTATTCTGATGTCTGTATTTCATTTACATTACTGATTTCTCTCATAAATACCCCTGATGACGATGTATAGGTCGAAATGTCAACATGAAAGTGTTTATATACACCCTGACACAGTATTTCGATAGAATGGTCCATAAATACATAATCAAGACAAAATCTTAAAATAATAATCTATTTAAACCGAAAATATATATATGAGATGCAGCATAAGGTTTATTTACCTCACAAATAAACACCATTTAAGTAATTAAATTACATTTCTGAAATATATTAATATATTCACAGCTAAATATTGACAGGAAAGTATTCGCTGTAAAAATAACTATAAAAAAGATATAAATAATGAGGTATTGTGATATTTATGGTTTATAAACAGTTTCTTAACTGTTTACATATTATTTGCTAAAAATTAACAACTCATCTATGTCTGTCTATTAAAGAAATCAATTATTTGTGTTTCTTGGTCTATACAGAACCACTTGATGATTTCACTCCAGATTCTGAAGGGTTGGTGGCTGTGCCGTAGAAGATCAGCTACCACTTTCTCAATATACCTAAAATACACATACTAATACAACATACTTGACCTGCTTGAGCACCAGCTGCTGCGAAGAGTGTGAGAAGTCTCTGAAGATCGACTGAGAGTTGACCTGCTACGTGACAGAGGGGTAGTAGGCCAGCAAGGTAGAGCGGAAAGTGAAACCGTTGATCATTTCACTCCGAATTCTGACATGTTGGTGGCGGTGCCGTAGGAGACCAGCTACCACTCTCTCAATATACCTAAAATACACATACTAATACAACATACTTGACCTGCTTGAGCACCAGCAGCTGCGAAGAGTGTGAGAAGTCTCTGAAGATCGACTGAGAGTTGACCTGCTACGTGACAGAGGGGTAGTAGGCCAGCAAGGTAGAGCGGAAAGTGACACCGTTGATCATTTCACTCCGAATTTTGACATGTTGGTGGCGGTGACGTAGGAGATCAGCTACCACTTTCTCAATATACCTAAAATACACATACTAATACAACATACTTGACCTGCTTGAGCACCAGCAGCTGCGAAGAGTGTGAGAAGTCTCTGAAGTTCGACTGAGAGTTGTCCTGTGACGTGACAGAGAGGTAGTAGGGCAACAGCGTAGAGCGGAAGGTGAAACTCTTGATTATTTCACTCCGGATTCTGTCAAGTGGGTAGCGTTGCCGTAGAAAATCAGCCACCACTTTCTCAATATACCTAAAATACACATACTAATACTACACATCTGACCTGCTTGAGCACCAGTGGCTCCGAAGAGTGTGAGAAGTCTCTGAAGATCGACTGAGAGTTGACCTGCTACGTGACAGAGGGGTAGTAGGCCAGCAAGGTAGAGCGGAAAGTGAAACCGTTGATCATTTCACTCCGAATTCTGACATGTTGGTGGCGGTGCCGTAGGAGACCAGCTACCACTTTCTCAATATACCGAAATAACACATACTAATACAAGATACTTGACCTGCTTGAGCACCAGCAGCTGCGAAGAGTGTCAGAAGTCTCTGAAGATCGACTGAGAGTTGACCTGCTACGTGACAGAGGGGTAGTAGGGCAACAGTGTAGAGCGGAAGGTGAAACTGTTGATTATTTCACTCCGGATTCTGTCAAGTAGGTGGCGGTGCCGTAGAAAATCAGCCACCACTTTCTCAATATACCTAAAATACACACACTAATACAACACATCTGATCTGCTTGAGCACCAGTGGTTGCGAAGAGGGTGAGAAGTCTCTGAAGTTCGACTGAGAGTTGTCCTGTGACGTGACAGAGAGATAGTAGGGCAACAGCGTAGAGCGGAAGGTGAAACTCTTGATTATTTCACTCCGGATTCTGTCAAGTGGGTGGCGCTGCCGTAGGAGATCAGCTACCACTTTCTCAATATACCTGAAATACACATACTAATACTACACATCTGATCTGATTGAGCACCAGAGGCTGCGAAGTGTGTGAGAAGTCTCTGAAGTTCGACTGAGAGTTGTCCTGTGACGTGACAGAGAGATAGTAGGGCAACAGCGTAGAGCGGAAGGTGAAACTCTTGATTATTTCACTCCGGATTCTGTCAAGTAGGTGGCGGTGCCGTAGAAAATCAGCTACCACTTACTCAATATATCTAAAATACACATACAAATACAACACATCTGACCTGCTTGAGCACCAGAGGCTGCGAAGAGTGTGAGAAGTCTCTGAAGTTCGACTGAGAGTTGTCCTGTGACGTGACAGAGAGGTAGTAGGGCAACAGCGTAGAGCGGAAGGTGAAACTCTTGATTATTTCACTCCGGATTCTGTCAAGTAGGTGGCGGTGCCGTAGAAAATCAGCTACCACTTTCTCAATATATCTAAAATACACATACTAATACAACACATCTGACCTGCTTGAGCACCAGAGGCTGCGAAGAGTGTGAGAAGTCTCTGAAGTTCTACTGAGAGTTTTCCTGCGACGTGTGAGAGGGGTAGTAGGGCAGCAACGTAGAGCGGAAGTTGAATCTGTTTTTATTTCACTCCGGATTCTGACAACTACGTAGCGGTGAAGGAGAAGATCAGCTCCCACTTTCTCTATATACCTAAAATACAGATACTAATAAACACATCTGACCTGCTCCGGAGCTCCAGCTGCTACGAAGTTTGGGGCCAAGTCTCTGAAGGTAGACTGAGTTAAGTCATGCGTCGAGACAGAGGGGTAGAAGGGCAGCGGTTGGGCGGGGAATGTCAAAGGGTTGGTCCTTTCACTCCGGGGTCTGACGGGGTGGTCGCGGTGCCGTAGAAGATCAGCTCCCACTTTCTCAATATACCTAAACAGACAAACACTCCCACTGTCCTTTCAAACTAACATCCAACTAAAATATTGGCTACGCTACTGTCCCCTCATGTGAATAACACACAGATATTATTCTTTCCAACATGATACCATTTAATATTTTGTTTCTTTCAATATGAGTTGTAATATAGTTTGAAATTTGTGATCAACTAGACATAACACTGATTAAAATTCCACTAGTTTGATTATAATGAAATGTCCGTTAATGTTTAATATAATGGTATTCTGATGTCTGTATTTCATTTACATTACTGATTTCTCTCATAAATACCCCTGATGACGATGTATAGGTCGAAATGTCAACATGAAAGTGTTTATATACACCCTGACACAGTATTTCGATAGAATGGTCCATAAATACATAATCAAGATAAAATCTTAAAATAATAATCTATTTAAACCGAAAATATTTATGAGACGCAGCATAAGGTTTATTTACCTCACAAATAAACACCATTTAAGTAATTAAATTACATTTCTGAAATATATTAATATATTCACAGCTAAATATTGACAGGAAAGTATTCGCTGTAAAAATAACTATAAAAAAGATATAAATACTGAGGTATTGTGATATTTATGGTTTATAAACAGTTTCTTAACTGTTTACATATTATTTGCTAACAATTAACAACTCATCTATGTCTGTCTAGTAAAGAAATCAATTATTTCTGTTACTTGGTCTATACAGAACCACTTGATGATTTCACTCCAGATTCTGAAGGGTTGGTGGCTGTGCCGTAGAAGATCAGCTACCACTTTCTCAATATACCTAAAATAAACATACTAATTCAACATACTTGACCTGCTTGAGCACCAGCAGCTGCGAAGAGTGTGAGAAGTCTCTGAAGATCGACTGAGAGTTGACCTGCTACGTGACAGAGGGGTAGTAGGCCAGCAAGGTAGAGCGGAAAGTGAAACCGTTGATCATTTCACTCCGAATTCTGACATGTTGGTGGCGGTGCCGTAGGAGACCAGCTACAACTTTCTCAATATACCGAAAATACACATACTAATACAACATACTTGACCTGCTTGAGCACCAGCAGCTGCGAAGAGTGTCAGAAGTCTCTGAAGATCGACTGAGAGTTGACCTGCTACGTGACAGAGGGGTAGTAGGCCAGCAAGGTAGAGCGGAAAGTGAAACCGTTGATCATTTCACTCCGAATTCTGACATGTTGGTGGCGGTGCCGTAGGAGACCAGCTACAACTTTCTCAATATACCGAAAATACACATACTAATACAACATACTTGACCTGCTTGAGCACCAGCAGCTGCGAAGAGTGTGAGAAGTCTCTGAAGTTCGACTGAGAGTTGTCCTGTGACGTGACAGAGAGGTAGTAGGGCAACAGCGTAGAGCGGAAGGTGAAACTCTTGATTATTTCACTCCGGATTCTGTCAAGTGGGTGGCGTTGCCGTAGAAAATCAGCCACCACTTTCTCAATATACCTAAAATACACATACTAATACTACACATCTGACCTGCTTGAGCACCAGTGGCTCCGAAGAGTGTGAGAAGTCTCTGAAGATCGACTGAGAGTTGACCTACTACGTGACGGAGGGGTAGTAGGGCAACAGTGTAGAGCGGAAAGTGAAACTCTTGATTATTTCACTCCGGATTCTGTTAAGTAGTTTGTGGTGCCGTAGAAATTCAGCCACCACTTTCTCAATATACCTAAAATACACATACTAATACTACACATCTGATCTGCTTGAGCACCAGAGGCTGCGAAGAGTGTGAGAAGTCTCTGAAGTTCGACTGAGAGTTGTCCTGTGACGTGACAGAGAGATAGTAGGGCAACAGCGTAGAGCGGAAAGTGAAACCGTTGATCATTTCACTCCGAATTTTGACATGTTGGTGGCGGTGACGTAGGAGATCAGCTACCACTTTCTCAATATACCTAAAATAAACATACTAATACAACATACTTGACCTGCTTGAGCACCAGCAGCTGCGAAGAGTGTGAGAAGTCTCTGAAGTTCGACTGAGAGTTGTCCTGTGACGTGACACAGAAGTAGTAGGGCAACAGCGTAGAGCAGAAGGTGAAACTCTTGATTATTTCACTCCGGATTCTGTCAAGTGGGTGGCGTTGCCGTAGAAAATCAGCCACCACTTTCTCAATATACCTAAAATACACATACTAATACTACACATCTGACCTGCTTGAGCACCAGTGGCTCCGAAGAGTGTGAGAAGTCTCTGAAGATCGACTGAGAGTTGACCTGCTACGTGACAGAGGGGTAGTAGGGCAACAGTGTAGAGCGGAAAGTGAAACTCTTGATTATTTCACTCCGGATTCTGTTAAGTAGTTTGTGGTGCCGTAGAAATTCAGCCGCCACTTTCTCAATATACCTAAAATACACATACTAAAACTACACATCTGACCTGCTTGAGCACCAGTGGCTCCGAAGAGTGTGAGAAGTCTCTGAAGATCGACTGAGAGTTGACCTGCTACGTGACAGAGAGATAGTAGGGCAACAGCGTAGAGCGGAAAGTGAAACCGTTGATCATTTCACTCCGAATTTTGACATGTTGGTGGCGGTGACGTAGAAGATCAGCTACCACTTTCTCAATATACCTAAAATACACATACTAATACAACATACTTGACCTGCTTGAGCACCAGCAGCTGCGAAGAGTGTGAGAAGTCTCTGAAGTTCGACTGAGAGTTGTCCTGTGACGTGACAGAGAGGTAGTAGGGCAACAGCGTAGAGCGGAACGTGAAACTCTTGATTATTTCACTCCGGATTCTGTCAAGTGGGTGGCGTTGCCGTAGAAAATCAGCCACCACTTTCTCAATATACCTAAAATACACATACTAATACTACACATCTGACCTGCTTGAGCACCAGTGGCTCCGAAGAGTGTGAGAAGTCTCTGAAGATCGACTGACAGTTGACCTGCTACGTGACAGAGGGGTAGTAGGGCAACAGTGTAGAGCGGAAAGTGAAACTGTTGATTATTTCACTCCGGATTCTGTCAAGTAGGTGGCGGTGCCGTAGAAAATCAGCTACCACTTACTCAATATATCTAAAATACACATACTAATACAACACATCTGACCTGCTTGAGAACCCGAGGCTGCAAAGAGTGTGAGAAGTCTCTGAAGTTCGACTGAGAGTTGTCCTGTGACGTGACAGAGAGGTAGTAGGGCAACAGCGTAGAGCGGAAGGTGAAACTCTTGATTATTTCACTCCGGATTCTGTCAAGAGGGTGGCGTTGCCGTAGAAAATCAGCCACCACTTTCTCAATATACCTAAAATACACATACTAATACTACACATCTGACCTGCTTGAGCACCAGTGGCTCCGAAGAGTGTGAGAAGTCTCTGAAGATCGACTGAGAGTTGACCTGCTACGTGACAGAGGGGTAGTAGGGCAACAGTGTAGAGCGGAAATTGAAACTGTTGATTATTTCACTCCGGATTCTGTCAAGTAGGTGGCGGTGCAGTAGAAAATCAGCTACCACTTACTCAATATATCTAAAATACACATACTAATACAACATATCTGACCTACTTGAGCACCAGAGGCTGCGAAGAGTGTGAGAAGTCTCTGAAGTTCGACTGAGAGTTGTCCTGTGACGTGACAGAGAGATAGTAGGGCAACAGCGTAGAGCGGAAGGTGAAACTCTTGATTATTTCACTCCGGATTCTGTCAAGTAGGTGGCGGTGCCGTAGAAAATCAGCTACCACTTTCTCAATATATCTAAAATACACATACTAATACAACACATCTGACCTGCTTGAGCACCAGAGGCTGCGAAGAGTGTGAGAAGTCTCTGAAGTTCGACTGAGAGTTGTCCTGTGACGTGACAGAGAGATAGTAGGGCAACAGCGTAGAGCGGAAGGTGAAACTCTTGATTATTTCACTCCGGATTCTGTCAAGTAGGTGGTGGTGCCGTAGAAAATTAGCTACCACTTTCTCAATATACCTAAAATACACATACTAATACAACACATCTGACCTGCTTGAGCACCAGAGGCTGCGAAGAGTGTGAGAAGTCTCTGAAGTTCTACTGAGAGTTTTCCTGCGACGTGTGAGAGGGGTAGTAGGGCAGCAACGTAGAGCGGAAGTTGAATCTGTTTTTATTTCACTCCGGATTCTGACAACTACGTAGCGGTGAAGGAGAAGATCAGCTCCCACTTTCTCTATATACCTAAAATACAGATACTAATAAACACATCTGACCTGCTCCGGAGCTCCAGCTGCTACGAAGTTTGGGGCCAAGTCTCTGAAGGTAGACTGAGTTAATAATGCGTCGAGACAGAGGGGTAGAAGGGCAGCGGTTGGGCGGGGAATGTCAAAGGGTTGGTCCTTTCACTCCGGGGTCTGACGGGGTGGTCGCGGTGCCGTAGAAGATCAGCTCCCACTTTCTCAATATACCTAAACAGACAAACACTCACTCACTGTCCTTTCAAAACTAACATCCAACTAAAATATTCAGGCTACGCTACTGTCCCCTCATGTGAATAACACACAGATATTATTCTTTCGAACACTGATACCATTTAATACTTTGTTTCTTTCAATATGAGTTGTAATATAGTTTGAAATTTGTGATAAACTAGACATAACACTGATTAAAATTCCACTAGTTTGATTATAATGAAATGTCCGTTAATGTTCAATATAATGGTATTCTGATGTCTGTATTTCATTTACATTACTGATTTCTCTCATAAATACCCTTGATGACGATGTGTAGGTCGAAATGTCAACATGAAAGTGTTTATATACACCCTGACACAGTATTTCGATAGAATGGTCCATAAATACATAATTTAGATAAATCTTAAAATAATAATCTATTAAAACCGAAAATATTTATTATACGCAGCATAAGGTTTATTTAACTCACAAATAAACACCATTTAAGTAATTAAATTACATTTCTGAAATATATTAATATATTCACAGCTATATATTGACAGGAAAGTATTCGCTGTAAAAATAACTATAAAAAAGATATAAATAATGAGGTATTGTGATATTTATGGTTTATAATCAGTTTCTTAACTGTTTACATATTATTTGCTAAAAATTAACAACTCATCTATGTCTGTCTATTAAAGAAATCAATTATTTGTGTTTCTTGGTCTATACAGAACCACTTGATGATTTCACTCCAGATTCTGAAGGGTTGGTGGCTGTGCCGTAGAAGATCAGCTACCACTTTCTCAATATACCTAAAATTCACATACTAATATACTCGTAGCACATGTGACCTGCTTCTCTGCTTCAACTGCCACGAAGAGTGTGGGCAAGTGATTTCTCCGTTTATATATTTCTCCGTTTCGGATCGTATTTTCAACGAATATATATGTATATATATATATATAATTAAAATAAGCAGTGACACATAAACAGAAACACAACAAAGACTCACTTTTCAATATTTCGACCGTAATGGCGGTCGTCCTCAGGAGAAGAAGTGAATTGACGGAGGGACGACAGTCAACTGAAGAACTCACAGGGTGAGGGCTAAAGCAGTGCTGCCGCAAAGGAGACAAATAAAAAAGGAACTAGGAAGTCGAGAGCAAAAATAAAAAAAAAAAATGTTTTTGAAAGGTAGAAAAAGGTTAAGAAAAGAAAAAATAAAGAAAATATATAGAACAATTGAAAATAAAAAAATATTAAAAAAAAAATAAATAAATAAAAAAAATTAAAAAATAAATAAATAAAAAACTAACGATTTAAATTCAAGCCAGGTTTCGAGCGTGCCCCCAGGATCCAAATGTGGGCTTCCTCAGAAGCTTTTAAAGTAACTTGTCTGTTACATATATATGTCTGTATATATATATATATATATATATATATATATATATATATATATATATAGGGTGAAATCGACGTAGGAATTACCTTTCAGGGTCAAAAGTCTGTTCTAGAATAAAAATGAATTGACTTTGAAAGAGTCCTGATTATGTTGGTAGGGGTACTAAACAGAAGGGAGGTCATATAGATAATGAGTATTAAATTTAACCCGAATTGATTTATTTAACAGACACAGAAGAGGTGTTATTTTTTAGCAAATAATAAGTAAAAATATTTCTTCCTTTCCACTATCGTACCTTGTAGCAAATCGGGACAGTTGAGAAACTCTTTATAGACCATAAATTAATCACAATGCCTCATTATTTAAATCTTTTTTTATAGTTGTTTTTACAATGAAAAGGAATAACGTAAACATGACGCATTCAGAAAGACTGATCTGTTGTGTTGATCTGAAAACATCTGGTATCATTGAATGACAATACCTGCATGTTGACCCCCGGAAGACATACTTCTGGCTATCTTACCTGCAAGATTGGCATGTCTGTTGCCAGCGTTGATGACCTGCAGAGTCCACCGGCCTCGGGGATTCTCACCCCAGTAGTGCACCGACAAGAAGGGCCAGTCGTCAAAGTTAGACGAGACCACGTCACGGGGTCTTTCCTGAAGCAGCGTGCTTGGAGTGCCCTGAGTTGAGGTCAGTACCACCTCAGGTTACCTAAAACATCACCAATCAATTATACATATATACTCTTGACTAAACAAAAAACTGATCGAAAACGGACAAAAAACGTACTAAATAAAGTAACCAAATAAACACACACACAATAGGTTTACCTGGTTATAGTCTGTAACTATGGGTCCCACCATTATCAAGAGGAAAAGAAGTGGGAAGGCACATGGCTCCAACAAATCGACGATGTCTCCCCACCTCTCTTTCTCCTGATGACTGTGTAAATGAAAATCGATACGTCAGCATAGAGAGCTTAACTTAAGACTGAAGTACCCACCGAATCCAAATAAATTTTATTTTATACCTATATAAAAGTTATACATATAATTTTTATAAAAAGATAACACTTGAAAATATTACAAAAACTCAGTTCAATATAAAACAATTTCACGAACTATATAAACTAGATCCACAAAAAGACCTCACGTAAACGAAATCACAGAAACTCACTACTATATTTAGATTGCCTCGTCATCGAGGAAGGTATATGTGAGTCGCTGCGAAGAAAAGCACCAACTCTTTCGGAGCGACTCACATCTAACTTGCTGATGACGAGGCAATCGAAATATAGTAGTGAGTTTCTGAGATTTCTTTCTGTGAATCTTGTTTTAGTACGTGGAATCGTTTCATTTCATTTGATTAGGTATATATATATATATATGCTTACATCCTTCATGTAAGCATATATTGTTAAATGGCAGTACAGATTCTGCATTCACGATTTTTTTCAGAATTTTTTTCTTTATTTTCTAATCATATTTCTATACTGCAAAGTCAATGAAAATAACAAATTTTCCAGGGACATACTGGAGGCCCTATACAATCATATATTTTCAGACATTAATAAAAATTTGGAATGGCCTACAACCAAAGGATTTTTTATTTTGTTTTAATGTGACTGACTATACATACAAATTAAACAATATGCATATTTTGTTTACATATGACTGTAATTTTGTCATTATATTTCTAAAACTTCAATATTCTTTCAGTCAATTCACTGAAAAAAAATTCTAAGTCAATGTAAATAAATGTACACAAATCCAACAAGTATTGCAAGTGATCTGTTAGTCCAGGTAAATTATAATTTTTACTTTACTATAAGTAAAGTATAGTGATCGTGAAAAAATTCGATCTCGAGATTTTGACGGAATTACATGTTTTGAGGTCCCAGAAGTCGTTTTATGACGTTTTTACGATGATGTCTGTGTGTGTGTGGGTGGGTGGGTGGGTGCGTGTGTTAGCATTGCTTGTTACCACGCTACGGTCCAGAATCTTTGATGGATCAAGTTGATATTTTACACAAAAATGGGCCCCATTTAGACGAAGATCCCTATTGTTTGGGAAGAATTATGCATGATGGGAAAGTCACTTTTTTTGCCAAAAACCGTTTTTTTTAAAACATTTATTTCTCCTAAACTGATAACCCTAGAGTTTTGAAATTTTCACATTATCTTTGAAGTTACAAATGCAACAAACGAAAAATATATTCAGAATTTTAAGACAACAGGAAATATTTTTTTTTCAATAAAATGTAAAAATTTTGACTTATAAATCAATCTCAAACCTTGTGAGAGCGATACAAGCCATACTGTTTGACGGACAAGAATGAAACTATGCCTATAAATAGAACATTATATGGAGAATGAGTTGAGATATTTTTTTCTAAAATTACATTTGCTAAAGGGGCGTTACAGTACGATTTGTGTTTTCAGAAAATGTTTTTTTGACGCTAAACGGCTCATTAAAAAATAATGAAAATTTGACCAAAAATTGAACAAAAAATTAGCAATTCATAAAAAAAAATCATGAAGTTTCAATTACGGGAAAGTGCAATAAAGATATAAAAACTCTTTGTTTATCCTAGACTAAGAGATCACCTGCTATACTTGTCGAATTTTTTGTATTTTTTTACATTGTTTACATTGACTTAGAAATTTTTTGAGCGAATCCACTGAGATAAAATTGATATTAATAAAGGAATAATTTAAACTGTTTATTGACTTATATGAGATGTAAGAGGAATAATATTGTGCAGGTAAATGATAACACTCATTAAAAAAAAATTTGTATATATGTTATTTGACAAAAGGGAAGGAAAATGATCTTATTAAATACTAAGAAGCCATAAAATTCCCAGTATAATAATTCTGTTAAAAACCAAAAATGTAAAAGATAATTCAAAATTGAAATCTTTCGTTTAGAGATTAATAAATGTAATTATCGTACATCTTTAATTAACAAATCACCTTAAAACAACATTTTCTTCGCTGTTTAAGATGTTTTTCAGAGGAAAAAAGAGTATTTTACTGTTTTAAATTTGAAAATTTTACTTTAATATTCAATGTAGAAGAATGTCAAGTAAACGATGTAAGAAATCTACGAACTATTTGAACAATAGCCATGTTCACTTGTAGGATAATATTTCGTTTCAAGAAATGTTCACTTTGGTTTTTCAAAAATGTTATTACTGTTGTAGTTATACTAATGAAATTATTTGCATATAATAAATTATTTGTAATGTACAAAAATAAGCTTATAAATTGATGTGTCCTTCAATCACTATCTGTACTACCTCACGAATGCAATGCTAATAATTATATCCCATTTAGATGTTTACGTTATGCTTAAATGAGACGTTATGTTTTATATACTGAAGAAATTTGACATTGAGTTACTTATAGTAAAGTAGAGTGTAGCCCACTCCAGATTTTTATAATTAAATTGAATAAATATTTATTCGGTTTTTATGCCTTTATTCTCTTTTGGAGAATGGAAATTTCACAGACCTTTTCCATAAATTGCTAATTTTCTCTTCAATATTTTGGCAAAATTTCATTGATCTGTAATGAGCCGTTTAGCTCGTGAAAGAAACATTTTTTTAAAACAGAAATTATACTATATTACTATACTATACCATATATACTATACTATATTACTATACCGCCCCTTGCTTCAAGTAAATTTGAAATAAAATGCCTCAACTCATTCCCTACATAATGTTATATTTTTTTTTATTGAAAGTCAAACGATTTGGCTTGTATCGCTCTCACAAAAATTTTCAAATTGAATGATAAGTCAAAGTTTTTACATTTTATTGAAAACAAATTTTTTGTTGATTTAAAAATTTGAGGATTTTTTCAGTTATTACTTTGTAGCTTCAACGATACAGCCAAAATTTCAAGACCATATAGTTCGTAGTTTAGGAAAAAAAAATTATGTCTAAAAACCAAATTTTGGCCAAACAGAGTGACTTTCCCATCATGCATAATTGCTCCCAAACAATAGGGTTCATCTACAATATGCGCCCCATGTTTGTGTAAAATATCAATCTTATCCATCCAAGATTCTCGAGAGTACACAAGATACTTGTGTTCAGAAGTTCCTAGATATGCACCCACCCACCCATAAACATACAGACATCATTGAAACATATGAATTTATCTCACATCTTAAATTAAAAATTATCTTAAAACAACATTTTTCAGACAAAATAAGAATATTTTCAAGTTTTAAATGGGAAACTTTTTCTTAAACTTTGTCACCACCTATAAACATAAATTTCTGTTGCTTTTCATGGTATGATGGATTTACCTTCTTCCATCGAAGAAGAATGTCCAATGTAAAAGGAGGTCAGGTAAACTATGTAAGAGATCCTCTGGCAGTTGGAACAAAAATCATATTCTCCTGTAAGAGATTATTTCATATCTCGAAAACTACACTTTCGCTTTTTAAAAATATGGCTAAAATTTTATTACTGCTGTAGTTATACTTTTGATATAATTTGCATCAGTGGTGTGATATACAAAAATAAGCATATATACTGATAATACTATGTGTACTACCTCCAGGAATGAAAGACTAATAAACATCTCCCATTTAGATATTTATATTACACCTAATTGGGACATTACATATTATTCACCCAAGAAGTGTGATATTATGTCTACTTATAGTAAAGTCAAAGAGGGCCACCACTACAGATATTTTTACTAAGTAAAGTACATTAAAACCTATCTACTGGGAAGTTTACTATTAAACATCAAGAGGCTATAAGAACAATGAAAAGAGCTTGGGAAAACAATGACATTGAGATTATGATTGGAAATCAATATTAGTGTTAAATTACAATTACAGCAAAACTAGAGTCAGTATATTCAAACTTGGTACTCAACAAGAGTATCCTCTTATGAGATTTAGTTATAGATGTATAAATGATGTATAAATACATTTTATACATTAGCACTAAATGTATAAAATAAAATCCTATTCCTTGATAAACGCTTCAAGACGTCATAATTATAAATTATGAAATTTATAATGTCATGAAAATAGAAGTGCCAAGTCTGATTAAATGAAATGTTTAATTTGAAGGCATCTAAATTACTTACTAAAGTATATCAGCGTTAGTTTGAAACTAAATGATATGGTTGGCTATATAAATTTCAAGGCATATAGATTACAATTATAAAATTGAGTTTGGTTAGTTTTTACATTTAGAAGAGGGTTTATTACTAATTTAAAAGTAATCAATGAATTATAAAATGAATTTTGATTGGTTTTCCATAATTATTAAATTTATTTTGGTTCCTTTTGAAATTTAGGAGACTTATTACTAACTAAAATGTAATTAATTAATTATAAACTTGATTTAGGTTGGTTTTGAAAATTAGAAGGGTTTTTAATTTGAATTTAGCGGGTTATAGTTTATCTAGGCCTTCTAGAGAGATATGAAAGGACAGATATGATAAGCAATGACGTAGGGAAACCCTTATAACCTCTGTTTAAAAGTATGTCCTCTGTTTGAAGGTACGTCTATTTAAGCGGTGGGGTTCGTATAAGTAACCCTAGCCGCCTAAATGGGACATTATAAGTTATATACCCAAAAAATATGAAAATAAGTTTACTTATAACAAAGTTGCATGTAGGTCACTCCAGATTTTGAAGTATGTTATCCTATGCAAGAATCGAAATTTTTTTATTAATTGCTAATAATACGTTCAATTTTATAACAAAATTTCACTGTTATCGATTTAGCCTTAAAAAAACATGTTTTTAATTCAATTTGTAAGAAGGCATCATAACAACTTTCTTTCATTTTATTTACATCATACCTAAATAGAATATTATATACCCAAGAATTATTATAAGTTATTATTATAAGTTCACTTTTAGTAAAGTTCAATGTAGGTTTCTCCAGGTTTTTTTACGTATTTATAAAATTCGACATATGTATTGACAAGTCTGCTCGTATCTCCGAAAGTTTGTAAATTGAATGTTCGTAAGTAGGGGAAGCTTCTGTTCTATCACAAAATGAACATTCTACACTGGTCCTCAATGCTGCCTAACTCAAGTGTAATTAGAGTAGGAATCTTCATCGCGTACGGCCTCAGGACGGATGTCTAAACACCCTTTTCAACGGATAAGGTGTCAGATTTTTTTCAATTCCCCTCACCGTAAATAAATCGAGTACCATATGTACGGACGCAAGCCACTGGGCTACCCAGGCAACTCTATGTATATTTAATATAAGACATAATGTAATGAATGCGAATATACATACATAGAGGAGTACTATTTAATCAGCATTCGGTCAATTTTCTAGATTCAAAATTCAAACGCTTGTTACCAACGTTTCGGTTTTATTTTAAAGTAGAAGTGTTTCAGAGATAAAGCTATATACATAAAGTTCGTTTGTGTTTGTTCATCCATTTCAGGAGATAAGAGACCTGAAACTATCATAATCTTTACTTTTGTTGTAATTCTTTATTGTAGTTGTATTGTACAATAGCAAATCGTATAAGGGGGTCTGGGTAACCCAGTGGCTTGCGCACTCGCCTCGACTTTCTACAATATTATTTAATAATGTTTCTCATACGGGGACCACGGTAGCCTATAATATGTAATAAACTATTACATTAGAGGTTAAAAATGAATAATTTTAGAAATAAACTCGAACACAACGTAAGATAAAATACGAATGTTCTAAGGTAATATTATAAAGACACATTCCTTTCATTAATGTTATTTTATGTTGGGTAAATAAATTGAATATTTCTATTTACAAGCTTTGTTTGTTTTAAATATATTTCATTGTGTATATAACTTGGATTGATGTTTTATTTATTTATGTCATAAAATAAAAGATTTATTTTTACTTTTAAATGATTTTTATTTTGCTAAATATACTTACCGTGAATACATCTTTAATCACGTTAAGAATACTATGACAAAAGCTTGGACTATATAAGAATCTGTTTTCGTGCCTTAATAGCAAGAAATAACAAAAAATTATCCCTCTCAATAATATTCAGTGAATTTATTTCAATAACTATTGCTATAATTTCTGAGTAACACAAAGGGTCACGGGTAGTCTAGTAAAATAATATAACTCACAGTAATAATATTCTTACTTCTGTAAGTTATATTGTTTTATTTATCTCTGAAATACTTCCGCTTGTAATATTCATAAGTTGTAACAAGCCATTTTCATATTGCTTATATGTTAGATGTTGATATGTGATTTCTTATTATCCTTTGTTTGTAGGCCTGTAAAAAAGGTTTTAAAGTAAAACCGAAACTTCTGCAACGAGAGTTTGAATTTGAACCTAGAAAATTGACCGAAACCTGACTGAATAATATACCTATTCTACCAAACGGTTGATATATTATTGAATTGTTCTATACATATATGTATACAGTATGCAGAAAAATAACAACAAATAAACACGAATCAATGCAATCAATGAAGTTTAAACCACAAGAAAAAAGGAAAACAATAGAAACAAATGCTCTGAGGCATTTCAGTTTATGTCATCAGAGAGCAAACAGAGTAATTTCTTCTTGTAGGGTAAAAAGCTAATGAAATAGTGTCCACATATAGAAATTTAATAGTATAAACAAAGGACTCGAACACGTAATGTTCTTCTTCAGGCATTAACTAAGGGTGAGTGTTTGTGGTGCAGTTGTACATAACTAAGGTTGAACTACCTTAGAAGTAATTTCTTACTTTCCTTTCTATTGTTTTCATTTTATTTGTGGTTTAACTTCATGTATGCAGTATCTAAGTTGTTAATCATTAGCTAATGAATGGATATAGACTTACTGTGAATAGGAGTACAGCGTTTAAACCTCTGGCTGTCCAAGGAAGGTCGATTATTGCTTAGGAGGCATAAAAGGACTATATCATGTTGTAAAAATAGTGGACCAATTCACAAAAAGAATGAATAATTAGTGAACTTTTTTGAGAAGTATAGAACTATTCACATAAACAACCCATTTAGACACTTAGTGTTATTAACACAGATAAATATAACAGAAGAACTTCCGAACAAGACTGGTTTAAAACGCCTACAAACACTGAATAATACTAAACTAAAACGGTGGGAGGTATTTCAAAAGGAAACCTCCTTGAAGGCAGACAAAACAAATGAACTCAGATAAGATAAGACATCCAATACTCAGAAGGATGGAATTGCCTTACCGCATGAGAATATTTAAACGCATAAATTCATGAACTAAAAATATTGGAACCATATAAAACAAGTATAATTACTTTCTATTAGATCAATGATATTACAAATAACAGAATTCAATTTACGTCACAATTTTATTTCCTACATTATGAGAGAGCATTCACTATTTGCATACATATGTCAATGAAATTAGTTGAAACTATAAAACTGGTTAATTTAAACTAGTACAAGGAATTCATAAAAAAAAATGGTATAGCCTACAGTCAACTTAACTACAGTTAGCTTATTATCAAATTTACGCAAACAATTACTTCATTCTAATTTTTAAAGAATTATCCTGAAAATTAAGATGAAAATAGTGTATCTAGCGTATACATTACATCATATATAATAATGGTATTTAAAATATTAGCTATATTAGTTGCAGTTTATTCTAACAATCCAAGAGTGTATTCTTCTAATAGTAATTTAGCAATTCTATATGAAAAAACATCAATCGTAAGTACCCTTACCTTTAATGTTGTGCTTATCTGTAATTGTATTGTTATCTGGATCACATAGCAATTTTAAGGAATATTTTTATTTCATTCATGAGTTTTGGCCATGATGTTCTGATATCTGAGGCAGCCGCTAAGCCATTTATATAACTTTGCCAGCAACAACTACACAATTCTATAAAAAATATATAGCTTAAGTAATCGAATAAGATAAAACAAGATACATATGTCCTACACTATATATTTATATAAGTTTTTGAAAATTTGCAGATTTGAAATGTCCAGATATTGATGATTGTATATGAAACACAAGTGTCTCATTGACTAAATGCAAAGTGAACATGTTTAATACGAATATAAGACGAGTCAAGAAGATGAAGCAATTAATATTTATTAGTAATTTGTTAGTAAATTGACTATTCTTTAGACAGAAACTACAAACAATTCATGTTAGTACTATAATTATATAGAAATTATATAAAAGTAGCTAATAAACAGCTACATTCAAAAATCCCAAGATTTAGGCAAATTACTGAAGCATATCCCAAGATCTCAAGCTCAGGACAGAAATCCCAAGATCTCAAGCCCAGAACAAAAATCCCAAGATCTTGGGAAAAATCCCAACAGATGATAGCCCTGACACGAGGCAGTGAGGAATAAAGTTAATAATTACTTTTATAACACGCCACAAACAATAATTTAGGAGAAAACTCTTATTTAATTCAGAAAATAACTTCACAGAATTTGTAAAAATGAATTAGCCATATACGCCTATAATTAGAACTTGATTCTATTGTTCAAATAAGTTTATCATTAGTAATTATAAATTAGTTATGAATGTTTAATTTCAATAAACTAGTTAAAATGATCAACACCTATAAATCGTTTTATTCAAATAATTATAATTAGTAATTATGAATTAATCACACACATCCATCTTAATCAATTATTAATGTGATGGTTTTCATTGAAAATAAAACTTTGAATATTTAATAATTATTAATTAGACAGGTACATCTAATCTGAATAAATAAAGCCGCCATGTTTAAAATAATTCGATTGTTCAAATAGCAATGGATAATAAGTTTCTGTAATTTAGTCATACACATTATATTGTTATAATTATTTAATATTAGTATTTTTAAAACACAATTATGAAGTGCCAATAAATATGAATAATCAATAGTCATGAAGTATAATACATCTGTCATACCTTGAAAATGGTAGCTGCAGACGAGTTCATACTGTTTCCACACAAAGTACACCTTCAATTTGGACTGACCACAGTCGAAGGGTCCAAACAGTGGTGCCAACACATGGCATAACTTAATATTATTAATAATACTTTTATTCTATGAAATAAAATGTATATCACTAATATAGATTAACAAATAGTTTTAATTTATATCTTTAAAAAATGAGAGGTCTGTTTATTGCCATTAATTGAACATATTTATTCCAATTAAACGCACATGGCCTATTCAGAATAACAACATTATTTTAAGTTATTTCTTCAATAAATAGAGTTTTATCATTGTTATCATTTAACCAATTTAGAGTCAAATGGGACTAATTTCAATAAATAGATAACTAAATAGTGTCATTATTTCATTCTTATAATTGATTTGGTTAAAATTAACATTCCTTATTCAAATAAACAAATAATTTAATGTAATTTTCTCAAAAAATTAGTATAAATAATAAACATTCCCATTATTTTTACTAATTTAGAAAAATAAAAGAACATTGCTTATTCAGATTTCCAAACAATTTCAAAGTATCTCTTCAAAAAAAAAAACGAGTTCTAATCATTGAATTCACATTAACAAATTCATTCAAATCCAACGAACTTCAGTTATTCAGATTAAGAAAATTATTTAAAATAAAACTTCAAAAATTCGTAACTAACATTGTCATTATTTTAATGACAATTTAGTCAAACTAAACGAAATTCCTTATTCAGATTAACAATTTATTCAATGTAATTTTTTCAAACAATTTGAGTAATAAACATTGTCATTATTTTGACCAATTTATTCAATTCATTACTTGTGCAGTCTGTTATTGTATGGTATTTACTCATATTGAGGAAATTCAAGAATTACGTCTCCACAAAGAAAAAAAAAAAAGTTTAATATGAAACTAACAACACCTTTCAAACACTTATTGTTCTTCTTCAGGTTAACATCTAAATGCAAAGTGAACATATTTAATATGAGTATAAAACGAGTCAGAAAGATGAAGAAATTAAGTTTCTTGTATATTTCTAAAGAATTGAACAATTCTTTAAACAGAAAGTAGTAAATCATACTAAACACAATGAAATGTTCAATATAAAACCGACAACATGTTTCTTAACATCTAAAAAATATTAATATCTGTGAGCTCTAAGAACATTATACTGAATTATTTAATATTGTATACATTATATGAATATTAAATTGAACTGTTAAGGTTTTTAATAAGAGAATTTGTATGAAAAATGACTATACCTTAATAAAATATGACAACATACTGAAACATGATCAAATTTATAAGTAACTAGTTTGAAGAATTTAAAAAAAGAAATGTATTTTTAATTATTTGCAAATATTACAGTTAAAAAATCCATTTGAAAACAGCATTGCAGACTAAAACGTAAAAACAAGTATAAACTTAAAAAATATTTGAAAATACATATTAAAATATTTAAATAGTAATATTTTAATTTAAATAGATATTTTATACTCATCTTGGTATAAAATTCATATTTTTTGTTAGTTTTTTATATTTTTTTTATTTTCTATTTTTACCCCTGTTTGTACCATTAAATGTCCAATGTCTTTCTCCAAAGGGAAAAATTCCTTCTTATTATTGCTATTACTTGCCATTAAAACATGAAAACAAAGTTCTTATATGGAGCCAAGCTTGTCAAACAGTATTCTTAACATGGATCAACATTGATGTTAAATACTGATGAACATATAAACTTGTACTGTTCATATATAAATACATTCACGTATAAATATATTCATTATACTGATGAATCACTATAATTTTCTTAAAGCTCACAGATATGACTATTTTTTAGATGTTAAGAAACCTGTTGTCGGTTTTATATACACAATAGGTATATTTCCTAAAACAATTCGTTTATTTTATTATATAAATAAATGAAATATTTATTCAGTGTATATACACAAGCAGGTATATTTAAAACTAACAAACCCTGTAAATTGCAAAATTTAAATTATTTTACTCAACATAAAAAACATTAATGAAAGGAATGTGTCCTTATAATATGACTTTAGAACATTCCTATTTAAGCTGATGCTTCTGTTCAAGTTTATATTCATAAAATTATTCAATTTACACCTCTAATGTATAGCTTATTATATATACTTTTGGAATTTCATACATCTGTTTATTACTTAAGTTACTAACATGATTCTTAAATCAAAACGTTGGCTTTAACGTTTCCTGATAAATACAATTTGTTTTTATATATATTATATATATATATATATATATATATGTATGACCAGAATAACAGTACATAAAAAATAAAAAAAACATCGTCTAAACGACAATAAGATTTTTAAAAATGGGACTGAAATCTTTCGAAGAAATACTTGTCAGGTTTATTCTATAATAAATAGATTTCACATCTGGAGTCATTAATTGTACTTGACGTATATTGAGAGAATTTATTTTTCATTCTCCTTTCTGTTTAATGCTATTATTTCTAAAGTAATATATTAATCACCGTTTTTTTATATTTATTGAACAATGCATCATATCTGGAATTAAGAGGTATTCCAATTTTCACCTTTATGCAAATATTAAACAACAACATCAGAGTTTTATAAGTATATAGATAGATAAAGCTAGTAATAAGTAAAAATGTATTACTTATAAATTTGATAATGTTTCAGTATGTTGTCACGTTTTATTAAAGTTCATGATTAATTAAGTCGTTTTTCATACTTTTGTTAGAACCTTAAATAGTGTAATTTAACATTCATATATTGTATTCAATTTCAAATAATTCACTCTAAAGTTCTTAAAGCTCAGATATGTATATTTTTTAGATGTTAAGAAACGTGTCGTTAGTTTCTTACTTAACTTTTTATGTGTGAACACGCAATTCTTGAATTTTGGAATATAATTTATTCAAAATAAACGAACATGACTTTAGAATGAATAGAATACTTACAAATAATAATTAGAATATAATTAGAATACTTACAACATTGTCATCAGTTAAACTTCTTTGCTCATAAAAACGAACACAACATATAGAGATTAATAAATCTTTCTTCAACAAACCGGATGTTCGACTAATTGGAATTATTTAGTTGAAATAATGACAATCATAGAAAACAATCCATTGAAGAACTATTAAATTACTTGTTAATCTGGTTAAGTCATGTTCGTTTAATTTGACTAAATTTGTTATAATAATAATAACGAGGTTACAAACTAATTTTTTGAAGAAATCCCTAAAAATAATAATTGAATATGAACACATGTGGTATTTATTTAATTTGGATACACACTCACCAACATCATTGGAAAAACCTCATAAATTCGACTTTGGTGACCTCAAAGCATGCATTTCTGTCAAAGTCTCGAGATCAAATTTTTTCCCGATTACTATATTTTACTTATAGTAAAGTAATAGGTGTTGTACTGTATTATAAAATAACGTCTTACCTCGTCAATCGTTGTTATTATAGATTATCCGTATTACTTCATGATGTTTACTAACCTGTGTGGTACTAACAATTTGCTTAAATGAACCCGAGTCTAATTTAGCTTAAAAATCTCATTCCAATTCTATTTCCATTTTCTAAAAAATACTCTACCTTCAAATTTCTGTTAGAAAATTTGTCTACTTAACTACTATGAATGGATGATTTGACATCAAACGAAGAATGCAGACTCTCTGTCTAGAAGAGGTGGAAACCTTTGATTATATTGATCTGAAAGTGAGCCTTTCCATCACCTTGGAAAGGATAAAGGTTTTTGTCCAATCATAGCTAAATCTATAAAAGTGAGGAATACTTCTCTATGTACATTTATGAAGGTCATTAAAGAGCTTAAAACTC
The DNA here is from genome assembly GCA_026182355.1 of Hermatobates lingyangjiaoensis. NCBI lineage: Eukaryota > Metazoa > Arthropoda > Insecta > Hemiptera > Hermatobatidae > Hermatobates > Hermatobates lingyangjiaoensis. The sequence continues at coordinate 310,028 of JAPFBL010000018.1, read as the reverse complement.
TGAAGGTGAATTTAGTTACAACAATCAGACTTACAATATGGCAGGTATGGAAGTGTACAAGTCCGATGAGATTTAAACCCTGAGTTAAATAATTTTAATGACATGTCATATTGATCAATGAAGATTCTTTTACTGACAAAATTATTATAGCCAAATGTAAATAAATGATACACACTTTATTAATATGTATGCATAGCTACATTAAAACAAAATAAAAAATCAGTCATCAAGTTTGTTACTGTGTTTACTTAAAACAAAATTGGTGTAGGCCAATCCAGATTGTTATTATTGTTTTAAAATATAAAATTGAGAAGTTATATAATTGTTTTTACCTTTTATTAATTTGTGAGTAATTGAATGATTTGAATGACCAACAAATTGGGTTGTCACGAAGGGAATTCAAATTAAATAAACTTACAATTATTTGTCTAAGAGGAAGGATTCACAGTTTCTAGGAGAGACTCACGATTTCCACATTAAGGAGTCAATATTCATATTTTTAGAAGGTTTTTTAATGAAAAACAGCAGAGGGTGTTCTATTCACCAATCGTGGATATTATTTGAAGGGAGAAGCTATTCAATGCATTTACATCTTAAACTAGATAACATAATTCTAGCTAAGTCAACAATTTTAGTTAAGAGAATATTAATTTAATTCAATGTCTTAACGAGAATTACTAGTTTAATAGATTAATATATATTATTATTATACATATTATATATTATTATATATTATATATTATAATTATTAATTAGAATAATGATTATTAGTATGAGTAAGTAAATTAAATTCATTACAATTAAGTTTGCAATATTTTTAGCTATAGTGAAGTCCAATTTTTTTTATGATTCAATTATTTCTAGCACACTTACCTTTTTTTCAACATTTTTGAACTAAACACTCCTGTTAGAGTAAACTAGTGACCACTGAATTTTGCACTAAATTGATACAATTTTTTTAAATATTTATGTTCAAAAGAAAGGTATATACGAAGCAACAGTACTTTAATTTTGAAACTTCCTAAAATTTATTTAGTTACATATGTTTAGTTAAATTTAAATTAGTACCTTTTAGTTTACTTGATCAATAGTGTTCCGTTTAAAAATGAGTCCTTGTACAAAAAAAAAACTGATATGACATTGAATTTCACTATAATAAACATGTTCTCAAACGTAGGAGTATTAATTCAGCGCCATAATAATCTCTTTAATTGATAACAAGTTAACAATAGTAGATGTCCTGTGACTGAAAAATGACTATACCTTTAAAAACATGACAACATATTGAATCATGATCAAATTTATAAGTAACTAATTTTGAAAAATTTAAAAAAAAAATGTTTTTTAATTATTTGCAAATGTTACAGTTGAAAACCCCGTTTGAAAACAGTATTGCAGACTAAAACGTAAAAACAAGTATGAACTTAAAAAATATATTAAAATATTTTAATAGTAATACTTTAATTTAAATAGATATTTTATACTCATCTTGGTATAAAATTTCAGATTTTTTGTTAGCTTTTTTTTATTTCTATCACTGTTAATAATCAATCTTCTGAAACATTGAACAGGCAAGGCCAGATATTTTGTATTGAACTTTTTGTGTTATACCATCAAATGTCCAATGTCTTTCTCCAAAAATAAAAATTCCTACTTATTATTGCTATTTCTTGTTATTAAACCATAAAAACAAAGATTCTTATATTGAGCCAAGATTTTCAAACAGAGTTCTTAACATGAATCAAGATATATACAATCAGGCATATTTAAAACTAACAAACCCTGTAAATTTAAATGTTTAATTTATTTTACTCAACATTAAAAGCATTAATGAAAGGAATTTGTCCTTATAATATGACTTTAGAACATTGGTATTTAAGCTGACGTTTGTGTTCAAGTTTATATTTCTAAAATTATCCAATTTAAACCTCTAATGTATAGTTTATTAGATATACTTTTGGAATTTCATACATCTGTTTATTACTTAAGTTACTAACACGATTCTTAAATCAAAACGTTGGCTTTGAAAGTTTGATTTCAACCTGGAAACTGGAAAATTCCTGATAAATACAATTTGTTTTATATATATGTATGACAAGAATTAACAGTACTAAAAAATAAAAAAAGATCCTCCAAACAATAAGATTTCCAAAAATGGAACTCAAATCTTTCGAAGAAATACTCGTCAGCTTTATTTTATAACATAAATAGATTTTACATCTGAAAAGTCAGTAATTTTACTTGACTTATATTGAGAGAATTTATTTTTCATTCTCCTTTCTGTTTAATGCTATTATTTGTAAAGTAATATATTAATCATTGGTTTCTTTAATATTTATTTGAACAATTCGTTATAAACTGGAATTAACAGGTATTCCAATTTTCACCTGTATGCAAATATTAAAAAATCTGGTGTGGCCTACACTCAACTTTACTATGAGTAAATTTAATATCAATCGTCTTGGGTATATAATATATAATGTCTCATTTATGGGTAATGTAAACACCTAAATGGAAGATGTTTATTAGTCTTCCATTCCTGAGGTAGTACAGATAGTGACTGATCGACTTATCAATATATAACCTTATTTTTGTATAACACACCACTGATGCAAATAATCTCATTAGTATAACTACAGCAGTAATAACATTTATGAAAAGGCAAAGTACAAAATTTCTTGATACGAAATAATCTCGTACAAGAGAACATGGCTTTTGTTCAAATAGCCAGTGAATTTCTTACATCGTTTACTTGACCTCCTTCTATATTGAATATTTAAGCCAAATTTTTAAATTTAAAACAGGATAATACTCTTATTTTCTCTAGAAAACATCATAAAAATCCAAGAAAAAATACCGTTTTAAGATAATTTCTAATAAAGGATATACAATAAATACATTTATTAATCTTCAAACGAAAGATTTCCATTTTGAATTATGTTTTACGTTTTCGGTTTTTTATAGAATTATTATACTGGGAATTTTATGGCTTCTTAGTATTTATTAAAATCATTTTCATTCCAATTTATCAAAAATCATATATACCAATTTTCTCTGAGTGAGTGTTATCTTTTGTCCTGCGTCTTGTACCTGTTATAAGCTTGCTATGAATGTATATTGAGAAAAAATATATTAGAAATTAACCAGTTTACATACTCAACTCAAAGTCGATGCCAGCTATTCAATATAACTTAAATCATTTATAGTTGGGAGTTTCTAATTTAAGAAAATAATAAATGTGAACTATTAGACTAGAATAGTCTAATTTATCTCTGTGGTTTTGCTCAAAAAATTTTTAAGTCAATGTAAACATTGTAAAAAAATATCAAAAATCAAAATCACCTAGACTAAGGTGATCCCTTAGTCTAGTATAAACAAACAGTTTTATAGCTTTATTGCTCTTTTCCGTAATTGAAACTTAATGAATCTTTTTTTATATATTGCTAATTTTTCGTTCCATTTATGGTCAAATTTCCATGAGTTTTTAATGAGCCGATTAGCGTCAAAAAAAAATTTTCTTAAAACAGAAATCGTACTTTAACACCCCATTAGTGAATTTAATTTTGAAAAAAATTATCTCAAATCATTTTCCATATAATGTTCTATTTTTAAGCATAGTTTCATTTTGATTCGTCAAACGGTATGTCTTGTATTGCTCTCACAAGCTTTGAGATTGAATTACAAGTCAAAATGTTTACATTTTATTGAAAAAAAATATTTCTCCTTGTTTTAGAATTATGAATATATTTTTCGTTTGTTTCATTTGTAACGTCAAAGATAATGCAAAAATTTCAAAAGTCTGGGGTTATCAGTTTAAGAGAAAAAAATGTTTTCTAAAAAACGGTTTTTGGCAAAAAAAAGTGACTTTCCCGTCATCCATAATTCTTCCCAAACAATAGGGATCATCTGCACTATAAGGCTCATTTTTTTGTAAAATATCAACTTGATCCATCAAAGATTCTGGACCGTAGCGTGGTAACAAGCAATGCTAACACTCTCACCCACCCATATATACACAGACATCATCGTAAAAGCATCATAAAACGACTCCTGGGACCTCAAAACATGTAATTCCGTCAAACTCTCGAGATCGAATTTTTTCACGATCACTGTACTTTACTTATAGTAAAGTAAGAAGAACATCAGAGTTTTATAAGTATATAGATGGATAAAGCTAGTAATAAGTAAAAATGTATTACTTATAAATTTGATAATGTTTCAGTATGTTGTCATGTTTATTAAAGTTCATGATTAATTAAGTCGTTTTTCATACTTTTGTTAGAAACGTCAATAGCGTAATTTAACATTCATATATTGTATTGAATTTCAAATAATTCACTCTAATGTTCTTAAAGCTCAGATATGTATATTTTTTAGATGTTAAGAAACGAGTCGTTAGTTTCTTATTTAACCTTTTATGTGTGAACAAGCAATTCTTGAATTTTGGAATATAATTTATTCAAAATAAATGAACATGACTTTTGAATGAATAGACTTAAAACATTGTCATCAGTTTAACTTCTTTGCTCATAAAAACGAACACAACATATAGAGATTAATAAATCTTTCTTCAACAAACAGGATGTTCGACTAATTGGAATTATTTAGTTGAAATAATGACAATCATAGAAAACAATCCATTGAAGAACTATTAAATTACTTGTTAATCTGGTTAAGTCATGTTCGTTTAATTTGACTAAATTTCTTATAATAATAATAACCAGGTTACAAACTAATTTTTTGAAGAAATTCCTTAAAATAATAATTGAATATGAACACATGTGGTATTTATTTAATTTGGATACACACTCACCAACATCATTGGAAAAAACCTCATAAATTCGACTTTGGTGACCTCAAAGCATGCATTTCTGTCAAAGTCTCGAGATCAAATTTTTTCCCGATTACTATATTTTACTTATAGTAAAGTAATAGGTGTTGTACTGTATTATAAAATAACGTCTTACCTCGTCAATCGTTGTTATTATAGATTATCCGTATTACTTCATGATGTTTACTAACCTGTGTGGTACTAACAATTTGCTTAAATGAACCCGAGTCTAATTTAGCTTAAAAATCTCATTCCAATTCTATTTCCATTTTCTAAAAAATACTCTACCTTCAAATTTCTGTTAGAAAATTTGTCTACTTAACTACTATGAATGGATGATTTGACATCAAACGAAGAATGCAGACTCTCTGTCTAGAAGAGGTGGAAACCTTTGATTATATTGATCTGAAAGTGAGCCTTTCCATCACCTTGGAAAGGATAAAGGTTTTTGTCCAATCATAGCTAAATCTATAAAAGTGAGGAATACTTCTCTATGTACATTTATGAAGGTCATTAAAGAGCTTAAAACTCTGAAGGTGAATTTAGTTACAACAATCAGACTTACAATATGGCAGGTATGGAAGTGTACAAGTCCGATGAGATTTAAACCCTGAGTTAAATAATTTTAATGACATGTCATATTGATCAATGAAGATTCTTTTACTGACAAAATTATTATAGCCAAATGTAAACAAATGATACACACTTATTAATATGTATGTATAGCTACATTAAAACAAAATAAAAAATCAGTCAACACAGTCACCAACAAGTTTGTTACTGTGTTTACTTAAAACAAAATTGGATGTAGGCCAATCCAGATTGTTATTATTGTTTTGAAATATAAAATTGAGAAGTTATATAATTGTTTTTACCTTTTATTAATTTGTGAGTAATTGAATGATTTGAATGACCAACAAATTGGGTTGTCACGAAGGGAATTCAAATTAAATAAACTTACAATTATTTGTCTAAGAGGAAGGATTCACAGTTTCTAGGAGAGACTCACGATTTCCACATTAAGGAGTCAATATTCATATTTTTAGAAGGTTTTTTAATGAAAAACAGCAGAGGGTGTTCTATTCACCAATCGTGGATATTATTTGAAGGGAGAAGCTATTCAATGCATTTACATCTTAAACTAGATAACATAATTCTAGCTAAGTCAACAATTTTAGTTAAGAGAATATTAATTTAATTCAATGTCTTAACGAGAATTACTAGTTTAATAGATTAATATATATTATTATTATACATATTAATTATTATTATTATAATATATATTAATTAGAATAATGATTATTAGTATGAGTAAGTAAATTAAATTCATTACAATTAAGTTTGCAATATTTTTAGCTATAGTGAAGTTCAATTTTTTTAATGATTCCATTATTTCTAGCACACTTACCTTTTTTTCAACATTTTTGAACTAAACACTCCTGTTAGAGTAAACTAGTGACCACTGAATTTTGCACTAAATTGATACAATTTTTTTAAATATTTATGTTCAAAAGAAAGGTATATACGAAGCAACAGTACCTTAATTTTGAAACTTCCTAAAATTTATTTAGTTACATATGTTTAGTTAAATTTAAATTAGTACCTTTTAGTTTACTTGATCAATAGTGTTCCGTTCAAAAATGAGTCCTTGTAAATATGAAAAAACTGATATGACATTGAATTTCACTATAAATAAACATGTTCTCAAACGTAGGAGAGTTAATTTATTTAACTAAGTCATTCTAAAAATCATTTATTGAACTAGTAATTGTCATTAAGACATCAAATTAAATATTATAACACTGCTAAATTAAATATTAAACAGAACCAATTAAAATTAAACTAAGCTTACTTAACTAAATACTTAAATCATTAGTTGTGCAATCCGTAATTGTGTGGTATTTACTCATTCTGAGGTAAAATGGATAAACCAACAAAAGTCTCCACACAAATGAAGTTTTTTATTCTATGCGTTTCGAACACTTTGTGTTCATCATCAGGAAAACACTATAATACAAATTAAATCTAATTAGTTACAAAAAATTAGAGTGAAATAACAAAAAATAAAAGTTCAATTAAGAGAATTCAAGACATACCCAAGGAAGTGGTGCTGACGGGTTGGTCAAATGAAAACAACTAGTAGGAAACTGATCCCTTGCGAAAGAGGATAGGCAGGCATATAGGAGATAAGGTGACAAAGGTATCGGGTATGCTTGAAAGCCGTTAACTGAAATAGAGAAGGCCAGAACCAATAATTTAGAGGAAAGAAACTTTTTTTTTTTTTATAAATTTATTTTTTAATTTATTCTTTGTGATTCTAGGAACAGCTTAAGAAATTTTGGACACCCTGGAATTTGATCATTAAGGCATAGAGAGGCAGAAGGATTATTAATGACGGCCTTGTTTATTTGAAAAGCTTCCAAATTACAAATTTCTTTAAACTTCCTATTCACATGTAGGATGGTAAGGTTCAAGTTTGGATCAAAGCTGTGATTTTGTGTGACAAGGTGTTTCGCAAAATGTGAAAAAAAAAAGAATTCCTATAAATAAAATAAATGAAATTCCTACTAGTTGTTTTCATTTGACCAACCCGTCAGCACCACTTCCTTGGGTATGTCTTGAATTCTCTTAATTGAACTTTTATTTTTTGTTATTTCACTCTAATTTTTTGTAACTAATTAGATTTAATTTGTATTATAGTGTTTTCCTGATGATGAACACAAAGTGTTCGAAACGCGTAGAATAAAAAACTTCATTTGTGTGGAGACTTTTGTTGGTTTATCCATTTTACCTCAGAATAATTAACTAAATACATGTTAGAAGTTTTCAAAACGAAAGTACTGTTTGTAATCCTTAAGAAGTTACTACATAAAGAAAGTAAATAATTTTTAAGTATAAATATTTTATTATTTTATTTATTTAGTTAAAATTCAGTATTCAGGTAGTTTCCATTGTTGCAGCTTCTACTTTTACATCATATCTCAAAGACAAATGCGGAATTATTTCTTTGTACCAAATAGACAATAGAAAACAAAAGCATTTCCCACGAAAGTACAAACTGGTATTTAGAATAGAATTGCAAAGAAGAAGGGTTGAAATTTATGAAGTAAAGTAGTGAAATCTGCCTATTGAAAAGTTTACTGTTGTTTAAATAAAGCACATATGAATATTAAATATGTTGTCTTGATCTATTGCAGTCAACCGTTGAAACATGTTATTGAAATCCACTGTTAATAAAGTATTTATTGCATTATTATTATTATCTATTTAAGTTTACCTTATTGTATTAATTCAGTGTCATAATAAGTATTTCATTCATAACAAGTTAACAACAGTAGATGTCCTGTGACTGAAAAAAAAACGTTGTGACTAAAACAGAAAATACAGCAGGAGTTAGACAAATGGTCAACATTCTTGTTTTTAAAGTTAAATGCAACAGAAGCTATCTACTGGGAAATAAACTACAAAAATATAAAAACAATGAAAAGAGTTTGGGAAAACAACGAAATTTAGATTATTAATAAAGCTAAGAGCCTTGTTCATAATCTAAATTACGCATAAATTACAACTGCAGCAATACTGGAGTCAGGTTTATTCAAACTAAGTACTTTTCCATACTATTTTTATGAAGCATACTCATGGATGTAAAAGGAATAAAAAAGTTCTTTTGTTTATAGTATACTATAATATAATGTCATGTTAATTTATATGATATAATGGCGTTAAGTTAGTAATGTCATGAAAATACAAGTGCCAAGTTCGATTAAATGATATGGTTATTTTGATAAATTTCTTAATAAACAGTAACAGCAGTAACAATGAAAATAAATGGTACGTTGGCTACGGTATTTCAAGGCATATAGATCACTAATTAACAAATAATTAATAAATTAACCTTGATTTGGAAATTAGGATGGTTTTTACTTTTTACTTAGTGACCAGCACCTACCAATGCTGACAGTTTTAGGACTGCCATACGACTCTTAGGAGTTAGGTCGTCTTTCTCCGAAGAGGGCAATGCCCGTTAACCCGGGACCAGGGCTGCATTGATAGTCAATTTGACTCATCAGGAGAGTCAATTATGGAGAGTCTTCAGTACAAAGAGAACGACTCATAGAAAGATTGACAATCTCTCGTTGGCTAAACGCCACCTGGTCCGTGTATATAAAAAGTTAGAGAGCCTTTAAGGTCTTTCTATTCGTAATAAAGGGCTCGAGAGAGGGTATATCTAAATCACCCCCACCCTGATATCTCATCAAAAGACAAAGCGTCTATAAAACAAGTACCAGTTGTACAGTCCATTCAGCTGAGATCATGGCATGTTCCCACTGGTAGTGGTTTGGGGTCTCTAGTTTCCCGGTATGCTAAGAAGGCATCCTCCCGAGAAGTTACTGCTTCTCACACAGCGACTTCAAGGGTCTACCTAACTTGGGTGAGAACAAACAGCAACTACGAGTCCAACATCAGTTGGCGGGATGGAGAGAGAACCTCTCCATGGGCACCCCACCACCCGTAGTACCGACTTGTTTTAAGAGTTTCGAATCAAACTCCGAACCAATGGTCCTACTAAACCTGCTCAGCTGCAGGTAAGGTCAGTGGCCTTTGTAGCCCCTTTGGAAATAAAGCCAATGCAGCGTTTGGTATGGCTACATGGCTCCACTAGGGGTGGTTTACTTTTGATTTTAGCGACTGCTAGTTTTTCTCTAGACCTAGACAGATAGAAATAAGGTTGTGATATAAATACCTAGGTATTAGGATAATTTTACACGCTAAAGTTGCGTTTATAAAACTATCTCATTTTTGTTGAATGTATGCGGTCTTACTGCTTCAATGCGAACTTCACATGTTCCAGAATATGACTTGTACAAATATCAATGTTGTATATGGCTCAGTTAAGGGTGCGTGCGAGGCATTAATTAAATCATATGATCCAGAAAAATAAAAATTCCATGTTAACATCACTTACACTCTGCTATACTGGATCAATATGTATTATAAGATAAAATACGATGCATGCAATAACTGTTTTTGAATACAGTAACATTTATCATATATAAGATTTATTTTAATGAACGTTAAACCAACTTAAGCAGTATAACCTGATGCAATGATAATCAGTTAGGAGTGAGGTTACGCAGGGTTGCTGCTAGTTTCCCTAGTTTATAGATTAGATAAAGTAACCAATGAGATTGAAACAAATAATATTAACATACCTTTATATAACATATGGAAAATCATTTTTAATAAAAAAGAAAATGATGATCCCGTTAATAATATTTATTTCATAAAAAAAATACTAGACTAGGTGCCTATATTGACCCTAGGAATATATTGTGAAGTTTCAAAGTATGAAACGTATCAAGTTTTATGATATTAACATACCGATTTCATATTAACATATCACTTATTAAGTTTTCTGCTAGAAGAGCCAATTTAGAAACCTATATATCATTGAACTCAGAGAACCTGTAAACGTGTATTCCGTTTAAAACTCGATACCGAAATGTTTACTCAAATGTACTAATACACTTTATACTTAAGTAAATATTCCAAATAAAGACTAACTTGAAAAAAATCTAGAGTGGCCTACACTCAACTTTACTATAACTAAACATAATATCATACTTCTTGGGTATATAATAAATAATGTTCCAATTAGGTATAATATAAATATCTAAATGGGAGATGTTTATTAGTCTTCCAATCCTGGAGGTAGTACAGATAGTGATTGATCCATTTATCAATATATTGCTTATTTTTTAATCACACCACTGATGCATATAATATCATTAGTATAATCTGATCTACTTCTACATTGAATACTTAAGACAAATTTTCACATTCAAAATTTGAAAATATTCTTATTTTGTCTGACAATGTCAGTAACATCTAAAAAAAATGTCGTTTTAAGATAATTCTTAATTTAAGATGTCAGATAATTTCATTTAATTTTCTTCAAAGATCTTTTCAATTTCGAATGATGTTTTATATTTTTGGTCTCTTATAGAATTACTATACTGGGAGTTTCATGAGTTCCTCGTATTTAATAAACACTAACTTTCTTTCCACTTGTCAAAAATGATATATACCAATTCACTCTGAGTGAATGTTATTTTTTTCCTGCCTATTGTACTGTTATATGGTTGCTGTGAATGTATATTGAGAAAAAATACATTAGCAATTAGTCAATTTTACATACTCAAATCAAAGTTGATGCTAGCTATTCAGTATAATTTAAAACTTTTATATCAGGAAACATGAAATTTTTAAAAATGATATATTTGAACTACTAGACTAGAGTAGTGAAAATTCATCGAAAAACAAACATAACTCCTCTTTCTTTAGGCAAGAGACAGAGACCCAATGATACTTGGGTAATATTGATTAGGTAATATAATTTACAAACCAAAATAATTTACAACTGATATTAAGTTTTGTTCAAGAGTACAATACATAGATTGATTATAGCATTTTGTGAGACAAATCCATCCTACCAACGAAAGCAACAAACATATATGTTTATTGGGAGTGAATTTTTACATGCAAAAATATTATTCCTCTTGTATCGCATATAAGTCAATGAGTTATTTAAATTTTTCCATTATAAATATCAATTTTATTTCAGTGAATTCACTCAAAAAATTTCTAAGTCAATGTAAACAATGTAATATGAATGGGAGATGTTTATTAATCTTTCATTCCTGAGGTAGTACAGATAGTGATTGATCCACTTATCAATATACCATATAAGCTTATTTTCGTATATCACACCACTGATGCAAATAATCTCATTAATATAACTACAGCTGTAATAACATTTTTTCAAAGCCAAGGTAAAAGTTTCTTGATACGAAATTATCTCCAAGAGAACATGGATTTTGTTCAAATAGCCAGTGGATTTCATACATGGACCTCCTTCTACATTGAATATTCAAGTCCAGTTTTCAAATTTGAAACAAGAAAATACTCTTATTTTCTCTGAAAAACATCGAAGAAAAAATGTCGTTTTAAGATAATTTATAATTAAGGATTTACAGCAATCACATTTATTAATCTTCAAACGAAAGATTTCAAAGTAAAAATATTATTCCTTTTATATCTCATATAAGTCAATAAATTGTTTAAATGTTTGCTTTAGAAACATCTATTTTATCTCAGTGGATTCGCTTAGAAAAATTCTAAGTCGATGTAAACAATGTAAAAAAATATCAAAAATTCGACAAGTATAGCAGGTGATACCTTTGTCCAGGATAAACAAACAGCTTTTATAGCTTTATTGCTCTTTGCCGTAATTGAAATTTCATGATTTTTTTTTATAAACTGCTAATTTTTTGTTCCATTTTTGTTCAAACTTTCATGATTTTTTAATGAGCCGTTTAGCGTCAAAAAAACATTTTCTGAAAACAGAAATCGTACTTGAATGCCCCTTTGGTTGATGTAATTTTAAAAAAAATATCTTATCTCATTCTCCACTTAGTGTTCTATTTTTAGGCGTAGTTACATTTGATCCGTCAAACGGTATGGCTCTCACAGAGTGGTATTTTAAACGGGCGAAAGTACAAATGTCCAGAGAGTGATAGTATAGTATTGCGTTATCAGTAATAAGTTACTGTGATGATATTCGTTTCGTGAATATGACATCAAACTTGTTGAAGGTCCGTTATCAATAATTTAACGAAAGGAGATTCTTGATGTCAGCTTTTATTTTACACAGTTCAAAACAACACATTCAAAGCTACACATTTAGTCAACGTATACAGAAACACATGGTTCATTTACAGGTTGTGCAACACTGGTTCATTACAGGTTGTGCAGTCCCCTCAGGCATGTTTTTAAATGTCCCACAACACTCTCCCTCATTTAACAACATCAAAAAAAACTGAAAAACAAACAATGATTTACATATCTACAAGTCCCAATCGGGAACACAAATCAGAATGTCGGGGCCTAGGCAGAGCTTTAGTTAAAATATCGGCAAGTTGGGCGGTTGATGGTACCTTTTGTACCTCCACTTCTCCATCCAGGTGTTGTTGTCTTGCAAGGAGCGAATCTCAGAGTCCATTGCCTGTCTCCAAAGCTTTGACTGACGACTCTCAATAGCTTCCTCGTATGAAGTAGGTTCTTCAACATCTGAAATGTTTTCATTAATCATGACAAAATCCGAATATCTTGCCGGCTTTTTCAGTATGTTGCGATCCCGAAGAGCAGTCCTATTTTCGACAGATTCGTCTTCTGAAACGTGCTTCTCAAAAGCACGTTTTGGAGATGTTTCAGAAGGCTCGTTTAGGTATATTATCACGTTGAACTCGAAGGGGAGTCTCTTCAAATGTAACGTCACGAGATCGTATAAGCTTGTTAGTGCTTTTACACCAAATCCGATACCCATCCGCTTCATATCCAATCAAAACACCTTTGACAGCCTTAGGATCCAACTTGTTACGTTTTTCTTTAGGAACATGAGCGTAACATTTTGATCCGATTATTCTTAGGTGTTTCAGGCTAAGTTTTCGTCCTTCCCAAAGCTCAAATGGGGAGATACGCGGTTGACTGGAGGTACCGGTCAGGTTCAATACGTACACAGCAGAATTTATCAGCTCTGCCCAGAGTGCTTGAGGCAATTCTTCATGAGCGTGCATCATCGCTCTTGCAGTCTCCACTACTGTCCGGTTGTCCCTCTCTACGCAGCCATGTTGTTCAGGGGTGTAGGGCATAGTGAGCCTCTGTTTTACTCCATGTTTTTGTAAAATCTTCTTTACAGCGAGGTTATTGAATTCCCCTCCGTTATCGGAAAGAAGCTCTCTCACAGTGTACCCAGCAGTTTTTATTTCAGCTAAAACAGTTTTCAAAGTATTGATCACTTCAGATTTATGTTTTATGAAATAGACAAAGCGAAAACGTGTATAGTCGTCCTTGAAAAGAACGAAGTATTTGTATCCTGAATAAGAAGGTACAAATGGTCCACAGACATCCGCATGTAACAGGTCACCCTGTTTACAGGATCTAACCCTTGTTCCAAAGGATTTTCTATGTGCCTTACCGTAGATACAGCCTTCACACAGTTCACTGTCAAGTGGAAGGTCTATACCAAGCTCTCTCTTAACCGTTTCCCTTACATGGCGTTTATTCTGATGTCCCATACGTTCATGATGAAGTTGAAGCAGGTTTTCATGACAAGTAGAATAGAGCGCGGGTGGTTGAGTTGTGACAATGTGAAGCTTATAAAGGCCTCCAAATCTATTTCTGGAACCAACCAGTTTGGTCTCACCATCAATGGTCAAGCAGCATTTCTCTCCCGTTGACTCGAACTTGCTACTCAGAATTTTATCTTGAATAGACAAAACAGAGAATAAGTTTTTCTTTACATCAGGTACATACCACACATCACTCAATGTGATATTTTCTTGTCGCCCATCCACTAGAGCAACGATGTCCACTGAGCCCTTCCCAAAGGCTCTCATCAACTCTCCATTCGCTATTGTCACCATGTGATCCGTCGAGAATGGTTTGAAATCACGTATCATATCTTTCCAGTGGCAGACGTGGTTCGTGGCTCCGTTATCAACAAACCAGTCTTGTTGATTGCACTCAGCTGACAGTTTGCAGGAGGTGGTGGCCAACAACATCATGTTAACCCCCTTTCCATGAGATTTTTGGGTAGATTTCTCTGTTTTTGGTGGTCTTCCATCAGAAATCCACTTTTTACAAAATATTATTTTATGTCCAGGAAGCTTGCAGTAGTTGCACACTATCTTCTTATTATTCTTTATTTTATCATCATTGGTTGCTCCTGAGTGTCGAGCTAGAAGAACTTCCTGACTATTTCCCCTGTCATTTAATGTAAGAGTCCGCTCATGCATACAGAGCTGCGTTGTCAGGTTGTCGACAGTTCTGTCAGTCCTTGGAATGAGTTGCCAACTTCGCCTAAAATTAAAATAATTATCAGGTAATGTATGAAGGATCTTACATACGAGTAGCAACTCTGGAAGTTCACTAGTAGCCCTTTCCTTGCTTAATTCTGTATTTAGATCACTCCAAATATTTTTCAGTTTTGAAATATGACCAACAATGTTATCACTCGGATCCATTTTATAGCAAAAAAATTGAATACACAAGTCAAATGCTTTGTCCTCCCTGCAGCCATCAAATAACCTGTGTAATTCCAGCCAAACATCCCTAGAATTAGAAAAGCGCATCACCAACTTCAAAGTGTCCTCCGTCATGTTAGTAGTAATAATCAATAGAGCAATACTATCTAACTTGGTAAAAGTTTCATAATTTTTTTCAAATGCCTTTACCACTGATGGACTTGCATCCTTTGAAGGATCTTCAGGTGCAACCACTCTCCCTTCCACAATATCCAGTGCACCAGGAGTACTTTTCAATAAAATTGTTACTTTATATTTCCAGGTAGACCAGTTTTTCTTTCCTTCAAGAAGGCCAATGTTTACTTTTGTCGCTTCCATTGTTCAAAAATACAGACAAAACAAATTGCAACACGAGTCCAAGTTCAAACACACAACTTTCTCAATTAACAATATTTAACGGCCTGGGCCCATAACCTGTTGAAGGTCCGTTATCAATAATTTAACGAAAGGAGATTCTTGATGTCAGCTTTTATTTTACACAGTTCAAAACAACACATTCAAAGCTACACATTTAGTCAACGTATACAGAAACACATGGTTCATTTACAGGTTGTGCAACACTGGTTCATTACAGGTTGTGCAGTCCCCTCAGGCATGTTTTTAAATGTCCCACAACAAAACTTACCATGTTACTATACTAGCTAGGTGAATCTGATATCAAACTTACCATATTACAATACTCATTACGTGAAACTATATCAAAGTTACCATGTTATGATATTCGGTATATGAATATGATATCAAACTTACCATGTTACTATACTAGCTAGGTGAATCTGATATCAAACTTACCATATTACAATACTCATTACGTGAAACTATATCAAAGTTACCATGTTATGATATTTGGTATATGAATATGATTTCAAACTTACTATGTTACTATACTCGTTACGTGAATTTGATACCAAAGGTCTTATTACTAATTACTCACCAGTTTTGTTTCTGATGATTTATTAAGGGAAATAAAACCACAAAGTAACTACAAAATTTCTTTTAATAAATATAAAAGCAACTAAAAAAAATTAAAAGTTTAATATTTCAATTAAGATTGTTTAAAACGAACACACACATATATACAATATTTAACATTAACATTCAAAAAAGATACTGTTAAAAAATATGACAGATTAGCCAATGACAGTGCATTTTTTAAGGCAATAAACACATTTATATACACAATACACTTAATAATAAACATACAGTCATATCGGAATGTTTTTAAACGCGTAGTAATAGTGACTAATACCATTCGTAAGTTTGACGGATTTACATGTTTTCAGGCCCCAAAGTCATTTTTTGTATATGAGATCACGATTACCATTCCCTGGGATTTCTATCCTGAACTTGAGATATCCTTCAATAATTTGCTGAAATTTTCAGATTTTTGAATAGTAGCTGTTTATGAACTACTTTTTTTATAATTACGATATAATTATAGAACTAACATAAATTTTCAGTACTTTCTGCCTTAAGTATAGTTCAATTTATCAAGACATATACAAGTAAGTTAATTGCTTTATCTTTCTGACTCATATTATACATGTTCACTTTGCGTTCAGACAAGAGTAAAGGAGTGTTTCAAGACACTTGTGTTTCATACACAATCATCAATATACAAGTAAGCTTTATCTTCCTGACTCATATTATACATGTTCACTTTGCGTTCAGACAAGAGTAAAGGAGTGTTTCAAGACACTTGTGTTTCATACACAATCATCAATATACAAGTAAGCTTTATCTTCCTGACTCATATTCTACATGTTCACTTTGCGTTCAGACAAGAGTAAAGGAGTGTTTCAAGACACTTGTGTTTCATACACAATCATCAATATACAAGTAAGCTTTATCTTTCTGACTCATATTCTACATGTTCACTTTGCGTTCAGACAAGAGTAAAGGAGTGTTTCAAGACACTTGTGTTTCATACACAATCATCAATATACAAGTAAGCTTTATCTTTCTGACTCATATTCTACATGTTCACTTTGCGTTCAGACAAGAGTAAAGGAGTGTTTCAAGACACTTGTGTTTCATACACAATCATCAATATACAAGTAAGCTGTTGAGAATAAAAGAAGAAATGTGTATACGAGATACAGATTGAAGTGGCAGCATTGTTGGAGGGAAAAGGTTGCTTTTAACCTACCTGGGGGTTTGTTATGGTTTTTGATGTGATGTGATGTATTAATGAATTGTATTTTATATTGTAATGAGTTTAGTTGGTTTTCATTTGACAAATAAGGAAATAAATTGAATTATTGAGTTTAATATTAAATGTAGTGTGAATCATTTAAATTAAACCTAACAAAGTGGCATCCCTTGTGGGGACTTTAAGTGAGTGCATTAACTTTTGTTGGAATAGGGTAAAATTGTGTGAATCAAGTGTTAGTAAAATGGAGAAATTGAAACGTGAACGTGGAGTACTGAGAACTGCAATCACCAAAGAGTTCAAAAAAGAAGAAAATTTTCTATCAGAAAGTCAGCTAAACGATAAGGTACAAAGACTATTTAGTTATGATGATCAGTTAAAAACATTATTAAATGAAAAAAGTGATGTGAAGGAGGAAGGAATAATGGATGAATTAAGTTCAATAGAGGAGTATAGAGAAAAGTGTTTAGCTTGTTTAGATAGGGTGAAACAAAATAAAGAAATTCAACCTAGTGAAAATAATGAACAGAAGAAAAAGTTTAGGTTGCCTGAGATTCAGTGGTTGAAATTTGATGGTGACGTAAAAAACTGGATAAAATTTTGGGGGCAGTTTTCCAAAATACACAATGACCATTCTATTGATGGCGAAGATAAATACCAATATTTGATACAAGCAACGTCAGGTAAAGCAAGAAGTCTAGTTGAGAGGTACCCTCCATCTGCAGGTAATTACGAGAAAATAATACAAGTTTTAGAACGAAGGTTTGGGAGAGATGATATTTTAATAGATTATTATGTTAGAGAACTATTGAATATCATGATTGATAGATTATGTGGCAAACAGAAGGCTAGTTTGAGTACATTGTATGAAAGCATTGAGGCCACATTAAATAATTTAGATACTTTGGGAGTGACTCAGGATAAGTTCTCATTGTTTTTAACACCTATGGTTGAATCTATGTTACCAATACATATTTTAAAGGAATGGGAAAAAAGTAATATTAGAGAGATGAGTATGAATGTGTTGGATAATGTATCAGTCAATCAAGGTTCTGTTTTAGAATTTACCACCCTAGAAAAGCTGTTGGAGTTTATAAGAATGGAAGTTGAAAGTGAATTGAGGGTATCCAGAGCTAGCAAAACATTAGAGTCAAATAAAAAAGGTAACATTGATGAGCTGCAACAAGCAACGGCTAGTACATTACATTTGGGTAGTAAGGACGCTACTATCAAGGGTAATAATGTTAATAAGAATTATTATAGTTGTATATTTTGTAATAAAAAGGGCCACTATAGCCAAAACTGCGTAGAAGCGTCAAAATTGAGTTTAGAGGAAAAATTAAAGATTATTAAGTCCAAAAGGATTTGTTTTAAATGTTTATTAGAAGGTCATATGGTAAGAGATTGTAAGAGCAACATCACATGCAGGAATTGCGGAAAGGCCCATTTTGCAATTATTTGTAGAGAAGCTAGACAATCAGTTACCCATATGCAGGGTGATAACGTGAAGGAAAAATTTAAAGTAGAAACTACAGAGAATTTAGCGGATTGCAACAAGGGTAAGAATGTGTTGCTTCAAACCCTACAAGTATGTATTTGTAATGGTAGTAAGAGATTTAAAGTGAGGTGCTTATTGGATTCTGGCAGTCAGCATTCATATATTTTAAGGTCCACGGCAACTAATTTGGGATTGCAAAGTGTCAGCGAGATAGATATGGTCCATAACCTTTTTGGCGGGTTGGTGACTAAAAAACAAACTCATTCAAAGTATATATGTAGATTGAGTGATTTAAATAATAGCTTTAATATAGACGTCAGAACATTGGGCCAGGAAAAAATTTGTAATCAAATACCAAGAGTGGGTTCCATTTCAGAATTACCTCACATTAGTAGTTGTGAAGAAATTCAATTAAGTGATGTGGGTAAGGGATCACCTCAGATTGAGTTGTTATTAGGAGCTGACAGTATAGCGTCAATATTGACTGGTAATATAATAAAACTAGGCGATAATTTGTCAGCGATAGAAACACTTTTGGGGTGGACGGTGATAGGATGTTTAGATAAAGAGACATTTTTAAATAATATTAATAAGCCTACAGTATCTGTGTGTCTTCAGAATTGTACAGAGTTATGGGAACTTGAACAATTGGGTATTGCAGATCCTACTAGAATAGACCGTCTGAAGAGTGATGATGAATTTTACAATGAGTTTAAGGAGCAAATAAAAAGTAACCATTTAGGAAGATATGAGGTAAAACTGCCATGGAACGAGAACCTAAGAGACATCCCAAGTAATTTTGATTTAGCGCGCACTAGATTGAAAGCCACAACCAAGATGTTGACTAAAAGAGGTAACTTTATGGATTACAATAAAATATTCACAGAATGGGAAGCAGACGGTATTATTGAAGAGGTGAAGGATGATGGCGGAAGTGGACATTTTCTATGCCATCACCCTGTATATAAGGAGTCGAGTTTAACAACAAAGATAAGGCCTGTGTTTCATGGTTCAGCAAAAACAGTATTGGGGTTCTCGTTAAACGATTGTTTGAAGAAAGGTAGCAACTTAACATCTTTAATTATTGATAATTTAATGCAATTTAGGTTAAACGAAATTGGAGTAAGTTCAGATATAAAGCAAGCATTTTTAATGATAAGTTTGGATGAAAAAGATAGAGATTACATGAAATTTTTGTGGTGGCAAAATTTTGATTGTAATAGTATTAAAGTTTATCGACATTGTCGGTTAGTTTTTGGATTGACTTCGAGCCCCTTTGTGTTGGGAGCAATATTGAGATTTCATTTGGAGACATATGCAGAGCAATCTCATAATATAGCTGAAACATTAAAAAAATGCTTTTATGTTGACAACTGCCTAGCTAGTGTCAGAGATACAGATGAGTTACAGTACTTTATATTAGAAAGTCAGCGAATTATGCGAATGGGAAAATTTGAACTTAGAGGTTGGGCACATTCAAAAATTCTTACATCCCATGATAGAACAATTGCAGATTGTTGTACAGATGCAACAAATGCAGTACCTGTATTAGGGTTATTATGGAATACGGAGAAGGATATTTTATCCTGTGATTTATCAAAGCTTAAGATTAATATGAATGACACTGTAACTAAAAGGAAGGTATTAGCGATGACACAATCAATGTATGATCCTGTTGGGTTCCTTAGTCCAGCTGTAATTTTGCCGAAGTTATTATTACGACAAGCGTGGGTTTTAAAATTAGATTGGGATGTTGAGTTCCCTGAAGAAATGACCAGATTATATCATAAGTGGTTATCTGAATTGAATTGTTTATCTAATTGTGAAATCCCTAGATTTTTGTTTCAGAATAGTTATAGGATTGATGATTGTCAATTACACATATTTTGTGATGGTAGCAAGGCTGCATACGGAGCATGTATCTTCGCTACTTCTCAAGTAAATGATAGGAGAGTTGTTAATTTAATGTTCGCGAAATCAAGGATTACACCTCTTAAGGAGCTATCCATTCCACAAATAGAATTGATGGGTGCAACTATCGGAGCAAGAATGTACAAAAATATTGTGTGTAAGATGGAAAATTTGAGGAATATGCCGGTTACTTTCTGGACTGATTCTGAGGTAGTATTGAGTTGGTTGAATAGAGATTGGAGTAAGAAGGGAGGAAGAGAGCAGTTCGTAAAAAATAGAGTAAAGGAAATATCGGAATATACGACAGGGCATCTTTGGCGTCATGTGGCGGGTAAATTAAACCCTGCAGATCTATTATCACGAGGATGTAATGGGAAGAAACTGTTACAAGGACAATGGTGGTTAGGACCTTCTTGGCTATATGAGTATGACTATCAAGAAGGAAGCAAAGACGTAATTCTTTTAGATCAGACCACAGAAACTAAAATGGATAAATTTAGTGAAAATTTTGCAAGGTTTTCTAAATTTAGTAAGAATGTTAGAGTTCTAGCCTGGGTTTTGAGATTTATGAAAAACATTTCCCACAGGAAAAAGTTAAGAAAAATGCATCATTATGTGACAAATGAAGAATGGATTGAAGCAGAGAGGCGTTTGATTAAAATAATTCAAGAAGAATCAATTAGCGATAAGGAAGTAAGTAATATACGAACATTGCAATGTTTTAAGGATACAAGTGGAATTATACGGGTGAAAACAAGGCTATCGTTAATGAATGAAGAAATGAGTTTTAAATTTCCTTGTTTATTGCCGAACAATCATGTAATTGTAGATCAGTTGATATTAGAAGTACACCAGAAGAACGCCCATGCGGGTTTAGCCGTCATGCTAGTGTTATTAAGAGAAAACTACTGGGTTATTAAATCAAGAAAGACTGTGAAGAGAATAGTAAGGAATTGTTTAAGATGCAAAAAATTAAGAGTTCCGTTAGTCAACTGTCCGGAAGCACCATTACCTTTAGACAAACTAAGTGCTAAAGAGGCGTTTGAAGTGACGGGAATCGACCTTGCAGGACCCCTGTTTACTAAGGATGAGAAAAAATGTTGGGTAGTTCTGTATACGTATGCAGTTTTTAGAGCTATCCATTTGGAACTTGTAACGTCCTTAACGACGGATGCATTTTTGATGTCGTGTCGCAGATTTATAGCTAGGCAAGGACGGATATGGCAGGGTGGCAAGAATCAAACTGGCATCAGGTGAAGAGCGAATCCGACCGGTCCAACGGCTCGCACAGTTGGAAATTGCAAACTCAGAGGCAGTAAAATTAGAAGTATGCAAGAGGAAGCTCAACGAAGGTAGTAGTAGTTGTGATCGTGAAAAGGCGAAGGAATCAGAAGAGAGAACCCAAACTCGATGTGGCCGGCAGATAAAGAAAAGATCAATCCTAGACTTGTGACCATTAAGATGAACCAGCAATACTTTTGGGGGTTTGGAGGATGTTGGGAATAAAAGAAGAAATGTGTATACGAGATACAGATTGAAGTGGCAGCATTGTTGGAGGGAAAAGGTTGCTTTTAACCTACCTGGGGGTTATGTTATGGTTTTTGATGTGATGTGACGTATTAATGAATTGTATTTTATATTGTAATGAGTTTAGTTGGTTTTCATTTGACAAATAAGGAAATAAATTGAATTATTGAGTTTAATATTAAATGTAGTGTGAATCATTTAAATTAAACCTAACATAAGCTTTATCTTTCTGACTCATATTCTACATGTTCACTTTGCGTTCAGACAAGAGTAAAGGAGTGTTTCAAGACACTTGTGTTTCATACACAATCATCAATATACAAGTAAGCTTTATCTTTCTGACTCATATTCTACATGTTCACTTTGCGTTCAGACAAGAGTAAAGGAGTGTTTCAAGACACTTGTGTTTCATACACAATCATCAATATACAAGTAAGCTTTATCTTCCTGACTCATATTATACATGTTCACTTTGCGTTCAGACAAGAGTAAAGGAGTGTTTCAAGACACTTGTGTTTCATACACAATCATCAATATACAAGTAAGCTTTATCTTCCTGACTCATATTCTACATGTTCACTTTGCGTTCAGACAAGAGTAAAGGAGTGTTTCAAGACACTTGTGTTTCATACACAATCATCAATATACAAGTAAGCTTTATCTTCCTGACTCATATTCAACATGTTCACTTTGCGTTCAGACAAGAGTAAAGGAGTGTTTCAAGACACTTGTGTTTCATACACAATCATCAATATACAAGTAAGCTTTATCTTCCTGACTCATATTATACATGTTCACTTTGCGTTCAGACAAGAGTAAAGGAGTGTTTCAAGACACTTGTTAACATCATCATCAACATCAACAAACACATACACAATCATCAATATACTGACGTTTCAATTCTGCAACTCTTTAAAAACTTCTATAAATATACAGTGTAGGACAAAAATGTTTCACTTTATCTTATTCGATTACCTACTTGAAGCAATATCTATATAAGTAAAATATGATTTTGTCTGTACATTGCTTAGAACTGTCTCATTTCAAGTTTTCTTTACGTTTCATACATTGGAGAAACCGAATCCACCCTTAGAAAAATTTCTGTCGGTTTGTCTGTAAAACTTTGTCACAAGTAAACTCAGCTACCATAAGACATATAAAGCTGAAACTTTTACAGTAGATTTGTGTAGGTCTAACTTAAAATATAGGCTCTGAATTGATTGGAAATTCAACGTAGAAGTGAAATTATGGATGTTTAAAGCAAAAACGTTTGTCACAAGTAAACTCAGCCACCATAAGACATGGCGAGCTGAAACTTTGACACTGGATTCGTGTATGCCTAACTTAAAATACGGGCTCTAAATAGATCCATAATTCAGTACAGAAGCGAAGTTGTAGGGCTTTAAGCATATTTTCCTAACTTCACAGACAAGTTTGTTTTGTAAATACACAGGTGTGGCAAGTAGGTATTGTTAGTTGATTTTAATTTCATTGGAGCATATGAATATATTGCGTATTTGACATCTTTGAAAAGGTGTTTCCCAGAGTTGAGGATGTACTATCTATTACGAACAAATAGTTTTGTAAACGAGCAATTATCAACCCTTAATATGAACAGGCAGGAAAAATCAACAAACTAGTTCTTACGATATATCATACCGAGGAAAGAACTTACAAGTCAGTAAAGAGTGTGATTAGTGATGAGGAAGCATTTCATTATTTAACTGAATCTTGACTTTGAATTTATTTCTCCTGGGCTGCCTGCTCATGAGTAAAAACTTAAAGTAGGAGCATCAATGATGCTGTAATTTAGTAGCAGTAACAAATTTCATATTACGAAACGTGAGTGCCCAAAAACTGTGCAAGAGGACACGACTCTGAGTTCGTGCTCTGAACAGATATGCCATAGAGGCGGACATAATGCCTGGGTGTGGTATTGGGGAGTCCGTGTGTATACCACCCATACCATTGATTCCGAGCCACTATTTGGTTCCATTGAAACGATTGCAAAGTCTCCCCCCCCCCCCGCTATTTCGCAATGAAGTTAACTAAGTCGCAAGGGGATACTTTATCTAACGTAGGAATTCAAGTTAGCAAATCAAGCATTGAGGCGAGAGATGGAGACTGAGGAGGCATGAAGAAAAAGGCTTGATGTAGTCAAGGAAAGTAAAGCATTGATGCGGGAGAGGGAGACTGAGGAGGAACAAAGGAAAAGGCTTGATGTTGATAGGGAAAATCAAGCATTGAGGCGAGATATGGAGACTGAGGAGACACGAAGAAAAAGGCTTGATGTAGTTAAGGAAAGTAAAGCATTGAGGCGAGAGAAGGAGACTGAGGACGCAAGCGTATCAAGACATGCTAAGGACCGAGAAAGGTACCAAGATGCTGTTCGACTTCTTAGCCTAACTCGTGAGGTAGATTCACGAACGAAGAATTGATTCAATCCGTGAAAATGAATCAGAAGTTGATCGAGTATTACATGTAGCTGATACTGAAAGACATCATATTGTCAGAGATCTCGAGTCGGCTTCGGAGACTACAGCGAGACAAGCTGTTGAAAGGGAGCGTCATGTGAATAGGACTAAAAAGCAGTAGCAGAGGAAGAGAGACAGTGGGTTCTCCTATGACCATCTAATTGACTACAGTCAGGGGGCGTATATTGGATGGATGGACACTATATGTCGCTTCTGCTCAGCCCTCACATGGAGAGGAGAATCTAAGGGTATATGTTGTTCATCTGGCAAGGTTGTCCTGCCACAAATCATTCAGCCACCTGAGCCTCTTCATTCCCTGATTAATAATTTACACCCTAAATCACAGAACTTTATAAAGCATGTACGGGGCTACAATGGTGCCTTTCAAATGACTTCATTTGGGGCTAATAAAGTCTCGTCTAATGGTGATTTTATGCTTACTTTTAAAGTCTAAGGCCAGGTTTATCACCTTATTCCCTTTTCCCCCTCCAAAACAAGACTCATCATTTCTACAGCTTTATTTTTTTTCTGATACCCGTGAGCAGGTTGATTCAAGGGTCAACAATTTCCACAGTCTTGACGCCATTTTAATTGAACAGATACAGTCCTTCTGTATGAATCAATAGATGATAAAATGGAGGGATACAAAGTCGTAATAAAGGCTGACCGGGTCCCTAATGAGCAATATCCAGGAAGATTCAATGAGCCCAAAGTAAATGAGGTAGCCGTTGTTATGATAGGAGAGCCCAGTGACAAGCGGGATATTGTCTTGAAAACCAGATCAGATGGATTAAGTAGAATCTGTGAAACACACCGTTCATATGACGCCCTCCAGTATCCTATTATAACTTTAATGTTTTTCACATTAATCCCGACACAGGTATTCAAACAATCAAAAGGACTTCCTCATGTGAGTTTTATGCTTATAGACTGATGATTAGGCATAACCTGTTTTGATCGCTGTGCACCTTAGCTGTCCAGCCATTACACCAAAAAATCAAATCAGGCCGACGATTTAACGTGTTGCCCTTTTGTCACCTCCAAGTTTTGCCACCCAAAACTTAAAGAGGTTTAATTAAGGAGAGAACCTCTTCCCTGACCTCAGTCAGCATTTCTCTTTTAAAATAACCATTACAACCACATTCATCAGTTTGGACAGCTATTAAACCAATTTTTGGTAGACATGTACGCCAAAATTGAGAGTGAACGACTCCTCTACTTTAGAACACACCAGAAAAAATTAAGGGCTGAAAATTACATTCACGTACAGGACGCATTACGGTAAGATGCAAATGTTGAAGATTTAGGTAGTGTAGTTATTTTGCCTTCTAGCTTCACGGGTGGTCCCAGGTATATGCATGCGAAGACTCAAGATGCGTTTTGTTATATAGGAAAGTATGGACGTCCTCATTTATTTGTCACAATAACAACGAATCAAAACTGGGTTGAAATTAAAAGTGAGTTGAAGTAGGCCAAACATCAAAAGATCGCCACGATATTGTTTCACGGGTTTTTCATTTAAAACGTAAATGCTAAGTGAAACTATTAAACAAAGGACAGATTTTCGGGTCTCTTCGTTGCTTCATGTACACGGTTGAGTGGCAGAAGTGTGGTCTACCCCATGCACACTTGCTTCTCTGGCTTGAGGAACCAATACGACCTGACCAAGTAGACTTGGTCATCAGGGCAGAACTACCAGATCAAGCAACCGACCCAGAACTGTACGAAACATTAAGGGCCATATGATTCATGGACCCTGTGGTCATTTGAATAACCTGTCACCCTGTATGAAGGGAGATCATTACACAAAAAAGTTTCCCAAACCGTTCGTAAATAAAACAATAACTGGAGAGGACGGGTATCCTACTTATAGAAGGCGGGCACGCTGGTGGTTTTATCGCTACAACGAAGATGGGTAATAAAAACATTACTATAGATAATAGGTGGGTGGTACCATACTCCCCAGTACTATCCAGGATTTTTAATGCACACATTAATGTGGAATACTGCAATAGTGTGAAGTCCATCAAGTACATATGCAAGTATGTAAACAAGAGTTCAGATGGCTTTAGAAATGATTATGACGAGGTACAGAAATACCAGAGTGGAAGGTATATAAGCACTTCAGAGGCAGTTTGAAGGATTCTTTCTTTCCCTATTCACGAGCGGTATTCTCCTGTTATCCAATTTGACGTGCTTCTTGAAAATGGACAACGGGTATATTTTACTCCAGACAATGTGAGAGAAAGAGTAGAATGCCCTAGGGACACAACTCTGATGGCGTTTTCCAACCTGTGCCAAAACGATAGCTTTGCTAAGACTTTACTCTATAGTGATGTACCCTCCTACTATACATTCAATAAACAAAGGTGTCAGTTTTCCAGAAGGAAAGTGGGTCAGCCAGTCCAAGGTTATCCAGGAGTAAAGCGTGATCCAGCGATTGGGAGAGTATATACTGTCCACCCAAGCAGTGTTGAATGCTACCATCTCAGACTTCTTTTGCATAATGTGCGCGGTCCTTCCTTTGAGAATATTAGGACAGTTGATCATGTGATACAACCTACTTTTCAGTCTGCGTGTCGCGCACTCGGACTCCTGGATGACGATATCCACTGGGAAGACATCCTTAGAGAAGCCACTGTTTCTGAAAGTCCTCATAAATTAAGGGAACTGTTTTGTGTAATGTTGGTTTTTTGCAGCCTGAGTCATCCTCTAGAATTATGGTATATGTTTAGAGATTTTCTAGCGGAAGATTATTTAAAAGAGTCACAAAGACAAAACCAGTCCCGACACTTTGAAATTGCGCCGCACCTGTATGATTTGTGTCTAAAAGAAATTCAAAAAATTGTCTCCCGTATTGGCGGTTTAAACATAGAGCAATCTGGCCTGCCTTCTCCAGCTGACTCTTTAGATATTTCTCTTGCAGAACTGGCCAGTGAGCTGTCCTATGATATAGACGGACTGAACTGTTATGTTGATGAGATTGAGCCACGTTTAACTCATGAACAGCGTCAAATATATCAAAAATTGCTCTGCAGTATCAGTAATGATAATCAAAATAAATTATTATTTTGATTAGATACGTAATAGAGGCTGATATTATGACTGGGCGTGGTAGTGTTATACCACGCATACCATTGGTACTTAGCAATTGCCCCTTTCAATTCAAACGGCTGCAATTTCCCGTCAGCGTCTCTTTAGCAATGACGGTAAATAAGTCGCAAGGCCAAACTCTGTCTACAGCAGGAATTGAAGTAAGTGAGATCAAGTGTTTCTCACATGGGCAATTGTATGTTGCTTGTTCAAGAGTCGGAGGTTCCAACATTTTGTTTTACCATGCACCTAAAGGACAGAACTCTAATGTCGTGTATACAGAGGCACTTACATAACATTGTGCTAATAAATATATTTTTTTTATCTCATTATATTGTAATCTAATGTTATTTTGGAATACCATGTATAATCGGATTTTCATTCCGTCAAAGACGGGTACGTTTGCTAGTGTTTTTATAGAATTTTGTAGTTGTTGCTGGGCAAAGGTATAAATGGCTTACCTGCTGTCACCTAGCAACTACTTCAAATAACAGTACATAGCAAACAATGCACTGTTGTGCAAAATAACAAAATTGTTGAACATAATTTCTAGTAAACGAAATCAAAAATGGCACTTTTCATTTTGGTTTTAAAACAATGGAAAGGTAGGTTAACTAAAAAATGTTACATTTTTTTACTTATGATTGATTTATGATGATTGAGTTTACACCTATTGACGATTTTTATTATAAAAGTATCCAAAATAGTATGTTTTCGGTACTGAGTTTTTTTTAAATAATTACATGGACAAAAAGAGATGTTGTGTTCATTTAAGATTTCAAAAAAAAATTCAAGCTAACTGGCCATGCTTCCTACATATGCCTTACAGTTTAAGGACTACCACAGGAGTTATGAGAATTCAGTCGTCCTCAGAAGAGGGCAATACCCGTTACCCTGGTACCATACCTTGCAATGATAGTTCATCTGACCCCATGAGGGTCTCATTATGGGGAGTCTTTAGTACCATAGTGAACGACTCATAGAGAGATTGCTAATCTCTCGTTGGCTAAACGCCACCTGGTCCGGGTCAATAAGTGCTCGAGAGCCTTTAAGGTCTCTCTATTCGTAAAATACAAGGGCTCGAGAGGGGTGATTTCTAATCATCCCCACTTTGAGATCCCAGCAAAAGCCAGCGCCTCTACCAGGCAAGTACCAGTTGTCAAGCCCATTCCAGTTGCCCAGCTGAGTTCATGGCCCGTTCCCACTGGTAGGGGTTTCGGGTCTCTAGCTCTCCGGTATGCTAAGAAGCCATCTTCCCGAGAAGTTACTGCTTCTCCTTACACAGCGACCACAACTTGGGTGAGAACCAACAGCCACTACAAGTTCGACCTCCATGGGCCCCCGCCACCCGCAGTACTGACTTATTTTAAGTTTCGGATCAAACTCCGGACCAATGGTTCTACTGAACCTGCTCAACTGCAGGTATGGTCAGTGACCTTTGCAGTCCCTGGTTCAGAGAATCTGTGGATATAAACCCAACCAATGCAGCCTGTGGTTATGCTGCATGGCCCCACTAAGGGCGGTTTTTCATGCAAACAAAAAAACTATGGAAAAATGAAATTTTGTTATTAAATGAAAAAATAGATATTTATGCACTTAGGGCAGTGGTCGGCAAAGTGCGAAATTCGCGCATAAGAAGTCAAATTTAGAGAGAAAACACACGTCATTTATCACTAAATATCCTACCGGTAATGCAAGGAAGAAAGCAGTTGAGGAACTTCAGAAGAGACCAGAGTCGTCAACTTCTGTATTTAATAACTGAATACGATCTACCAGTTATTAATATGGCAAGTTTTGTTTTTTGTAAAGAGATTGCCAAGAGAGGGAAACCGTAAACAGACGACGAATACATAAAAAAGTGTTTTATAAATGCACCCTAAAGGCTGTTTCGGGATTTTAAGAACAAAGCTGGTAATCTGAAAAGAATTAAAAAATTATCATCGTCTACTAAAGCCATTAAAACGTGTTCGAATATAACCACCTAGCTTATCGAAGATCTGAAATTGGTTTCGGCTTCATCAGTAGCAGTGGACGAGTCTTGTGACATAAATGATACAGAGAAAGTTTCACTTCTTGTAAAATTTATGTCTCATTCAGCCCCTAAAGAAGAACTTTAAGGATTATTTCCACTTAAAGGTCAGACGCGTGGAGAAGGTATCTTAAATGCTTCCATAACTGAGTATATGGATAAACATCATATTCCCTTTAATAAAATTGTGTCGATTTCAATTGATGAGACCAAAAAAGAATGACCAGCGTAAGAAAAGGGTTTGTTGCTATTTTGAAAGAAAAAATAAATCACGGGATACTTGTTTACCATTGTATCATTAACCATCAGTGCGCAAACATTTCCGGATGGAATTTGTAAAGTTATGGAATTAGTGATTACCATTATCAACTTTATTTTAGCTAAAGCTCTTAATCATCGCCAAAGCAAAGAATTTTTTATTTTAATGGAGAGCGAATACGCTGATTTCTGCTTCAAAACAAGGTACGTTAGTTATCAAGAGGGAACGTTTTAAAATTTCTCCTTGAGAAGGGCGTTCACTATCCAGAACTAACAGGCCATCAGTGGATCCAAAACTTTTACTTCATGGTAGACGTTACGACTCATCTAAATCAGCTTAATTGTAAACTACAAGGGAAAGGAAGCTATTTTTTTCGATGTTAGAAGAAGAAGTAATAACATTCGAAAACAAATTATCCATATTTGACAAGGATTTTGAAAGGGAAATATTGTTTCACTTTTCGAGCCTGCTGAATCATTGCCAAGAAAATAATTCCTCTATTGATAAACAGCATTTTAAATATAAGGAAAGCATTTCTCAGCAGGTTTCAGGAATTCAAAAACAGCAGAGCAACTTAAGCATTTCTTAAAAATCCTCTTAATGCTACGATAACAGTTGAAATTTTCTCCTTTTGAAATTGACATTGGTATTATTATTATTATTTGAGGGTGACTATAGCACTGTATCTTAAAAAAATATTGAACTTCCTTCCTTCTGTACTAAAGTAACCCAGCAGTTACTTCAACGCCTACAAGAAGCTCAGCACTTTTGCTGGGTCCAGCGGTAAAAGTTTTTCTATGGTTTTGTTGAGTGTCCCGAAGCACCTACCTCTGTGCAGCAAAGTTGCCTGACAGTCAGTCAGTAGGTGCAAAGGCGTTTCTTCCTCTTCTTTGCAAAATCTGCACGTAATAATGCCCATTCAGGCTCTCTACCCTTCGGGAGAAAGTGACTTCCTTTCTCCTTCTTCGGGTCCTTAGGTGCACTTGTAGGAGGTTGTCTTTCACTAGTTAGCGCTTTTGGACCCTTTGCGCTTCCGGAGGATGGTCTCCGGACTTCCTTCTCCTTAATATCATACAGGGCAAAATCTCTCAAGCTCTATAGGTGGTATTTTGTCCGCTCCGGCAGAACACCACATACCGCAATAAGGCTATTTAGTCAAGAGGGTCACCTGGTACCCTTGAGGCTCCGTTCATAATACAGTAACCCCTGTATCATCCATCCTTCAGCACGGAACGCATAACGCCTTGGATACGAGCTGGTTAGTTCGTGTGAATTTTTTGAAGTGAAAGGTTCCGCGCTTGAGCCGCTCCTGAGATCGGATATCCTGGTTCTTCGCTGCTGCTGAAGCAAGATCTCCAGTTTATTCTTGGACGTTTTTTACTTCGAAGGCCGTCTTTGGAGATTTTTCTACTGTAGAAGAATTAGAGGTTTGTCCTTTTCCAGTTATTAGATTGCTCTTCGTAGAGCTTTTTGGAAGGCCGTCTCCGGAGGTTGTCCTGATAAGCGAAACCGAAGAGGTCGGCATTCGCTGATCAGGAAGATCTTCCAGGTCCGGGCGGATCACACTGGTCATCCGATCACCAAAGAGCTAGGAGTTGCTACGCTCTTCGGTGGTAACCTCGCCTCCTTTGCAGTTAGTCTGACCAGCGATGATCCAGGAGTTCTCCTAGCCAGTCACTACAAGATAATCTGGTATCTCTACTGTCTGCTAACAACTTTTCCGGGAGGACACTAGCCGATCAGCGATCAACCAGGAGTTCTGGACTCGGTGATCTGATAGAATTTTTCTAAGTCCTTTCATATCTCCTTTTTCAAGATCGTCTACAGTAAATCAAATCATCAGCGAAGTAGGTCTGTGCAAACTGATTTGTACCTCTATATACTCAAGGGCGTTAGTGGTTGAGGGGTGCAAGGGAGAGCAAGAGTGCAAGAGCAAGGGAGAGTACGTCCTCATCTAGCACTGAGACTGCGAAGGTAAAGTCGCATACCCTTAAAAGGAACAAGGAAGATTGTACAGTCTCTGATATCGACGTCAATTTCGGTAAGATATACAACCGTCTAGACATAGCTTTGGAGACAATGGGCCGCTTAAAGAGAGGCATCAATACCTTAGAGAGTATTGATACTGTCCAACCAAGTCTACTGACAAATATGAACATAGCCACTTTGGAATTGGCAAATATCATAGATGAAGTAAGATCACTCACAAGCTCCCTCAAAGAAACGGTAAGAATGTACAGGGGCGGAACACAACCATTTGAATATGAATTAGACCTGGTTCAAAAGATCAGAAAAGAGGTCGGAGATTCCATAGACGATCTCAAAGTAAGTTTTATGGAAAAAATAAAACAAGAGATAAATGATCTGATGGGCCAATCCCTACAGGAAATGAAAAAACTAATAACTGATTCTACGTCGACAAATTTAAAGGCAGAAATGATGAGGACCAACCCTACTCCTTGCAATGTTGGCGATAGTAGTGGGACAAAGTCCTGCACCGAGGAGGAAAATCAATCATATGCAACAAAACTTATGAAAGGGCTAAAAGTTATTGAGTTTCTCCCCCCACCGGGGGTGTATTCCGGCAATCCGGGTGAACTCGGAGGCTCACCAATGGTGGGCTGGGCATGTCCCGGCCGGATAGCCCCCTGCAGTCGTGGGCGTCAACCCCAAATGAATAACACAAAAGGGAGGACGTGTGCAGACGTCTACATTGCCAACCAGAACTTAGAGAAGCCTCTCTCGCGCAGCGGTAAAAACTCTTATAATAGCGAGACCTACAATATCAGCAAACAACTTCTAGACCTTAACAGCGACGATGATATCCAGGACAGCTAGCAACCAGAAGAAGAAGATCCCCACCTCGCATGTCAAAACTACCCCTGAGTACAAATGCTGACACAAACACCGGACGCATCTATAGTAGGCTTGACAGGGCTGAGGAGATTATCTCCAAAATGGGAAAGAAAGCTGACGAAGCTAATCAAAAACAATTACTAAAGTGAGGACTCTCACAGGAAACATGAAATCCATCTATGAGAATAGGGAAGGCCCCTCCCTTTCTGTAAATGAAGAGGTAGCTAATAAGAGAACACGCGACGAAATGACGGCAATGCTTAAAGAATTCAATGACGAGATGCTGTCCGCCGTCAGAAAAGAAATGCTCTCCATACACAAACCAAGCGAGAGGGAGAGGGAAGAGGTTCTCTCCTTAATTAAACCAACTGAACGCCAGTCCATGGCCAAGGAACGTGAGACCCAGAAGAAGGACCTGAGCCTTGCTCAGGGCAAGCCGTCTTCCTTGGAAGGACATCACCTCTTACAAGGGACAGGGATAGAGCAGGAAAACCCTCGCCACAAGGGGACTCCTACAAAGGGGGTTAACCTTGCCAACCTGGTTCTTTCGAGGAACAGGCTCTGCCTGTCACAAGCCAGGAACAAGGGGGAGTGATAGAGGAGTAACACCTTTAAAAAAAAACCTTGGTTCAGCTGGCCCGGCTGATAGTACCATGTAAGGACCCCATGTGCAGGGTAACGCACGAAGGCTGGATTTGGATTTTTCTTTTTTCGATTAACGGATTGGATTTGTTTTTTTACGAGCTCGCTCCTGTGGGTGTGGGCGCAGTACCCGGCCGGGCCATTTGAAATTGATTCATCTAAAGGCGCCGCAGAGGGTACCCCAGTCGTCCCTGGGGAGCCCCGAAACCCTTTGGTGAGTACGGTCCTGGGACCCCCACGGGGGTTGAGTGTCTCCCCCCAACGGGGGTGTATTCCGGTCCTCCGGGGGAACTCGGAGGCTAGAAAGTTCTTTAGTTGGGCATGCCCAGACCGGATAGCCCTCTGCGGTCGTGGGCTTTGATCCTTTATGAGTGTTAATTCTTCTTCTTCTTCCTCTGTCTCGCCTAGGAGGCGAGCGACGTCAGGTGATGAGGTAAGGTCTGTAACCGTAGGTGCTGTTGATAGGCAGCTCGCACCGAAGTCTGCTAGGCCAAAGGGTGCCGACAGCCGGTTTGTAAGAGCGCAGCAGGTGATAGCAGCACCACCCTTGCCATCAACACCGGTCGCACCCGTAAAGAAAAGTCTCAGCTGATGCAGAGATAATAAATAAGAGAGCCCTGGTCGACACTCCACAAAGAAGATCCGCGTCTTTGGGAATGGCGAATCTGCACCCAGCTCTTGGCGATGAGTCTTTGGAGTTATCCCTAGCTAATGTTGAGTTTTTAAGTAGCCTCATTAGGACTCCTGATTCGAAAAAGAGGGCAAGGGGCAGCCTGACGTCGTTGGATGACCCCAAGCGAGTTGCTCTTTCTGGTGATGAAAGGAATGAGGACGACTGTACCAATTGTATTGTCGAATTCGATATCATCATAGGAAGGATGTACAGTCGTCTAGATAGGACCCTGAGTTCGATCTGTCGGCTGAATAAAAGCATAGTCTCTCTAAAGCCGTCCGAGACAGTGCACCCTCAGACCATTTCGGAGATGCAGGGTGCAATCAGCGAGATTTCTAAATTAATTGACGAACTTAGGGCAATGACAGGGATGGTAAAGGGAAACTTCGAATCTTTCCGGGGAGGTCCCCCCTTGGTGGATTACGAAGAAAGGACCCTAAATAAGGTGAGGGCGAGATCAATGGAGCCCTCTCAGACTTTAAAAAGGAAATGTTTACAAGCTGTTAAGGAAGAGGTTATAATGACTAGGGCGTACTCCCCTACAACTACTAGTGAAAAGAACAAGGGAAACGTACCCACTGAGGAGCTGGAAGTCATGTTGGGAGGAATGAAGAAAGATATACTGCAATCAGTGGGACAAGAGATTAACTACTTATTTGCTAAGTTTGGCGGTAATACTGTTGGTTGTGACTCTTCCCAACCGTCGGCAGAGAAGACCTTGGTCGTCAAAAGTGATACAAGGGGCCAAACGTATGCAAAGGCAGTCACGAGAGTTGGGAGGCTGATTACCCAAGGGTCATTCACCAAGGATGGGCATGGGGCTGTCAAAAGTGATTCACCTCGATATATCCCTAAGGGAGAAAAACATGCAACCCGGGTTAATGAACCTTTAAAACACCCGTCAGGAGATGTTAGGGGTAATTCCCTTAGGGACATCTATCTATCCCCCAGGGAGAATGTACTCATAGCCTCCCACCAGGGTGGTGGTGAAGCAAATGATTTGTTTTCAATTATAAAACAAAAGATTACCCCTGCTGATCTTCGTGTTAAAGTCGATTCTGTAATTCTAATGAAAGGATGTGACGTGATGTATGTGGCTGCATCTGCCAGCGATGCTATAAAGTTGAAAGCAGCTTTAGACAAACTGGAGGGGGTGTGTACGAGGGGAATAAACCCTATCTCCCCAGAAATCCAGATAAGATCAGTCCCCAAGGACACTAATCTTGCCGACCTGAGCGAACAAATTGTGAAGAACAATATTGGACTCGGCCTGGGAAACAATCACATCAAGCCTTTATTCAAAATTATAAACAATTATAAACATCTCTCCATACGCTCGGCGCCCGGGATAGACGGCATCACACACAGGCAATGGAGAGGGGTCCCTACTTGTCTAAAGGCCCTTCTCCTTAACCTCGTAATGGTAATGGGAGGCTTCCCAGAAGACATGTTAGTCGCCAGGACGGTCTTTGTTCCTAAAAAGGTTCAGAGTTCCGCTCCTGGCGACTTTAGGCCAACAAGTATAAGTAAGTGGTGGTGCGACAAATGCACAAGATCCTCCTAAGGCGTTTTATGGATTGTAACCTAGTGGACCCCCGTCATCGTGACCTACCGATGGCTGTTTAGAGAACACGTCTGTCCTGTCTGCGCTCCTTCGGGACTCGAGGACCAGACTAAAGGACCTGCATTTAGTTCGCCTTGATTAAGCGATAGCCTTTGACTCAGTAAGCCACAGGGCCGTAGCTTACGTGCTGCGAGAGCTCAGAGTCCCAGCGGGGATCCAGAACTACATGGAGATCCTATAGGATGAGCACCACCCCCAGCCTGCAAGTGTTTGGAGAGCTGACGAGCCATTACGTGTTGGGCGAGGTGTCCGGCAGGGTGATCCTCTGTCGGCCTGCGTTTTCTGCCTGGTTGTTGACGACGTGCTGCGCTTGCTTCCTTCGGAAGTTGGGTACGCCTTTGAGTGCGGCACTCGAATAAATACCGTCGCACATGCTGATGACATCCTGCTTATAGCACAGTCCCAAGTTGGGATGCAGGAAGCACTTAAGTGCTTTGAGGTACGTGCGCGGCTGCATGGGTTGTCGCTGAACACAGGAAAGTGTTCATTTCAGTGACGTCCCAGGTGGTTAGCCGAGTAATGAGGACAGAGGCTCTGGTAACTCTAATTGTTTATAGCTTAGACAATGGAAAATCCTCGACAGACTAGTGCCCTCAGACCACAACGTCATTCTGTTCAAATGGGTCCCTCCAGAGTCGGCAACAATCCTGACAAGATATAGGTACACAATTCAAGATCCCCAGGAGTACAGAAGACTACTCACGGGCGGGTTACAAACCCCGAACACTCAGCCCCAGTGCCCGGCCGAGATAGACCAGGAGATCGCCCACCTTTCACAAACCATACTGGCCGCATGCAAAAGAAGGGCCATCAAACAAAAGCTGGAAAAACCCCCATGGTGGACCTCGACCCTAGCCAAACTTAAGGCGGATGTTCAAAACAGGAGACGCAGGGTTCGGAGCGACAGAACTAATAACGCAGCACTGCAAGCGCTTAAGGAAGCCCACAAAGTCTACACAACGGAAGTCCGAGCTGCAAGACGGGAAGCCTGGAAACGTTTTGTCACACAAGGATCCAGAAAAGACCCCTGGGCCAAATACTGGAGGGTGCTCCGGAGAACACCCAAGCTAGAACCCACCACTAGGACAGACAAGGATTGGGCCAGCACAATTAAAACGGAGCTGACTAAACTCTTCCCTATTCGATGCGAGTTCAGAAGCTCTCGAACTCTTTCCCCCGAGCCGGATGACGACTTAGCTCAAGAACATGTCATCCAAGACATCATCATGACACGGAAGACAGGACGGGCCCCTGGTATAGATGGAATTACGTACAAAATGCTTAAAGTGGCGAACGACATAATATCGCCCCTTCTGACCCATATATTCCACGCGTGCCTGGTCATAGGGTACTTCCCCAACCCCTCGAAAAAGGCCAAAATAATACTGATCCCCAAAAAAGACAGGTCGAAACCCAGACCCATTTCTCTCCTTCCAACAATGGGCAAGATCTTCGAGAGCTACATCAAATTGAAACTCGAGACAGCTCTGCAGTACGACCAGGTCATCCATCGCCATCAGTTTG
Source organism: Hermatobates lingyangjiaoensis (assembly GCA_026182355.1). Lineage (NCBI taxonomy): Eukaryota > Metazoa > Arthropoda > Insecta > Hemiptera > Hermatobatidae > Hermatobates > Hermatobates lingyangjiaoensis. The sequence continues at coordinate 272,790 of JAPFBL010000018.1, read as the reverse complement.
GTTTCAAAAGGAACTCCTCCACCATCCAAGCCATAAATCGAATCACCAGGTCCATAGAAGAGAGCCCGAACAAGCTAGTCATAGGTATCGCTCTAGACATTCAGGACGCTTTCAACAACGTCAACCACCAGGTGTTGATGGACTCGCTAGCTACAATGAACTGCCCCAACAACCTGACCAATACGCTGAACAGCTTTTTCACCAACAGATCCGTCATATACGAAGGCAACACAGTTGCAATCACCCACGAAGTCACCAGAGGCTGCCCACAAGGCTCCACGTTGTCACCCTGCATGTGGAATCTCTACATCAATAACCTGCTCTACACGCTCGACAGGGAAGAGGTCCATTTCACGGCCTTCGCTGATGACCTCTTCATACTCATCCAGGAGAACTCTAGGAGGGGCATAGAGGAACGTGCCCGGACCATCATCAGTAAACTACACCGTCAGCTCATAGACATTAAACTAAACATTTCGGCTGACAAGACCAAGCTCATACTTCACAAGGGTCAGCTAAGTCGCCTGCCAATCATCAAGCTCAATGGCCAGACACTTAAGTTCCAAGAACACCTGAAAATCCTGGGAGTGACCTTCAGCAAACCAATAAACTTCAAACACCACCTCCTCGACCTTAAAAAACGAGTTCCAAAGAAGTTCGGCCTTTTCAGGATGGTGTCGGGCCACCGGTGGGGTATCAGTCACACACAACTACTAGGTACCCACAAGGCAATAGTGGACGGCATGATTAACTATGGCGCTGAAGTATGGTTTCCAAGACTCAACCTCTCAGATCACGTCCACCTAAACAGATTATGTCGATACAGCCTCCTTACCACCACCCACGCTTACAGGACAGTCTCCACACACTCACTCTGCCTCCTGAATAGAATACTCCCGCCGTCGTACCAGCTTACAGAAAAGTTCATTGTCAAGGACTTACTTACCAACAACCAGTGCAACATCCCAGCCATCCGTCGAGCCATCCCGGACGCTAGTGCCATCACCCCCAAGGAAGTCACAAACACGGTGCACGATTATATCATCCGGAAATGGGCTAAAGTATTCAAGAAAGATCCAAGGAACCAGCACCTCTTGAGTTTCATCGGCTCCATACCACAGTTCATGAAGCTATCTCACTTCCAGCCAAACTTCGCCCTCTCACAAATAATGACCGCACGAGGCAGATTTAGAACGTATCTCAAACAAATCAACCAAGCGGATGACCCCTATTGCAAGGACTGCAATAAGCGAGAGCTGGACAACCCTTTCCACCTGCTATATTTCTGCGAGAAATACAAGGGACTGCGAATGAACTTTCAGTTCCAAGTTCTCTCCTTAGGACTTCCATGGCCCCCCACAACGCAACAGCTCCTAGCCACGGAAAAACCATACCGCCTCCTGAGAAGATTCGCCACTCAACTTATACAGATCAGGACCCAGAACGACTATGGCAGCACCAGGTACCATAACCCGACGTCCACAACAAGCCTTCCATTTCTAAACTACGGGGAAGAGAACCACCGGACAATCAACTCTTCGCTAAGTACGGACGCTAGCAGCATCAACAACCCCTCCCCCCTCAAGGAACGCACCAAGAGGGACGCCCTTCCCCCCCCCCCCGGACGTGTCGCTGGGGTGCTCGCGAAAGCCGGAATTGTCCTCTAGACTCCCCCAACACGTGCACCACATACAGGGATGGGTACTAGCTACCATCCAGGTTCCAAACAATGCTTCTCTCCCCCCTCTCCCCCCCCCTTTTTTAATAGATTGCGCCCCAACTGTCTGGAACCTCTCCCCCCTACCACCCCATTATTTACATAATCGTACTAACGTCTCCCTGATATATCGCCCCAAGGGCCAAGCTTCGGAAGACCCCCCCCCCACCACCCCATTATATATTCGCAATAACGTCTTCATGCCATGCCGCCCCAAGGACCTAGTTTCAGATGCCCCCCTCGTTTTTTTTTTTTCCCCTCTTCCTCCTTTCTCTTCACCTTCCACTTTCCTGGGCCACTGACCCAACCAAACCTGTACCCAATTACAGGCTCAGTAGGACTTAGTCCGGAGCTCCACCCGAGTGCTCTTAAAATAATTTCGGTACCACGGGGACGGGGCACCAAGCCCATGAGTGTTTTTAGTTTTCATCTTCATCTTCCTCTCTCCTCATACTATCTCTCTCTTCCTTCTTCTCCCCCCCAGGTTGACACTCATGCCCCGTCATGCGGACGGACTCGTGGTGGTTGTGGTTTCTTACTCAGGTAGAGTAGACACAAATGAGCTCAAGTGATGTGTCGCTGTGTGAGAAGCAGTACCTTCTCGGGAGTTGCCTGCATAGCAACAAGGGGTAGCTAGACCCCGGCCCCAACCAGTGGGTGTGGAACACATATTGGAAGTGTTCCGCAAACTGGTACCCATCCCTGAGGGGTGGGGCCTGCCTGGGTTATAAGGCACCTTCCCCGTAAGGGGGGACGACCGAATCCTCAAGGATCCTGTGGTAGTCCTTAAACTGTAGACTTAGTAGGGGTCGGCCATTCCATTCAATTAATTGTTTATAGCATTCGTGCGACAGCAGCCGAGCAGGTAGGACCTCTCCGCACCGCCCCACCACTGCGCTTGCCCTTCACTTACATCAATTCTACCAGGAACGCCAAGTACCTTACTCTCTTCTTTATTATCTTATTATTCTTATTTCTTTATTCTCCCTGTATACTGTGCTCTCCTTACTTTCTGCCTACCTATATTTCTTCCTTTCCACCTAGTTGAGCTTGCTCAATCAGGGGGGAATCTCCAGCTTTTCTCACTCCTTTAGCTTCTTTATATTTGTTCTGGCCCACCTTCCTTAGTTTCTCTCCCCTTACTGCTCCTTCACATAAAACTCCTCATCCCAATCCGCTATTTCATATTATTTCATTTTATTCGATTTGAATACTGATTGATTTTATTCCCTATTTAATTTAATTCATTTTATAAAACCTTTTGTCTCATTCTATTTTATTTAATTTATTATATTCTCTATCTATATTCTATATTTAATTTATTGATTTATTTTATAGAACCTCCTTGTCACATTACTTAATCTTATTTGATTTGAATATCGATTGATCCTCTTTCCCTAGTTATTTAATTTACTTTATAGAACTCTTATTGATTTATTCTATTTATTTACTTTAGTATATTCTCTATTTATAGCTTATATTTTTCTTTTTTGAGTTATTTTATAGAACCTCCTTGTCTTAGCACGCCTATTCCCAGTCGTTTCTTCCAACCACCTCACCTATCCTCCCTGTCTTTTTCCCTCCCAGTAGTTTACCTTTGCTTCAATTATTTAATAAATTGAATTAATTTTTCTTCCCTCCTGGGCACTAATCTCCTCTGCTCTAAGTTAATTTCTATTCATTATTTCTTATTATTTATTTATTCTTTATTATTAGTTATATATAGTATTTATTATTATTTATTTTATTTACTTATTATTTTATTACTGTTATTATTATTATTTATTATTTAGTAGTTAGTTAGCCAAGTTTATTTAGTAGCTTTTAGCCAATCACTATCTAAATCAGTGAGCGGCTTTCTAGAACCGACGTAGTATCTCTTCACCCTCTGTGGTACACGTTAATACCCCTAAGCCCAACCTCTCTATAGACCCCTTAGCTACCTGGCTTTCGCCCGCTCGGGTGCCATGCCTAGGGACAGGGTCGCGGAGTCCCTCGCTGAACACGACGAATGGAGTGATACCTCGTCGACATCGTCGTCGCTGTCATTGGACCCAGCAAAGGACTACATTAAAAAGCTCCAATTAAGCAGAAATCGCCCCACCCCCAAAAGTCCTAGAGTCAAACCGGACGCCAAGCTCATGGACATGGAGCTCTTCAAGCAGAAGACCTTGCACATTAAAAATTTCGTAGCCAAACATATCACAGCGAAGAGATTGAGTACTTCAGGAAAAACAGAAATTCAAGCTCACATAGACGCACTGGAGGAAATGTACTATCAGGCTCTAAACAAGTCAGAAATTCAACGAGAAGACTGGAGGCTAATGAAAAAACAGCTGGACCAGATACAAGAATCCTGCAGTTTCACACCGTCCTCATCCCTCGCACTGGAACCTGCAATCCAAGAACTCCAAGAGGCCCAAACAACGCAACTCGAGAGCTTCGCATGAAGGCTGAGATGGCCAAAATCAAGGCCATGTCCACTAGCATGAAGCAGGGACAACAGGACATACAGTGACATTACCCAGGTCACCACACTTAAACAAGATCTGGAAGAAACAAGAGAACTTCTGGAATCGTCGTCAAACGTCCAGCGCTCACTAGCCTCACTTACAGCGTCCACGCTGGAGAACGACGGTTTCACTTACGCTACAGCTCTCAAAGGGCGCTCACACCGGAACAGACCTCTTCCAGTTCCGGACAGGACAACACTCCGGATCACGGCGATCGACGGTGACAAGGAGGTCGATCCAGCCACAATCAAGGCCCTTAACCTCAAGATAAACAGGGCGACAACCAAGGAAGGGGCGATGATCATACACACCAACAGGACCAATGTACAAAACATCAAAAACAACCCAAAACTCCAGGAGGCTGGCGGAGTTAGAGAAGTGGCGCCCCTGCATAAGGTTAATGGGGCTACCAAAGGCCAAGAACCCCCAGGAACTCACCGCAACCTAGCAGAAAGATAAACAGGGCGACAACCAAGGAAGGGGCGATGATCATACACACCAACAGGACCAATGTACAAAACATCAAAACCAACCCAAAACTCCAGGAGGCTGGCGGAGTTAGAGAAGTGGCGCCCCCGCATAAGGTTAATGGGGCTACCAAAGGCCAAGAACCCCCAGGAACTCACCGCAACCTAGCAGAAGACATGGAGCTCGAAGATTTCTGTAAGAACTTCTCGCTAGTAATCGCCCTCACCAATAAAAGGAACCCCGAGAGAGCCGATTATGTTTTTGAAGTCTCCCCCAAGATCCGCGCGACAATGGTTAACAAGCAGCAGCGGATATACCACGGTCTTGCATCCTACTTCTACAAGGACCACGTACGCATTATGCACTGCAACAAATGCCAGGCTTTCGGACACACCACTCCGTCCTGCAAAGCAAAAAGGGACACATGCGGTCATTGCAGCAGAACCGGGCACTCCACGAAAGTGTCGCTCCACCCAACTGGCACCCAAATGCGTGAACTGCAAAGGGGCTCACACCACAATGAGCCAGGAATGCCCTACCTATCGAGCATACCTCTCCAGCCAGATAGCAAGAGTACAATATGAATAGGCCGCACCCAAAAGAACTAAATTTCCTGCAACTCAACAAGATGAAGTCCGCTAGAGTAATGGAGGAGCTCCAGATTCAGAACATATCTCAAGCAAATTAACCAAGCGGACGACCCCTATTGCAAGGACTGCAATAAGCGCGAGCTGGACAACCCATTCCACCTGCTATAATTCTGTGAAAAAAACTGAACTTTCAGTTTCAAGTTCTATCCTTAGGACTACCATGGCCCCCCACAACGCAACAGCTCCTAGCAACAGAAAGACCATGCCGCCTCCTGAGAAGGTTCGCCACCCAACTAATACAGATCAGGACCCAGACAGCCTATGGTAGCACCAGGCACCACAACCCTACGTCCACAACAAGCCTTCCATTTCTCAACTACGGGGAAGAGTCCGAATAGCATGGATTTCACCCATCGGGCGGTGGCGCGGGCGTCTGATGCCCGCCCTTAGAGGAGTAATAACTCTTTAAAAAACCGCGGTGCAGCTGGCCCGGCTGTTAGTACCGTGTAAGGGTCCCTGTGCAGGGTAACGCACATGGCTTAACTTGGGAATTCTTCTACTGGATAACGGAATGGATTTGGTTATATCGAGCTGGCTCCTGTGGGTGTGGGCACAGTACCCGGCCGGGCCATTTGAAATTGATTCATCTAAGGGTCGGTCGGGCTGGCGACCATCTACCCACAGGGGTCCCCCGCCTGGCAGGCGCTGCAGGGTGGTGCCCCAGATCGTCCCTGGGGCGCCCCGAAAACTATTGTGAGTACGGGCCTGGGACCCCCAAAGGAGGTTGAGTGTCTCCCTCCACCGGGGGTGTAACCGGCTCTCCGGGTGAACTCGGAGGCTAGCGGGTAACTCCGCTAGCTGGGCATGCCCAGGTCAGATAGCTCCCTGCAGTCGTGGGCTTAAAATCTCTATGGGATCTGCAAACAACTCTAACTCTAACTTAACTCACAACAAAACAATTAAATCAGATGACGGGTCGGAAGAAAAAGGTGGCTGGCATTTCAGCGACACCTCATCTGACACCTCTGGGTGCGGCCGCCTTCAGAGGAGTGTCAGGAGAAACCCTAAAGCAAGGGAGAGCAATGGCAGGTTTGCTAGTGCTCGGGGAACTCCGACCGTGCGAGATAAGGGGAAGAAGAGGACATGCGCTGACGCCCTCATCGCCCAACAGGATTTGGGTGACCTAGAGGAGCGAAGCAGCAGTAGAAGTATCTACCTTGGGGAGACCCCGAGACGGGGTAAGAGAGATGCCCAGTGCAAAATCTGGAGTAGTGACTCTACTAGTGAAGAACTGGACAAGTCCCAACGGCCGGGACGTAGGGCCACAGGTCGCGGGATACAACCCCGCCAACCTGGTCCTTTTGAGGAACCAGGCTCTGCCTGTCACAAGCCAGGAACAAGGGGGAGTGATAGAGGAGTAACACCTCTCTAAAAAACCTTGGTTCAGCTGGCCCGGCTGATACCATGTAAGGGCCCCATGTGCAGAGTCACGCACGAAGGTTAGGGTTGGATTTTGGTTTTTTGGATTATCGGAATGGATTTGTTCTATAAGAGCTGGGCCCTGTGGGTGTGGGCACAGTACCCGGTCGGGCCATTTGAAATTTATTCATCTAAGGGCCGGTCGGGCTGGCGACCCACAGGGGTTCCCCTCCTGGCAGGCGCTGCAGGGTGGTGCCCCAGATCATCCCTGGGGAGCCCCGAAAGCGTTTAGTAAATACGGGCCTGGGACCCCCACGGGGATTGAGTATCCTTCCCCCACCGGGGGTGTATTCTGGCAATCCGGGTGAACTCGGAGGCTTACCAATGGTAAGCCGGGCATGTCCCGGCCAGATAGCCCCCTGCAGTCGTGGGCTCTATTTCCCATGAATACTACTAAAACTAAAACCTTACACGACGATAGGTCTAGAGTCTAGACCATAGCTCTCAGCCCCCAGAGTGGCTCACCAGTCACAAAATCCGACCTTGTGGAGGTTGCTGAGACGTGTACACGCAGAGCTAAGTCGGAAATTAGGGAGGCTCTGAGGGACTTCAAACAGGAGATAGTGGCAATGGTTAGGGAAGCAATAGCAGAGCTGCTCAAAGGGCCCAATGAGGAGGGGGTCTCAAACGAAGACAATAACAATCCAAGGTACCCTCTTGCCACTGCCTTACATGAGATAAAGGAGGAAGTTTTAAGGACAGTAAGAGAAGAGGTCGCGAATGTCCTCACACAGGTGACACAGGCTATACCCAACAGCCGGGAACCAAGGGTTGGAAGCACCAGTAAGGACAAGGTGAACGCAAACTACCCCCAGAAAAAGGGGGAGATAACTACGCAAATTTCTGCCCTCTCATCCCGACAACCTGGGGGGGTTAAAGTCAAAGAAATCGTATGCCGAGGCAGCTGGCAAAACGGCTGTCATGCGACCCCAGAGCAAAGGAAATAAGACAACCAAGGGTGTCACGAGGAAGCCACCACAGTGGCCCTCCCAAAAGACGTTAGAAGTCGACTGACGCCTTCCACTGTTCCAGCTGGGGAGGAGCCTGAAGAATGGCACCTTGTATCGAGGAAAAAGAGGAAAGTAATTAGAACGAAACCGCCAAGAGAGAGAGCAAAAGCATCTGCGGATAGAAAGGATATTCCAGGGCCCCATGGTGGCAGGAACGGAAAGCCTAGAACTCTGAAGGATATCCTCCTAACTCCTAGGGAGAATATTCTCATAGTCTCCAAGACTGGGAACGATAGCTTACCAAGAGGATGTGAAAGAAGTGCTAATCAGTAAGTTTCAGCCGAGGGAAAAAGGCGTGAGGATAAACTCCATGAGGAAACTTGGCTCAGGAGGAATTATGCTCACAACCGAAACACCTGAGGAAGCAGTAAAGATGAGAGAGGCCATTAAATTAGCCAGTTGCGGACTCGAGGCGAGAAGCGTAATTGCAAGACAGCCCCGCATCCAGGTTCGGGTAGTTCCTAGAGACACCACTTTTAAGGAGTTTAAGGAACAGTTGATCAGGAACAACCCGGACCTGGAGATTGGTGAGGACGATTTTTGTCCCCTCTTCCAGATCCCAGGCAGAGGTAGGCAAACCGTATCATTTGTACGCGCAGTAGCAAAGTCGAAGTTCGGGATGCTCAAGTCTCAGGGCTTCGTTCGAAAGGATTGGCAGCGCTGTCCAGCCTCAAGCTACACCGAGGTAACTCAATGTTTCAAATGCATGGGCTTTGGACATGTAGCGTCAAGGTGCCATCAGGATGAAGCTTATTGTGGATACTGTGGCGGGCGACATAGCTCCAGGGAATGCCCTGATAGAAGCCTCACTGCATGTGCTAACTGCAAGAAGATGGGACTGGATTCCACATCACACACGGCGTTTGCGAAATCCTACCCAGTGCGGAAAAGAGAGTGGCACGTGAATATCCAGAAAACAGACCATGCGTGATTGGATAACCATAGTACAACTCAATGTCAATAAGTCGAAAACAAACATGGAACAGATACTGATATACTGTCGGCAGAACGGGGTGTCCGCCATAGCCATACAGGAACCCTGGAATTATTGCCCAGGCCTTGGCATGGGAATGAGTGGAAAACTGTGTGTTGGTAATACAGATCGTCCCATGTCGGCTATACTGGGGATGGAAAAAACGTTTCAATACTGTACTCTACTGTAAGGGTCCCCGTGCAGGGTTACGCACATGGCTTCGCTTGGGAACTCTTCTACTGGATAACGGATTGGATTTGGTTTTATCAAGCTGGCTCCTGTGGGTGTGGGCACAATACCCGGCCGGGCCATTTGAAATTGATTCATCTAAGGGCCGGTCGGGCTGGCGACCGTCTACCCACAGGAGTCCTCCGCCTGTCAGGCGCTGCAGGGTGGTACCCCAGATCGTCCCTGGGGAGCCCCGAAAACTGTGGTTAGTACGGGCCTGGGACCCCCAACGGAGGTTGAGTGTCTTCCTCCACCGGGGGTGTAACCGCTCTCCGGGTGAACTCGGAGGCTAGCGGGTAACTCTGCTAGCTGGGCATGCCCAGGTCGGATAGCCCCCTGCAGTCATGGGCTTAAATTCCTAATGACTACTACTAATTCTCTATTGCCTACACATACACAGCAACTGAAGAACACCAATGTATCGCCGTCGACATCAACGAAGTCACGAGTATCGGACGATGGGTCGGTGGATAAGATATCCTGCTACCTACTCGACTCCTCGTCGGATTCATCAGGGAGCAGTCGCCCTCGGAGTACTAAGAAAACTCCTAGGACAAGAGGGCAGGATGGAAGATTTGTTGGAGCTAAGGGCTCCAAACACGAGAAGGGCAATGTACGAAGGAGGTGTGCTGACGCGCTCATTGCCCAGCAGGACCAGCAAGAGCTGCCTATGAGAAGTGGCAGCAAGCTTTTGCAGTATGATGAGACACTTCGACGTAAGAGGAATGCTCGCAGAGAAGGTCTCCTTTGGGAAAAATCTCCTGGTCACGAAGACGGGGCTGAGGAGCAGGATAAGACTTTTGGGCCCCTCCAGATGTGGGAGGGGGAGCCAGCAACCCCAGCGACATCCACCCCATCAGTGACCATAATGGTACAGGATGGCTTGGACAGAGCCTCGCAGCTCTCAAAGGAGATGGGTAGGGTGATCGATGGCTTAGAGGATGAGGGTCCCTCAGTAGGGATGCTAAAGACACAAAACCAGGAGATTGCTGGCGTTCTGAGCCAATTGAAGGAACTGGTTGGCCAGTTTATCTGGGGCTGCGGGGTGAGAAAAGGTGGCACTGACAGTGTTGCCCGATCCGTTAGAGATGAGATGAGGGGGATCCTGGGGGTCTTCAGAGAGGAAGTCATCTCTACGGTCAGGGAGGAAGTATCGTCCCGGAGGAGTGACCTCGAGGAGGTCAGGAAGGAGTTGAGGGAGGTGGCGACTGAGGTCTCTTCTCTGGCGAGGGTGGTAAAGAGAGATCCCCCTCCCCCCCTTAAGGATGCCCAGCAGAAGAAAAGCGGAAGTAGCTATGCTGAGGCACTGAAAGCGGTACCCCTTCCGCCTAAAGAGAGGTCTGTGGCCCCCAAGGAGGCCCATGAAGGGAGCAGGCCACCCGAGTGGCAAACTGTTGTTAAAAGGAAACGAGCTAGGAAGCCTAAAAAAAATATGGAGCCTGCTGGGTCTGAGAAGGAGAAGAGGGGCACCACCTTAAGGGATATACACCTGGCTCCGAGGGAGAACCTAGTTCTCGTCTCACTTAAGGTGGCAGACGCAGAGATGAAGGGAGAGCGGCTCCTGGCGTATATAAGGGGGAAATTGAACCCCTCAGTGTTAGGGGTCCGCATTAATGCAGCCAGGCCCAGCGGGAACGCGGCCATGGTGGTTGCTGCTTCCCCTGAGGAGGCAGAACGGCTGAGAAAGGCTGTTGAACTGACGGACTGGGGGTCTGCGAGAGGGGTGGCCCCAGTGCCCCCGAGAGTACAGATTAGAGCAGTCCCCCTGGATGTGAAATTTGAAGACCTAGCTCAACAATTGGTAATGAATAATGAGGGGATTTGTTGGGGCCATTGCGGCTTGAACCATGATTCTCGGGAATGCCCTGAAAAAACCCAGGTCAAATGTATTAACAGTGCTTCAAATCGTTTAAAAAGTGGCGACCATGGCGCATTTTCGAAGACGTGCCCTGTTAGAAAACGGGAACAGGAAATAATGAAGCAAAAGATCGCCCATGGGTAGGTTCTCCGTAGCACAGATCAACCTGAATAGGTCTAGGGGGGCTACGGATGAGTTTATTGGTCTGTGTGAGGAAAGAGGGGTTGATGTGGCGTTGATCCAGGAGCCCTGGAGCTTTGGGGTGAACCTATGGGTAGAAGAGTTACAGTTCCGTGCCGTCTCTCGTCGCGCGCGGGTCAGAGCTAGGTACGGCGTATCCTGGCTCTTCGGTGGCTATTGAGACCCTCTGTGTCAATTTTTCTTCAAAGTTTGAGTTTTTGAATTTTTGCGCCGTGTATACCCCCCTTTTGGTATACCGGGCTCGGGTCCCTTTTTCGTCCGCCAACACCCCGGACCATATCCCGGCATCGAGGGCCCCAGGGGGCCACCCCCTATTCTAGAAAGTTTTCTCAAGGTCACCCTTCCTAACTTCAATTGGTGATATCTCGGCTTCTGTTGGAGCGACTGAGTTGGGAAAAACGCCATTGTGCTCAGAAGATCAAGGAGCAGAGTATAGTGGTGGTCCTGGATCTCCACGGAAAAAAAAAATTTTTAGTACTGGAGATAGGGGCGACAGGAAGATGTCAGAGACAGGCCCGTCTGGTCATAATCCTGTCAAGCGTACCTTAGATAGGAAGCCACCGACATTAAGATCCAGAGGCACGGATAGGAAGGTTAATAATCACAGTACAGAGAAGCACTTGTCTGCCCCTCCATCCCCCGGAAGTGCGTCGGCTGATGGGGGAGTAATCGCTGGAGGCAAAGGTTCGTCAGCCCTTGCCCCTATGAGGTCGGTGCCCCACCTGGACCTGGTTAAATCTGGCGACCGGATGAACTATATGGAGGAGGTAACAGCCAGTTATACTAAACCGTGGATTTCACCCATCGGGCGGTGGCGCGGGCGTCTGCTGCCCACCCTTAGAGGAGTAATACCTCTCTAAAAAACCGCAGTGCAGCTGGCCCGGCTGTTAGCACCGTGTAAGGGTCCCCGTGCAGGGTAACGCACATGGCTTAACTTGGGAATTCTTCTACTGGATAACGGAATGGATTTGGTTATATCGAGCTGGCTCCTGTGGGTGTGGGCACAATACCCGGCCGGGCCATTTGAAATTGATTCATCTAAGGGTCGGTCGGGCTGGTGACCATCTACCCACAGGGGTCCCCCGCCTGGCAGGCGCTGCAGGGTGGTGCCCCAGATCGTCCCTGGGGAGCCCCGAAAACTGTTGTGAGTACGGGCCTGGGACCCCCAACGGAGGTTGAGTGACTCCCTCCACCGGGGGTGTAACCGGCTCTCCGGGTGAACTCGGAGGCTAGCGGGTAACTCTGCTAGCTGGGCATGCCCAGGTCGGATAGCCCCCCGCAGTAGTGGGCTTTAAACCCTCATGAATTCTAACTCACCATCGCCAACACCATCATCAACACACATAAAGCAACAGAAGAAAACCGAAATCTCACCGTCGACGTCACCGAAGCCCAGAGTTTCGGACGACGGTTCGGTGGGAAAGATATCCTGCTACCTACTCGACTCTTCGTCGGACTCTTCAGGGAGCAGTCGCCCTCGGATTAAGAAAACTCCAAGGAAAGAGGGCTGCACGGTAGATTCGTTGGAGCTCAGGGCTCTAGACACGAAAAGGGCAACGCAAGAAGGTGTACCGATGCCCAAATAGCCCAGCAGGACCGACAGGAGCTGCCAGCGAGAAGTGGCAGCAAGAATTTAAATTATGGAGAGACACACCCTCGTAGGAGGAATGAGTCCCGGAATGAACTCTTATGGGAAAAATCTCCTGGACACGAGGATGGAGCTGAGGGGCAAGATCAAACTTTTGGGCCCCTTCAAATGTGGGAAGGGAATCCAGCAACCCCAGTGACATCCAGCCCATCAGTAACCATAATGGTTCAGAATGGCCTAGACTGAGTCTCGCAGCTCTCAAGAGACATGGGTAGAGTGATCGAGGGCCTGGAGGAAGAGGGTCCCTCGGTAGGGATATTAAAGTCGAAAAATAAGACCTAATAATCAGCTTGGTCAAACCCAACGACATAGGGGTTAGGGTCAATGCTGTAAAAAGTCTTAACTCTGGAGATGTTATGTTTATAGCTGAGTCCTCAAAAGCTGCCGATTTATTGAAGGAAGCCATACTAAACAAGAACAACAGCATAGCCATACGCAGTCTTGAAGCGAAACAACCAAGATTCATCCTTAGGTCCTTGCCTGATGATATCAGTCTCGAAGGAGTTAAGGAACAAATAATGAAGAACAATACAAACTTAGACCTAACCGAAGAAGATATACACCCTATCTTCAGAATCCCTAACAAGAAGAAATCCTCCACTTCGGTCGTGTGTGTAGCCAGGAAGAGTGTGTACAAGACTATTATCCAACAAGGAAAGCTGAGAATAGACTGGCAAGTATGCCCCCTATCTGCATACAATGAACTCAGTCAATGCTACAATTGCCTGGGCTTCAACCATCTAGCAAGCCGGTGCTCGGTTCAGACCCCTACATGTGGATATTGTTCAGGAAGCCACGATTCCCGAGCTTGCCCTGACAATACAAACCACATATGCAGTAATTGCAAAAAATTCGGACTCCCCTGCAACAGACATAATGCCTTTGCGAAAAAGTGCCCAACTATGAAAAGGGAGAAGGCAATAAACATGATGAAAACAAAGTATGAATAAAATAACAATCCTCCAAAATAACATAAACAAGTTGAAAACCCACATGGATCAATTGATTAAGTACTGCAGAGAAACAGGCACCTCGGCACTGGCTGTACAGGAACTATGGAATTACCACAGCGACCTAAACATGGGTCGCTTGGGTAAGCTGTGTGTCGGCAGCATGGACAGGCCCATGTCTGCCATTCTCTGCCTAAATAAACAAATAGACTTTTGCCTTCTCAGTACCCTATCCAACCGATACGTAACAGTATGCTGGGAATGGGATTAGACTTCTTCCTAATATCATTTTATAAACAATATTCTCAGCCCATGAGCGAAACTCTAATGATTTTAGACGATGCACTGACTAAACTCCGGGGAAAACAAATAATGCTAATGGTGGACATTAATGCACACCACAGAGCATGGGGATCTGATAGATCGACTGGGGATGGTGAACGAGTTCTGAATATGTTAATCTCCCATGGATTGATACCATAAACGACCCTGGGTGCGACTCGTTTATCGACATCACCGCCGTAACTGCTAACCTATCCACTAAAATAGTCAAATGGACCATCCTACAGCACATCGCAACAGGTGACCACTCAGTAATCTCGGTGACGATCTCGAGCTCGGATTGCGGGGACGCTTTCCGTCGGAGGCTGAGAGTTCGGGGCGTTAAGTGGGAGAATTTTGTCCAAGCCTTGTCCTACGAGAAACCTACTACAAGGACATATTCGAGGTAGTTTCCGAATGCTCTCCCGAGGAGGCCGCTAAGCTCAGCGAAGGAATAAGGAATACCAACTGTGGTGTAGAGGTAAGAAGCATTAGACCCCTAGAGCCAAGGATTCAAATTAGATCAGTGCCATCAGAAGTTACCTTCGAGGAGCTGGCGGCCCAACTGGTATCTAACAACGATGGAATTGAAGAAGGGGAAGTGAAACCGCTCTTTCGACTGGGAAATAAAGCTCGGGAGAAAGTAACAATCGTATGCGCCCTAAATAGGGCAAAGGCTGAAAATATTCTAGATAGAGACAGCCTAAGGATTGACTGGCAGGTTTGTCCTATCAGTAAGTATAGTGAGGTCAGCCAGTGCTTCCGGTGTTTGGCCTTTGGGCATGTGGCGACAAAGTGTGCCAGTAGCGCCCCCATTTGTGGCCACTGCGTGGGCGCACACGAGTCTAGAGACTGCCCAGATAAGACCAGGCTCGCCTGCGCAAATTGTAAAAGGATGCGCCTGCCCTATGAAGATCACGGGGCCTTTGCCAGGTCCTGTCCCGTTAGGAAACGTGAGGTCCGGACTATGAAATTAAAATTGGATGGATAAGTTTACCATTATCCATCAGAACGTTGGTAAGTCGAGGTCCGTGACCGAGCAACTCATGGTTTTTGGAGATAGCATAAATGCTTCCGCTATAGTTCTCCAGGAGCCATGGAACTATGGCAGCGCTAAAGGGACAGGACTGAGAGGCAAGCTGATGTGCGGAGTAAGGGATGGCCCATTGACGGCCATCAAGTTTATGGGCGAGGGGCTTGATGTCTGTGAGGTCAGCCAGGCCTCTGGGAAATATATAACAACGTGTGTGATCAGAGGACCTGGCATCGATTTTACTCTGATATCTTTTTACAGACAGTATGGAGAGACCGTGAATAGTACCTTGCCCATATTGGAACAAGCCCTGACATGCCTGAGAGGCAAAGAGATAGTGTTGATGGGCGACTTCAATGCTCGGCACATGGCTTGGGGCCCCGGCAGGGCCACAAATGATGGCAATGAGGTCCTCGACCTCTTCCGGAGACACGGACTATCTGTAGTCAATGACCCCGGGTCCAGTCCTACCTTTGAGGGCCCCAATGGTAGGTCTTGGATAGACGTAACAGCGGTGTCAAGTAAGATGGTTGGAAAAGTTGCAAGTTGGAGGGTGGTGGATGACTTGCCCCTTGGAGACCATAACCCGATAGTCCTCTCTCTTTCGCTCACCAGACCTACACAGACCGTGTATAGGCTTAGGGTTAGAGGGGTTGACTGGCCAAGTTTCAGTAATGAACTTGAAGTGCAGTACTCTGGCATAAGGGATTACTTGAGCATCGAGGCCCTGTCCCCACAGGACTTGGATTTCAAGATCGAAATGCTAACGGAGGTTGTGTACAATACAGCTGTCAAGGTGAATGGTTACAGACGTTTAAGGAAGAGGAGGGTGCCATGGTGGAACGAGGCCCTGTCTATGCTCAAAAAGGAAGTCGTTCGCCTTAGGAGGAAATATCAGAGAAGCACGGACCATTTAACAAGAAGGGCTAATTATGAGAAGTTCACAACCTCCAGAAAAGGATTCAGGAAAGCCTGCGATAAAGAGAAAAGGGAGTCATGGCATAAATTCGTATCTGAATCAGTGTCCAACCTGTGGGGTCTACCCTATAAGATCGTTTATGGAAAAGTGAGTGTGGAGAGAGCGGCGTGTGACTTAAAGTGCGGGGAAAACTACACCGATGGTCTCATAGAAAGGGCGGCCATGCTGTTGGAGGGGTGTTATCCCCCAGATGAAGCCAACGATGAGCTAGAGAGCCATCGCTTAACTAGAGAAGCATGCTCAGAGTTTACTAGTGAAAGTGAGGTATGTGGGTGGAGCTCACAAGATGTGGAGATTGCCCTCAATAAGCAGGGCAACTTTAAGGCTCCGGGCCCCGATGAGCTCCAACCAATATGCGTAAAAAAGGCCTTTCCCATTATTGGGGAGGCACTAGTTCAAATTTACAGCGAATGCTTCAAGTTGGGGTACTTTCCAACGGCATGGAAAGCGGCTGATGTCGTCATGCTGGTGAAGGGAAGCGATAAGGACCCGTCCAGGGCGTCGTCATACAGACCAATATGCTTACTGCCCTGTATGGGTAAATGTCTGGAGACATTAATGCTCGGCCCGCTGACAGCTTGCTTGCAAACTGCTGAGAGCGGCTGTCAGTATGGGTCAAGGAGCGGGAGATCTACTGACGACGCCCTGTTGAGGCTTAGAACTCTCGTCAAGGAGGCAGAGTCGAAATATGTAGTGGGTCTGTTTATTGACGTTAGGGGCGCTTTTGACCACGCATGGCGGCCAGCAATGTTGAGGCAGGTCCTAGAGTCGAGGGTACAGGGTAACATTAAAGAGCTTGTAAAAAGTTACTTCGTGGATAGATCTGTGTTCGTCAGGACAGAAAACGGCACCGTGGGTAGAGTGGTTGAGAGGGGGTGTCCGCAAGGATCAGTGCTGGGCCCGGCGTTGTGGGCATACCTTTTTGAGGTCCTCTTGATTGAGCTCCTGGATGCCGGACATAAGCCTATTGCCTATGTGGACGATTTGGTCCTGGTTGTCTGCGCCGGATCCAGGAGGGAGATAGAGGAGTTGTCCAACCACTCTCTCACGATAATCAGCAGATGGTGCCGTTATGCAAAGGTGCAGTTGTCCCTGAGTAAGTGCTCTGCGCTGATGCTGAAAGGGAAGTTGAACCGTGGTAGTATGCCTCGTGTCTTCTATGAGGGAACACGTATCAACTTTACCAGCGAGACTAAATACCTGGGAATATTAATTGCTGAACGTTTTAATTTTACCAGACATATAAATGAAATGGCGGGAAGAGCCCTCTCAAGGTTTACTGGCGTGAGTAGGCTCTCTGGGCCGGGTTGGGGAATAGGTGCTAAAGGCAGGGGCACGTTATACAATGCCATTTGCGAGGCCATAATGCTGTATGGTACACCTATTTGGGGCCCGGACCTCAACTCGGCACACTGCAGAACGTTGGTCTCGCATCAGCGTAGGGCGCTTCTGGCAGTTACTCAGGGTTATCGGACGACTTCCGCTCTGGCGACGCAGGTCCTGGCGGGCCGTATGCCCATCGACATAAAGGTGAAATATAGAGTAGAGCTGTTTTCCCTTAAGAGAGGTTATGAACCTAGATGGATGGTGTATTCTCCGGAAGAGGTCGGGGACAGGGAAAGTCAGCTGGAACGATGGGCCATGCGGCTGTGGCAGGCAAGATGGGATGAGGGGCAGGTTGGTAGGTGGACATATAGATTCTTGCCGAGTGTGGCGGCGAGGGTACTCATGTCTAACCTGCCAATTGAGCATTGGCTGGATCAAGTTCTTAGCGGGCACGGGGACTTCGCCGCATACCTCTCCAGGTTCAAGAGGCGTGATAGCCCTGGCTGTTGTTGCGGGGCCCCGATGGAGAGTGTGTCCCACATACTTGAGGAGTGCCCCAGATACGCAAGGGAGAGGTATGCGTATGAGATGGCTACTGGGAAGCTGGTTGCGGAGACTTACCGAGGAGCCCTTACACAAGGTCGAAAGGAGTTTCTTGATTTCGTTTATTGTATAAGAAGACGAAGAGGGACGCCGGGAGCCACGCCGCCTAACGTATATTAGGGTCTTGTGCGGTTATCCAGTGTTTTTTCGTGGCCTTATATAGAGGGTTTTTCTTTTGAGTTATGTTAACTCACTGTGGTTGTGGGTTTTTTCCTTTTTTGGCTTTGGTCTTGAATTTTCTATTTTCTGTATTTTACTGGAGGATTAGTTTTCCTTTTGTTTTTTCTGATCTTGGTTGAGGTCTCTTTTGGTAAGTGGCAAGTTATGGTAGTTGGCAATGTTTTGTGATGTAGGGTCGTGGAAGCTCGCCTCCGCGCGGTCCACCTCGGGCGTATCTCGGGAGCTGATGATGGTACTATCGCTTGGATAGGCCTTGGTGCCCCCGAGATGCGGCGAAAGAGCTTTCACGCTAAAAAGCATCAATCTGTGTTGCTATTATACGTGATATGGCCGGAAGGCTGGGTACACGCTCTAATATCAAAACAGTTTCCGAATGCCCTGAAGACATCGATCACAAAGTATTGATGGTCACCGAAATACTTCATCGCACAGCTGCACAAACTAAACGAATTTACTAATAACAAAACTAAAAGGGTTCCTTGGTGGACTGAAAGCCTGTCCTCCCTTAAGGGCGAGATCTACAAACTAAGGCAGAGGATGCAAAAATACCAGTGAACGTAGAGAGCTACTCGCCAACTATACGAGCGCAAGGAAGAGGTTTAGTAAAGAGTGCAGGCAAGCTAAAAGGAGGTCCTGGCGAGAATTAATCTCCAATGAATCCAGCCTCTGGGGACTCCCGTACAAAATTTCTAGCGACAAGATAACGCTTCAAAGGGCAATGGTAGCGCTATCCGCAGGAGACCAAACGATAAGTAATCCAACACAAAGACTAAGCCTGCTCCTCAAAACATGCTTCCCAAGTGATGAAACTATAGGCGAAACATCAAGACAAACAGAAACAAGGAATACTCTTAGGGAGGAAATACCCCTGAACACTGTGTGTCACTGGGATATAGAGGACATACGTATGACTATCAATCACCAAGGGGACTTTAAAGCCCCAGGACCGGACGGCATAAGCCCAATAATCCTTAAAAAAGCCCTACCTATAATAGAAACCCACCTATTGCAGATCTTCAAGGAATGCTTCAACTTGGGATACTACCCACGTGCATGGAGAGAAGGAGAGGTCACAATGCTTTTTAAGCGAGGAGACCGGGACCCCTCATGTAGTGAATCTTATAGGCCCATAACCCTACTATCGTGTCTGGGAAAGAGCCTAGAAAGACTCATGAAAGAAACAATCAACATCAGTTACGAAAGATTTGCCACTGGTAGGCAGTACAGCGCAAGACGACATTCCTCGGCAGAAGACGCACTTTGGACGTTAGGCAATATGGTGGAAGGCTCAACAACAAAATATGTCACAGGAATATTTTTGGACATCAAAGGCGCCTTCGACAACATATGGAGGCCAGCAATAATCAATGAACTAAGAGATTGGAGCCTAAATAACAATATCTTGAGTAAGTTGATGAGCTACTTTGATAACAGAACGGTCACGGCCTGGACGCCCTTTGGCACTGTGACTCGGAAGGCGGAACGAGGATGCCCTCAGGGTAGCGTGTTGGGTCCCACTCTGTGGACCGTAGCGCTCGAGTCACTATTGCTAGAGCTGCTTATGGATGGAGTGCAGCCAATTTCGTTCTTGGATGACGTTGCATTGGTGATTATGGCCAATTCAAGGACATCCATTGAAACCATGAGTGGCACTGTGCATTGAAAACTGTAGCCAAATGGTGTGAGCACTTCAAGGTTGAATTATCGCTGGACAAATGTAAATACCTAATGCTAAAAGGGAAATTTAGCAACAGGTCCCCACCAAGGATTCTATATGGTTGTCACAGAATACCTATAGTGAATGAAGTAAGGTACCTGGGAATCCTGATAGGAGCTGGATTAAGGTTTACCTCACACATTAACGAAGTATCAGCAAAGGCCCTATCAAAATTCTCAAAGTTTTCTATGATATCTCGACCAACATGGGGCTTGAAGTTCCACCAGTGCAACGTCCTCTACAGTGCAGTGTTCAACGCAATAGTTTGCTATGGCGCCCCCCTTTGGAGCAGCAAAGTCGGCACGGTATCATGGAGGAGGTTAGTATCTGACCAACGAAAAGCACTCCTATTCACGACTAAAGGGTACCGGACTACATCTATCCTGGCTACACAAATTATTGCTGGCAGGATACCAATTGATATCTTAGCCAAAATGAGGGCCGAGGCATTCAGAATAAAGAAAGGCTTACCTGGAACTTGGTTGCAGTACAGTTCCGATGACTGTGAAGTCCAGAAATCTCAATTAAAACAGTGGGGCATAGAGCAGTGGCAGAACAGGTGGGGAAATGGGAGCACCGGTAGATGGACATATCAGTTTTTCCCCCTCGTGGAGGACAGGTTGGCACTTAAGGGCTTGGAAGTGAACCATTGGATGGCTCAGATCCTATAGGGACACGGTGACTTTCGTGCATACTTGGAACGATTCAGGAGATCTGACAGCTCAACCTGCTTGTGTGGCTCAGCGGAAGAGACAGTGGGCCATGTACTGGAAGAGTGCGGCCGGTATAGTCGACTAAGATTTGATTATGAGACGTCGACTGGGCGTTCAGTCAAGGACACGTGTCGGGTTGAATTCAAAGCCCCCTATAAGACTAAATTTCTCAAACTAGTCTATGATATTGGGAAAATGAAAAAACAACTCCGCCCTCTCTAGGCTGATATCTTCGTGTCCAAGTGCAATTTAGATTTAGAGCTAGCCAACTAACACATTAACTCGGTCTTAGATCTAGATGGTATGTGACCAATTCAGTTGTGCTGAGGATGCGCATGGCTTGCGGGTGGGGGCTCCTGGCGGGGACGGGCAGGGGGCCGGGCGCGTCCTTGGTTCCAATCAGGGCCGGGGATGCGTTTGGCCTCTCCTTGGCTCTGTTGGGGGTCTCCGCGCGCAGGCCACATATAGTAAAAATCTCTCTGCACAAACCTTGAAGTAGTATAAAGCTGGGGCTTAATAGCTTCACTAAAGTAAAACCAACTAGGATATAGCCTTGCTTTAAAATAAGTACTTTACAGTTAAGCTTATAAAAAAAAAAATTGTGTGGTTGGCGGCAAGTAGTTTAATTGTAGGCAAACTATAGCTAATAGGTTAAAAAAAAAAAGGGAAGAAATATAGTGTCAAGTCGTACTGTTGGGTGGCTGCATGGTGAGAATTGTCTTACTAGTGTAGGACGGCCTTATTGTGTAGATACCCTCTATTAGTGTAATTAGTATTAGTGAATGTGTGATGTCTGTCGTGGACACCCGCCTCCGCGAGGTCCACCTTGGGCGCATTGGTTTGGTCCGCGTCCCCTCTCTCCTTTGAGCAGTGGACGTGGTAAGGACCAATGTGGCTAAAGGGCGCCACGTAAAAAACATCGATCTGGTTTGCTTTGTATCACGGTGTAGTCGAAAGGCTGAGGAACGTGAAATAAAACAAACAAGGTCCATCTCCCCCTGTTCGGATCAGGGTACTAGTCCTAGAGTACATAAAAGGGGTGTACTCGGCCGTTGGAGACGGTTACTCTACCCTCACGAGAAGCGTTCTGCCCTGTCGTGCGAAAGGGAAATAAAGCTCCTTCCATCTTAGGTTATTTAGGTAACTTCACCTAGTTTATAAAAACAAAAGAAGAAAAAACAGTCTTTTTTAAGACTAAAAAACAGTCTTTTTTAAGACTCATTTTCACATGGGTGAAAATAATACGGACATGACGCAGCAGTCTGACCTTGGTCAGAACTGTATACCCCAAAGTGTCTTACCATCCTTGACACAGGTTCGGGGATTATCATCCTGGATATCCCAACCTTTAGATGCTGTTGGACCAAAGACGGCCAACTTAACCTCTGCCCCTTCCGCTCGAGATTCAGTCTCGCGGGCGGGATGTGGCTCCCATTATTTAGGCAGGATAAAACCCCCATGATCGACTCATCCAGAGGCCAGGGGCTGGAGCCTGAGCAAACTGCTAACCTCTGTTCAGGCGACTCCTCTAAATCATCTCTGGCAAGGGATGAGAACAGCCAGTGGCAAAAAGTGACAGGGAGGCGTAAAAGGAAGAATAGGTCAAACCTTCGTTTATAATAGTTTAAAACCAACCACCCTACGGGACATCTCACTGGCCCCCAGAGATAGGGTGTGCATTGTCTCAATGAAGGGAGAACCGCCGTCCAGATGCACTGAGGCACTCAGGGACCAATTCCGCCCTCATGAGCTTGGAATTAAAGTTAACACGTTGGCGGACAATTGCGGCTATAGCCGTCAAAGCGAAGTTCACAATGTGGCATGACTGCTATAGCCGTCCAAAACGAAACGGTCGTTTTTAGACACTACGGCTATAGCAGCACAAATGTTCACTTACTGGCGTATACGTAGAAGCATAGTGTCGTGTTTTGAAAACATCTTTTTAGGTTGAAGTTCATATTTCACCTGTTATACGAGTTGCAGATTCAGTATGCACGTGGTTGTGAAGGGAGTAGTGCGATCGTGTTTTCTATTGAATTTATAGTTCTTATTGATACGTTTAACGATATTTATTATTATTTATATAACTATACTGGTATGTATTTGTTTATTATTCATTTTATACTTTAAACAGAAATAAAAAAACAAAATTTAGCATTTTAGGTTAGGTTAACGATACTATAGGTTATACTGTTTACTTTTTTTTTTGGTTTTACATTTGAAATATAAATAAATAATGATAATGTAAATGATAAATATATATTATATATATAATATACAATAAATAATAATACAAAATAAAATGTTTTATATAATATTTACAGAAAATGGACAGTTGGGAAAAAGATCAGGCTAGGCTGCTGAAGATTGTTGAGGAAATGAATAGTGGATCAAGCAACAGTGAGTCTGAATCTGATGCTGACAGTGCTGAAAATAACAATTCGGATAGTGAAGATGATGAATCAACTACAGATGAGGAATATGAAGCACCAGAAGAACCAGAAAATGATGAGACATGGCATACCAATACAACATCTATAAGAAACTTTTCTTTTGATGCAGATGCCGCTGGGATTCTTTTGGATATAGAAGAAAATGTTTCTCCAATTCAGGTTTTTGAAAAAATATGGGATGACCAAGTAATGGAAATGATTATAAAATCTACGAATGATTACGGCATAAAACTTTGCAATCAAGCACGGCCACATACAAGGCATAGTAGAAAGGCAAATTTCAAAAATACTGATATGATCGAAATGAGAAAGTTTTTAGGTTTGTGTTTGCTTCAGTCCCAGCTAAAATTCTCCAGCATTAGAAAACTCTTTTCCATTGATGCATTACATTACCACCCAGCATTTCCGTCACAAATGTCTGGAAGGAGGTTTGAGCAAATATTGAGGTGTTTTTATGTTGAGGAAGAAAATTCAAACGACCCTTTGAGGAAAATAAAAATATTTCTTGATTTGCTCATACAAAAGTTTGCGAATGCATATGCACCAAATGAAGCATTATCATTAGATGAATCGTTGTTATTATTTCGAGGAAGGCTTTATTTTCGCACGTACATGAAAGGCAAAAAGGCAAAATACGGAATTAAATTCTATGAACTTTGTTCAGCCCAAGGTTACGTTTTGAATATAGAAGTATACAAAGGCCATCGAGAAAACGATGAAAACATGACAACTATTGAAAGTCTTGTGATGCGATTGTGCTATGTCTAACAACAGCTTACCACCCAAGCATGATAAACACAGCTAACCGGCGACAACAGGAAAAGAGAAAACCAATTGAAATAGTGAATTATAATCAGAATATGTCAGGTGTAGACAGAGCAGATCAGATGATGTCCTATTATTCCTGTCCACGGAAGACAAGTAGATGGTATAAAAAGGTAATCTTTCATCTACTGGATGTAGCAGTATGGAATTCTTTCTACATCTTTAAAGAAAAGACAGGTTCTCAAATGAAGTATATAGAGTACAGGGAAGCAATCATACGATCTCTAACTGATATAGATAATAAACGGGATGGAAGAACTTTGGTTCAATTTAAACGTGCACAAATCCAAACCAATGAAATCAACAACAATGGAACACAGCATTTTCCTGAGAAAATTTCACCTCCTGAAAATTATCAGCGAAAAACATATTTTCAGCGTTGTAAACAATGTTATAAACAGGGAATAAGGAAGGAAACATCATATTGCTGCAAGAATTGCATGTCAAAACCTGCACTGTGTCCTGCACCATGCTTTGAAACATGGCATACCGAAAATAATGTATAATAATTATAAAATTATAATAAATTTTTTTGTCATTTATTTATTTTTGTTTGATTAAGAACTAACATTTCGTGTAAAACTCCCAAAAATACTTTGTTGCATACAAAAATTGCTTGTTTGAACCATTAAACCTGTCATTTACGTTTTTAAATTTTTGCTGTTATAGCCGCAACCTAATTAAGGGTACTAAATTAATCAAAATTAAGTTTATTTAAGCAGAAAGAGTAAAACTATACTTCTAACATTCTAAAAATCACAAAAACATATAGTGTCAATTTTCGAACTTCGCTTGTTCCTACTGTCCGTCAACGTGTTAATTCCACAAGGAACACCCGTAATGGTGAAGTACTTGTTGTTTTAGAAACCAGTGAGGATGCGGAAATCCTGAGGTCTGCCATCCAAACTAAGCATAATGGCCTCGAGGTAAGATGCTTACAACCGTTGAACCCGAGAATCCAGATCAAGGGAGTCCCCAAGGACTTGAAACTGGAAGACCTGTCCACGCAGATCAAAGAAAATAACACCGATAGGGGGATCAAGGAAGGGGATGTGGTCCCAATCTTCAGGATACCCAACAGGACTGGGCCCCTTTCGACAGTTGTATGCACGGCCAAAGCTGATATATACAAACAGCTTATTGACTCGGGTTCTGTGAGAATAGCATGGCAGAGATGCGTTGTGAGAAAATTTAACGACGTGTCTCAGTGCTTTAAATGCTTGGGATTTGGCCATATATCTACGAAATGCCTGGCTAATAAGAGCATCTGCGGCCACTGTGCTATGGATCACTTGTCGACTGAGTGTCCAGATAGACTAAAGATCAAATGTCATAACTGCAGCATGAGTAAACTGCCCGTTACTGGGCACTCGGCATTTGCTAAGTCCTGCCCTGTTAGGAAGATGGAAATAAGGGCAAACCAAAGTAAAACCGACTATGGCCAGGTTTAATGGCGTAAATAGGTACCAAACTGCTTTAGAAGACCAAACTACACAGAATAAAAGCATCGTAATTGTACAAATGAATGTGGGGAGATCCAAGGTCACCACCGATCAACTACTTGCATTCAGTTACGATGCCAAAGCTGCAATGATCGCTGTACAAGAACCATGGCACTACAACCATTCTCTGGGATTGGGATTGAGAGGCAAAACAATCTCTGGTTCCAGGGACGAGCCTAAGTCTGCCATAAAGGTTCTGGACCGGTCCCTGGAAGTGAGTGCTGTGAGGGCGGTGTCGAGTAAGTATGTATCGGCATGCCGAGTGTTTGCCAGGGGTATTGCCTTTGTGGTAATCTCATTTTATAAGCAGTACTCAGTAGATATGATGGAAGCCTTGGTCGATCTGGATGAAGCGCTATCAAGGTTGTCTGGTGAGGAGGTGCTGCTTCAATGCTCACCATGTCTCCTGGGGCCACCACCAATCGACAAATGATGGGCGCCTGGTTATGAATTTATTTGCCAGGCACAGCCTATCAATAATAAACCCACAGTGCTCTAAGCCCACATATGAAGGTGCGAATGGGTCAGTCTCGTGGATCGACATATCGGCGGCGACTCTGAAGGTCTTCCAACTTGTTGCCAGCTGAAAGGTTGTGGACTCTCTACCTCTCGGCGACCACAACCCAATTGTTCTTGAGCTTGCTATGTCCTTTCCGACCAGCCAGCAGGCCCGTATTAGGACGAAAGGGGTAGATTGGACAAACTTTGTCAATAATCTCGTATTCAACTACCGAGAGCATAATGAGATACTAGCAGCTGAGGCATTAAGTGTAAGTGACATAAATTTTAAAATAGACCTTCTCACTGAGGTGATACATACATCCGCTGTCCAATCAAATGGGTACGCAAGGGATCACGCCCCAAGGGTCCCATGGTGGACGGAGGAACTAGCACGCCTAAAAGCTCATGCTCAAAGGGCGAGACGACTATATCAGGGTGATTTGATATTCTTTATCAAAAATAGCTCAAATAAGATAACTTGTTTAATTTGTAATTCTTGCATTGCAATTCCTAAAGAATATAATTTAAAAAGACATTACGTGACGAATCATGGAAACTACGAATCTTTGAAAGGAGAACTTAGACAACAAAAGTTGTGTAGCTTGTTGAAAAATGCAGAACCATTGAAAAAGCTTTCTGATGCTACACAAATAAATTTTGAACGAGAGTGCAGCAGAAGTGAGCTATGAAATAGCTCACTTAATAGCGAAGACTTCTCGACCTTTCACAGACGGGGCATTTGTCAAAGACTGTATTCTTAGAGCAATTAAAAAATGTGTCCAAATCAGACGAAAACTTTTGAAAATCTATGCTTAAGTAGGAGCACAATACAGCGTAGAATTGCTGATATGTCAGAAGATGTTCATGGTCAGTTAAAAGAAAAGAGTAAATGACATAAGGTATTTTTCATTAGCCATTGATGAGTCAACTGCTCAACTACTGGTGTTTGTTAGAGCCGTTACTGATATTTTTACTGTTTACGAAGAACTGATTAGCATGAATTCATTGAAAGGGCAAACTAAGGGAAGTGATTTGTTGAAGTGTGTATTAGAAAATGTTAATAATGTAGGATTAAACTTGAAAAATGTAGTTGGAATTACTACAGATGGAGCCCCGAATATGACTGGAAAAAATGTGGGCCTGGTTTCCTTGTTACAGAAGCAGATGGAAAACGAGAGAGATCTAATTCAAGTTCATTGTATTATACATCAGCAGGCCCTGTGCTGTAAGCAATTGGGCTTTCATTACGTAATGAAAGTTGTCGTTTCTACTGTCAATTTTATCAGATCAAAAGCACTTAATCACCGGCAGTTTAAATCATTTCTAGAAGAAATAGAAGCGGAATGCAAAGATGTAATCTACTATACAGAAGTTAGATGGCTAAGTAGAGGGAAAACGCTTGGGAGATTCGTTTCTCTGTTGGAAAAAATTACTTTGTTTCTTAATGAAAAAGATCACGTTGTGCCAGAACTAGAAAATGTAAAGTGGTTGTGTGATTTATCTTTTTTGGTTGACATTACGCATCACTTAAATGTGCTCAATACTAAGCTTCAAGGTAAAAAGCAATTGGTGTCAGAGTTAGCAAGTCATTTTTTCTCTTTCAAACAGAAGCTTAAATTATTCAAATCCACTCTCATAAATGGTGAACTTGGACATTTTCCATCCTACAAATCTATGTTAGAAAAACATGGTGCTGTCCATCAGTCAGAAGAATATGCAAATAAAATTGAAGAGCTTCAAAATACATTTGAGAAGAGATTCGGAGAATTTAGAAAGCTAAAAAAGTCTTTGCAAATATTTGAGAATCCTTTGCAAATCCAGAAGAATCTGAAACAGAGGCTCAGTTAGAGCTAATTGATGTCCAAAATTGTTCATATCTAAAAGAAATATTCAAAGAAGATCTTTTAAATTTTTACAAATGCCTACCTAAAGACCAGTATCCTTATCTACACAAAAAAGCTCTTTTATACACAAGTTTATTTGGTTCAACCTACATATGTGAGCAAACATTCAGTTTACTGAATCAGAACAAATCTAATTTGAGAAGTAATTTACTCGACGAAAATCTCTGTTCTATTCTCCGATTAGCGACAACTAGCTTCCAGCCGAATATAAATAAGTTATGTAACGAAAAACAACATCAAGCATCACATTAAATTTACTGGTAGCTAAGTAGCAATAAATATATATATTACATACTGTTTTTTGCATTGTGTTTAGTTAGCTTTACTTTATTACTCTTTCTGTGAATGCATGTCCATATTCATATTGTTTTTGGACAGTAAAAATTATATATACGAGTTATGTATCTTGCGGCCCTCGGTGCTACTGAATTGACAATTATGGCCCTTATGACGAAAAAGGTTGGGCACCCCTGTTCTAGATAGAGAGAGCCTAAGAATTGACTGGCAGGTTTGCCCTATCAGTAAGTATAATGAGGTCAGCCAGTGCTTCCGGTGTTTGGCCTTTGGACATGTGGCAACAAAGTGCGCCAGTAGCGCCCCCATTTGTGGCCACTGCGTGGGCGCACATGAGTCTAGAGACTGCCCGGATAAGACCAGGCTCGCCTGCGCAAATTGCAAAAGGCTGCGCCTGCCTTATGAAGATCACGGGGTCTTTGCCAAGTCCTGTCCTGTTAGGAAGCATGAGTTGCGGACAATGAAATTAAAATTAAATGGATAAGATCACCATTATCCAGCAGAATGTTGGCAAGTCGCTAAATCCTGTCCCCACAGGACTTGGATTTCAAGATCCAATTGCTAACGGAGGTTGTGTATAATACAGCTGTCAAGGTTAATGGCTACAGAGACGTTTAAGGCAGAGGAGGGTGCCATGGTGGAATGAGTCCCTGTCTAAGCTCAAAAAGGAAGCCGTCCGCCTTAGGAGAAAATATCAGAGAAGCAGGGACACCATTCAACAAGAAGGGCCAATTATGTGAAGTTCACAACCTCTAGAAAAAGATTCAGGAAAGCCTGCGATAAAGAGAAAAGGGAATCATGGCACAAATTCGTGACTGAATCAGAATCCAACCTGTGGGGCTTACCCTACAAGATTCTGTATGGAAAGGTGAGTGTGGAGAGAGCGGCGTGTGATTTAAAATGCGGGGAAATTTACACCGATGGTCTCATAGAAAGGGCGGCCATGCTGTTGGAGGGGTGTTATCCCCCAGATGAAGCCAACGATGAGTTGGAGAGCCATCGTTCAACTAGAGAAATATGTTCGCAGTTTACTAGCGAAAGCGAGGTATGTGGGTGGAGCTCACAAGATGTGGGGATTGCCCTCAATAAGCAGGGCAATTTTAAGGCTCCGGGCCCGGATGAGCTCCAACCAATATGTGTAAAAAAGGCCTTTCCCATTATTGGGGAGGCTGATAATGGTTCTATCGTATTGGATAGGCCTTTGTGCCCTTGAGATGCGGCGAAAGAGCTTTCACGCTAAAAAAGCATCAATCTGTTCTGCTATTATCCGTGATATGGCTGGAAAGCTGGGTACACGTCTTAATATCAAAACAGGCTATCCGAGTATCGTGCCGTCAGTCCTCTCAGATTTTAAAAAGGAAATGATACAAGCTGTTAGGGAAGAGGTTATAATGACTAGGGCGTACTCCCCTGCAATTACTAGTGAAAATAACAAGGGAAACGTACCCACTAAGGAGCTGGAAGTCATGTTGGGAGGAATGAAGAAAGATATACTGAAATCGTGGGACAAGAGATTAACTACTTATTTGATAAGTTTGGCGGTAATACTGTTGGTTGTTACTCTTCCCAACCATCGGCAGAGAAGACTTTGGTTGACCAAAGTAATACAACGGGTCAAACGTATGCTAAGGCGGCCGCAACGGTTGGGAAGCAGACTATTCAGGGGTCAACCTCCGAGGATGGGCATAAGGAAGTGGAAAGTGTACCGCCCAGAAATATACCTGCAGGTGAAGAGCCTGATGAGTGGCATCATTTGAAATCAAGGAAAAGGAGAAAGAGGGAAGCCATTGCAGAGGTCAAAAATACGGTGGTGGAGACGGTGGCTGTGGAAAAGAAGGCGAATTCAATTAGAGACGTGGTTCTGGCTCCAAGGGAAAACGTTATTGTGTGTACAATAGAGGAGGAAGAGGCCTCGTATTTAGTGATGTTAAATACGATCAACAGCTCCCAATGTGGCATTAGGGCAAGAGGGATAGAAGCCAGAGCCCCCAGGCTTCAGATCAGAATGGTCCCAAGTGACATCACTTTTAAGGACCTAGAAGACCAGCTGGTCAGAAATAACGGAGACAGCATGGCATTGGAGGTGGGTGACATTCTGCCCCTATTCAAAATTGTAAACAAAAACAAAAATTTTGTCAGTGATTTGCTCTGTAAAGAAAGAGCTGTATAGGACAATCCTTGACAACGGCAGCCTGAGGAGAGATTGGCAGAGGTCTCCCATATACAAATTTAAGGATATGAGCCAGTGCTTTAATTGTCTGGGTTTCGGCCATGTCGCAACAAAGTGCCGTCGGGGAAAGCCATGCTGTGGACATTGTGGAGGGGACCATGAGTCAAGCTTGTGTACAGATAAAGATAAGGTTGTATGTAATAACTGAAGAAGCTTTGGTCTTGCTTGTAACACACATAATGCTTTCTCTAAATCCTGCCCCATAAGAAAGAGGGAAGCCAAAATTACTGAGCAAAAAACAGATTATGGATAAATTCAAAAATCGTACAGTGTAATTTGAACCGGTCTCGTTTCGCAACAGAACATCTCATTGAATACTGCTCCAGGATTGGGGCATCTCTGGAGGCAGGAGGGGCCTTCTGAGTGTTGGGAGTGTCGACCACCCTAAAGCGGCAATCCTCTGTCTGGATAGGGAGGTGAGTGTGTGCTCCATGCCTTTGGCAAATAAGTACGTCGCCGTATGCTCAGTCGTGGGTCGGGGTTTCGACTTCGTGTTAGTAAGTTTTTACAAGCAGTACGCCCATCCAATGTCACAAGCGCTTCCCATCCTTGCAAGAGCTTTAGAGTCTCTAAAGGGGAGGGAGATAGTCGTCATGGGGGACTTTAATTGTAAGCATATAGCCTGGGGATCTAAGAGGACTGACGGTGATGGGGAGGAGGTCCTGTCCCTGCTAGTAGGTCAGGGACTGTACGTAATAAACGACCCATGCTCGAAGCCCACTTTTGCAAATAAAATGGGATCCTCATGGATAGATATCACTGTATCCACAAAGGGCATGTATGACAAAGTTTTCGGGTGGTCTGTGGAAGAAGGGATCCTGGTTGGAGATCATAATGTGATAGTCCTAACCCTCTCTAATATTAAGAGCGAATCACCTGATCAAAAAAGGATCAGAACCAGAGGCGTAAATTGGGACCATTTCAAAAGAACTTTAAAGAACGAATTTGCCCCTATAGATCAGTTTCTAAGGATAGAGTCGAAAGACACTGAGGACATAGATTTCAAGGTTGAATTATTAACTGAAGTAATTAGTAAGGCTGCCGTGCTGGCTAATTGGTATACCCGAGAGTTAAAGACCCGGAAGGTTCCCTGGTGGACAAGACGTCTGACGGAGTTGAGAACTCTAGTATCCTCTAACCGGAGAATAGCTATGCTAAGGTGCAGTTGTCCCTGGATAAGTGCTCTGCGCTGATGCTGAAAGGGAAGTTGAACTGTGGAAGTATGCCTCGTGTTTTTTTACGAGGGAACACGTATAAACTTCAATAGCGAGGCCAAATATCTGGGAATACTAATAGCCGAAGGTTTCAACTTCACCAAGCACATTAACGAAATGGCAGGGAGACCCTCTCAAGGTTTATTGGCGTTAGTAGGCTCTCAGGGCCAAGTTGGGGAATAGGTGTTAAAAGCAGAGGCACGCTGTATAATGCCATTTGCGAGGCCATTATGCTGTACGGCGCACCTATTTGGGGCCCTGATTTAAACTCGGCATATTGCAGGACGCTAGTCTCGCATCAGCGTAGGGCACTTCTGGCAGTCACTCAAGGTTATCGGACGACCATCCAGATGGATGGTTTATTCTCCGGAAGAGGTCGGGGACAGGGAAAGTCAGCTGGAACGATGGGCCATGCGGTTGTGGCAGGCAAGATGGGACGAGGGGGAGGTTGGTAGGTGGACATATAAATTCTTGTCAAGTGTGGAGGCGAGAGTACGTATGTCCAACCTGCCAATTGAGCATTGGCTGGCTCAGGTTCTCAGCGGGCACGGGGACTTTGCTGCATACCTCTCCAGATTCAAGGAGGCTGCTCACAGGCTGCTGCTGTGGGGCCCCGATGGAGAGTGTGGCCCACATTCTGGAGGAGTGCCCCAGATACGCTAGGGAGAGGTACATGTACGAGATGTCCACTGGGAAGCTAGTTGCGGAGACATACCGAGGAGCCCTTACACAAGGTCGCAAGGAGTTTTTTAATTTCGTATATTGCTTAAGAAGACTACGAAGGACGCCGAGAGCCACACCGCCCAACGTGTATTAGGGTCAAGTGCCGTTGTGCGGTTATCTAGTGCTTCGTGGCCTTACATAGAGGGTTTTTTCTTTTGAGTTTTTGTTAACTCACTGTGGTTGTGGGTTTTCTTTTAGCTTTAGTTTTTAAGTGTTTTTTCTGTTTTTACTGGAGGATTACTTTTCTTTGTGTTTTTTCTGATTTTGGTTGAGGTCTTGCTTGGTATGTCATGGTATTGTCTTGTGGTGTTGATGGTAATGTTTGTGATGTAGGATCGTGGAAGCTCGCCTTCCTTTCGATGCTGGGATCGAGATCAGGATTCCAGTCTAGAGTAAAGAAGCTGGCACCTCAAGCAAAGGGCATCCACTGCATGATTCACCGATATGCTCTCGCCA
Source organism: Hermatobates lingyangjiaoensis (assembly GCA_026182355.1). NCBI lineage: Eukaryota > Metazoa > Arthropoda > Insecta > Hemiptera > Hermatobatidae > Hermatobates > Hermatobates lingyangjiaoensis. The sequence continues at coordinate 240,181 of JAPFBL010000018.1, read as the reverse complement.
GTAGGACTCTTCCTACCTCTCTGATGGAAGTACTTGAATCTGTAATCAAAATTGTAAATTACATGAAGACTCAAGCACTCATCACTCGCCTATTTAAAGAACTATGCAAGGACATGAATGCTGACCACGAAGTCCTTCTCTTGTACACAGTAGTACGTTGGCTGTCGAAAGGAAACGTTGTTAATCGTGTCATTGAAATGAAAGATAAAATAAAGTTTTTCTTGGAGATTCAAGAAAAAAAAAGATCTTCTAGTTCACTTCGAAGATGAAGCCTGGAATAAAAGGGTTGCCTACCTGGCATTTTTGACCAGCTGAACAAGCTCAATATGAAGCTTCAAGGAAGGGAAACACATGTTCTTCTTTTTCAAGACAGTCTTCGGGACTTTGTTTGCAAACTACAGAACTGGCGTCGGAAAACCAATCTTAGGAATATCGCCATGTTTGAAAAACTTTGTGGAGTGATGGACGAGTCTCCGAACCAACTCGATCAGTTCCTCAAGGATGAGATTATCGAACATCTTCAGTCTCTAGAAAAGGAAGTCGAGCGTTACTTCCCTGAGCTATCACAGGAACAGGAGGCCCTGGTAAGGAACCCATTTTGTATGGAACTTGATGTATCCAGCATCCCAGATGATATCCAAGATGAATTTCTGGATCTAAGGAACGACTCTTCAGCTCGTGATCTCTTCAAGGAGAAATCCATGATTCAGTTCTGGTGTACTATGTATTAATCATACTCCAAAGTCAGCATGACAGCTTTACGTGTCCTTGTTCCATTTGCTTCTACCTACTTATGTGAGGCAGGATTTTCCACTCTTGTTAATATAAAAACAAAGAATAGGAACAGATTGGATGTTGGAGATGACATGAGACTGGCTCTAACAAACGCCCGACCACGAATTTCAAAGCTTGCTGCTGAAATGCAACATCAGGTATCACACCTGATGTGTGTTCAGGTATCCTTCCTGGCGCTTTTTCAGTGGGCCTTTGATGATTTATTTGACACGCTTATAACGATATATAAGTCTAGTTTAAGATGGGGACATGTGCCTGACTGTTGGAGGACTGCTAGGATGGTTTTTATTCCCAAAATTGGGAAGAGGGACTACACTAGCCTAAAGTCCTTCAGACCAGTCAGTCTTACCTCCTTTCTGCTAAAGGTTTTGGAAAAATTAGTTGACAAATTCCTGTCGCACAGTGTGTTGTCTAGGGAACCCTACATAATTGTCAACATGCATATATTAAAGGACAGTCCACGGAATCCGCCCTATATGCCCTAGTTAGTAAGTAGAGTAGAAAAGGCACTCCAGAACAAAAACTATGAGCTTTGCTTGGTTTTTGATGTTGAAAGTGCCTTTGATAAAATTAGTTCTATAGCCATCTAGACTGCACTGGAAAGTAAAGGGACTCCCACATTGTTGGTGAGGTGGATCCTGGATATGTTAGCTGGCAGGGACTCCTATCACCTATCTTAGGAGGATAAAAATGAAACAAAGGATCTCCAAAGGCTGCCCACAAGGAGGATGTTTCTCACCAAAATTGTGGTGTATGGTCATGGAGAATCTTATAATAGATTTGAATAACGAAGGGTTATACTGTCAAGCATATGCAGATGATGGACGTGTTGCAGACATAAAGCAGAAAACTACACATCAACAATGCAATAGAAAAGGCTATTAAAACCTTCTGGCAGTTGAGGCGTGTAGTAGGCAAGACATGGGGCTTGAAGCCAAATGTGATGTAATGGCTTTTCACAGCTGTAATAAAACCTAGACTTCTATACAGCTCTATCTTATGGTGGAGGGAAGTGAAGAAGAAAGGTATAGGAGACAGATTAGCCAAAACTCAACGTTTAGCGAGTCTGGCTATAACAGGCGCAATAAAGCCCTGGAAGTCCTGTTGGGGCTGCCAAGCTTGACTGATGCAATAATCGGAGAAGCAATGGCGGCCTACATCAGACTACGGGACTATGGGATGTGGAACTTTGTTAGAGGAAATAGCCACACTGAAATAGAACTGGCGATTAAGAAAGAGATAGGTGTTTTAGAGTTGGGAATACCCAGACCTAAATATGGCCTACCTAATAGCAGGAATTTTAATATGATAATTCCCAGTAGGACACAATGGGAAGATATGGACATTGCATTCTCGTCGAATGAACTGATATGCTTCACTGATTGTTCTAAAATCGGTGAAGCAGGATAGTCGGGAGCGGGAATTTTTATTTCCAACTTAAATATAGAACTAAGCTTTCCGCTTGGGACTCAAACCACAGTCTTCCAAGCAGAAGTGTTCGCCATTTTAACGGCAGCTAATCTGCGGGAGGTGTGGGAAGGATCCATAGCGGAGGTGTAACCATATGCTCAGACAGCCAAGCGGCAATAAAGGCAATTACATACGTCTCCGACAACTTCCTCCATGTTGGTAATAGAGTGCCAGGAAACACTAAATAAACTAGCTCAGATAAAACAGGTTAAATTAATATGGGTTCCGGGACATAGCGGCAATACTTGAGAAATTAGCATCCTGGTGTTCAAACAACCAGGCTGAACTCCAGGCTATTGATGTAGGTCTGCACTGGTTGTTAAAACAGGATTCACATGACTGCAAAACAGCAGTTTTAAGGACGGATAGTTCAGTGGCACTAGCAGCAATAAGAGACCACAACAATCATAACTCTACTGTTGAAAGCATTAGAAACAGCTTGTGGAAATTAAGAAAACTACATCGGTGGAGTATTTCAATCTTATGGGTTAAAGCACATGCTGGACAGGAAGAAAATGAAAGAGCGGATGAATTAGCAAAAAAAGCAGCACAAAATGAAACAATAAAAACAGTATACATCAAAGTACCATTGACGTATATTAGGAGGTTGGAAAACAATAAAAGCAGGGACAAATGGAACAACTTGTGGGTCAATGCAACAGAAGGAGTAGTAACAAAAACATACTTCAACAGTGTATATACAAGAAATAAAATTGAACCACAAAACTACAATGGTACTAACCGGCCACGGTAGAAACAGGTCGTATTTGTACAGATTTGGGCATAACGACTCGCCCTACTGTCCGTGCATGGAAGGAGAGCAGACCATTGAACCGTCGCAATTATCCATCTCATTAACACTAGTATCATATTCGAATTACACATTTGCAACCAAATCTAAAACCTCTATACACGTCACAATAAACCACACCGAAAGGTGCTGCCATCTATCATCAACCAATGGTGCCATCAACCCCAACCACCAAGTACAGTCTGTGCAGAATAAAATGTCACCCCCCCCCCCCCCGTATCCCCGGTACAGTCTGATCCAAATAAAATGTCCCCCCCCCCCCGTATTGTGAGTAATCTATTACTTGTATATATATACATACATATATATATAAGTTACGCGTGTCCGAGTAATGAATAGGTTTTTAAAAAAAAGGAATTTAAATACACTAGCTCGCACGTGATTGAAGACAAGAATCGAGTTTATTAGTCAGCTCCTTCTGTTTATAGGAGAGGCAATGTTGATACGGACTTCAACCCTCTAGTCTCTCGCGGGCCGGCGTCTCTCGCGGGCCGGCATTACTGCCCCCTCCCAGTCCTTATCAACAATGCTCTCCGTACAAGTGTCTGAGTTATATCATAAAATAACAAAACAAGACTTGACTCTAAACATAAGAAATGAATATAATGTTTTAACATTCAAAAATAAAATGACGTCCACACAAGTAACTGAATTAACATTGTTTATAGAAATTACAGAAATAACAAAAGATGAACTTCTATGATTATTTGTACAAAACAAAAATAACAAAATTAACAAAGGTAAACACACATAACTACACTATATCGTTCGCACCATTGGTGGGATTTTCCTTCTCACCCGTCGCAGTTCCTGAAAATGAACTATTTCTTGTTTCAGGGTGTCCGTTCCTATCCTCCATATCTGTGCTCTGTACCGTGGTAACGTTGCGAGTACTTCGTATGGCCCTACGTATCTCGGGTCCGATTTCCTTCGCTTCTGCCTATTCAGTTTATATACGAAGTCCCCTTCTTGTATCAACCCTACTGCTTCTTCTGCTTTCCTTTGATTATATTGCTTGGTCCATCTTTCTTTTGCTGCTTTGACTCTATTATGTAACCTTTGTGGATCCGCTTCCTTTTTCCGCAATTCAAATGGTGTTGCCTCTGTGGTCGAGTGAATACTACTGTTGTATGCTAGGACCGCTCTGGCCATTGCCACATGACCCTTTATGTTTTTTGCATCAGCCAATAACTACAAGTGTTCCGTTAGAGTGTTATGTAGTCTCTCTATTGCTCCGTGGGACCTTGGATGACCCGGTGTACACCAATGGGGGTTTATATTGAATTCTTTTAACAGGGATTTTATTTTAACGTTGTTGAACTCTCGCCCTCTGTCCATATAGATCGTTCTCGGGCAGTCAAACGTGGCCAAATACGACAGCAATGCCTCTTCTGTACTTTCACTTGATTTACTTGTTAGTGGCCATGCTGAGGCTAACTTCGTTAGTCTATCTATTGTTGTTAAATATTTGTTTCCGTCGTATGTAAATATATCAATTTCTAGCTCCTCAAAGGGTCCCTCGGGCGTCTGACTTTGTAATAATGGAGGTACAAGTGGTACTCTTTCATACTTCCTCCTTTTGCATATTTCACAGTCCTTTATCACTTGGGCTATCCTCTTGCCCATTTGGAGCCAGTAATGCGACCTCTGTAGATGTTTAAGGGTCTCTGTGACACCACGATGGTTGGTTTTTCCCCTGTGATAATTTAGGATGACCTCTTTCTGCTGCTCTTCGTCTTCTACCGTTTCTACCTGGTTCTTACAGATTATGAAATGAGCTCCTTGTCTCAGCTCTCTTTCCTGAATTAGTCGGAGTAGTCTATTTTCAAGTTCTTGTGATTCTATAAAGAAATGGTATACCTTTCCTGGCACTGTTAGTTGGTTTATGACTGTACTTAATTGTTCGTTGTTCGCTTTCGTTCCTCCTGTAATAATATTTATTTTTAAGTGGCCATATTTGTGCAATTGGGTGTTTATTATTTCTTCTGTGTCGTCTTTTATAATTATTTGATTTCTCTTGTTGTTTATTATATCCTGACTAATCTCAGCTTCCGGTCCATTTCGTTGTTCTTGGTCTTCATCTGCGTCTGGTGTCCAGTTGGCGAAGAACTCTCGCACGTCCCTGGAGGTACTTGGCTCTCTCGTACTACTTCTCGTAATGACGTTGACGTTTCTGGACAAACAGTCGGCTACTTGATTATCAACGCCCTTTACGTGCTGGACCCTGAAGTTGTATGCAGCTATCCTTTCTTTCCACTTTGCTATCCGGACTGACGTCTCCTTTAAATTCCCGATCCACATTAGGGGCCTATGATCTGTTCTAATAGTGAACTCAGCCGCAAAAAGGTAGGGTCGGAAATGTTCTACAGTCCACACTATGCCTAACATTTCCCTTTCTATTGTGCTATACCTTTTTTTCTGCTGGTGATAATTTTCTGCTGGCGTAGGCTATTGGTCGCTCTCCCTGGATAGTTTCCTGCATCAAGACTCCCCGATAGCTTCTTGACTGGCATCTGTCATTACAATGAATGGTTTGTTTAGGTCAGGAAATTGGAGCAACAGCGGGCCCCGCAACGCCTTCTTACACTGCTCCACTGCTTCTCTTAGATCTTCTGTTTGTATAAACTTCTTTCCTTTCTTTAAAACTGTCCGTCAAGGGGTTCGTGATTGCTGCAAAGTCCTTTACGTACCTTCTATAGAAACCTATCATACCTAGAAAAGCCCTGATGTCTTTGGGTCCCTTTGGATAGGGTAATCGATCTATTGCTTCAACCTTCTTAGGGTCGGGTCTTACTCCTTCACCTGAGATAAGGTGCCCCATAAATCTAACCTCTTTTTGATATAAGCGGGTTTTATCCATCGCTACCTTTAAGCCAAAGTCCCTTATTCTTTTCAGCACCCTTGTAACATGTTCCTTATGCTCTTCTATTGACTTACTGAACACTATGATGTCATCCATGTAGATTTGCGTAAAGTCTTCTCCCAGTCCTTCAAGCAGTTCATCCATGAGGCGTTGGAACGTGGAAGGCGCATTCTTTAGGCCAAAGGGCATCCTCAAAAATTCGAAGTGGCCTCTATCGAACGTAAAGGCCGTCTTCTCGACATCTCTCGGGTGCATCCTAATCTGGTGATACCCGGCCTTGAGGTCGAAGGTACTGAATACAGTTGCTCCTGCCATATGGTCGAGTATGTCTTCTATCCTTGGCAGAGGGTATCTTTCAAGCTTAGTGTACTTATTTAACTCTCTAAAATCTACTACCAACCGGTATTTAGGGGGTTTACCCTCCTCGACCTTTTTCGGGACCAGCCAAATAGGGCTCGAAAATTGCGACTTAGACCTCTGTATTATGCCCTGGTCCAGCATTTCCTTTATTTGCTCCTGCATTATCTTTTTCAATTGGTGTGGGTACCTTCTAGGTTTCACGTAAACAACTGTACCTTCAGGGAGTTCTATTTGGTGTTTGACCCTACCTGTAGCTGATAACCTCTGTCCTTCACTATAGAATACTTTTTCAAATTCTTTCATTAATTCACTCACCTGATGTTCTCCTGGTATCACTTTTCCACAGTTTACCGTTATTCTCTTCCCTGGTTTAACTCTCCCTTCCACGAAGTATTTCCTTTTTCCTAGTTTAATGTCCCACTTCCCTCTTTTACACTCAGGTTTTGCATTGATTCTCTCCAAAAAGTCGCACCCTAGAATAACTCCATATTTCTGGGTCTCTAAGTGGGTCACATGCACTTTCATCTCCAAGGTCTCTCCTATTAATTCTCCCATCTCTACCTGTAATTCGCCTACCAGGCTCTTCCTTCCTGCCATGGTGACCAAGGTGCAGTTGCACGGTGTCAGCCCTGAATAATTGTCCATCCTTTTTGCCACTTCATTGTCCATAATTGTGCTATCTGACCCTGTATCTACCAAACACTTAGTCTTCCATTTGGGAAAAAAAAATATAGGGAGCTTACCTCTTATGCTATTCCTCTGTTGCTCGCCTATATACCTCTCGCCTAACCTTCAATCCTTCTTCCTCTTCTCTCGAATAGCGATCCTCCCACCACGAGTCTCTTCCAGTCAAGGCCACTTCCCTCGCTCGTACCAGCGCTCGTGTCGTTCTATCGATGTCTCTTGCTCCGACCCTGTTGACTCTGATGAGCTCCCGTCCTCTGAAGAGCCTTCCCCTTTTTGTCTTCTCCTGCCCCACATCTTCTCCCGCCGGGTTGTGTTAACTTCCATGGGCTCATCTCTTGGTGTTGGTCTATACTGTGTCGTTCGTGGTCTCTCCTTGCGATATAAATACGGACACTCTCGCGCGAAGTGACCGAGTTCACCACACTCCCAACATCCTCTTCTTACTGGCTTCTCTCTTCGCTTGTAGCCTCCCACTGCCTCATAGCTGTTCCTCCTGGCTTGAGATCTTCTCTCTTCAAAACGTCCCCGTGGCTTCCTCTCCTGTGAATACCTCCCTTGTCCTCGATCCTCATAGGCTCTTGCTCTGAATTGCCTATCCTGAGGTACTCTCCTCCTGGTCACAACTGACCATCCTCCTTCTGACTTCCCTCTGTATATAACACCGTTATCTTCTCGGTCCATTTCTTCCTCCCGGATGGCATTAATTGTCTCCTCGAGACTAGTGGGCTTCATGATACGGAGGGCCATTCTCACTCGTTCTGGAGCTGCCTTGAGGAGAATTTCACTGGCTATCTCTTCATATATCGTCGTTCTCCATTTCGCTTCTTGACTGTCTGTGCACTTTTCATTTATCTTCATAGTTAATTTCCTTGTCGCATCCCCCAATCTGCGCCCGAACTCAGCGCAGGTCTCACCATTCTCCTTCCGCATTTCAAAAATTTTTAGCGCACTTCTAGCTACAGGCTTTGCGGCTCCAGCATATCTGTCCTTAAGGGCTGCTCGCACCGCACTCCACTCCGCACAAAACGTAAGTCCTAACTCCAGCATCACCGTAAGGCTGACCCTGGCGAGGAAGTAGGTCTTGATGTTCTTGTCTGTAGCTGGGTCTAGTTGAGTTGTGACTAACTGCTCGTTGATGGAGTCCATTCTCTCTATGAACAAGTCCAACTCTCGAGCATCACCCTCGAACCTCTTTATCGAATCTAATAGGTTCATCAGGTACCCTGCTTTTGCTACTCTCGCTTGTTCTATTTTCACTGCGAGCCTAACATCGGCTCCTGTTGTCTGTTTACTCGTCATGTTGGTTTCTACACTGGACACAACACTACACTATTAAACAGTTGGCGAATGATCCCGGGTTTCGGCACCAGTTACGCGTGTCCGAGTAATGAATAGGTTTTTAAAAAAAAGGAATTTAAATAAACTAGCTCGCACGTGATTGAAGACAAGAATCGAGTTTATTAGTCAGCTCCTTCTGTTTATAGGAGAGGCAATGTTGATACGGACTTCAACCCTCTAGTCTCTCGCGGGCCGGCGTCTCTCGCGGGCCGGCATTACTTATATATATATGTATGTATGTTTTGTAGATCTCTCCGCTGGAAATTCTTTTGGAAGACTCATGGCAGTAATTTTGATAAGCAGGTTCAAAAACTCCACACCTCTCTAAGTAGATTTAAATCCCTTTCTTCCAATGAACCCCCACCTCTTTCCGCATCACATCCTCTGGAATTATTTATCTCCTCCATAGTTCGCAAGGTTTCTGATCCTACTTTCCTTAATTCCCTAAGACCCTATGACAACCTTACGGCTTATGAGAGAGTAGCTATCAAGAGTCTGAGAACTGATGGTTCCTTGCTCATCATGCCTGCTGATAAGGGGTCCACTGTTGTTCTAATGGACCGTGATGTTTATAATCGCGTCGCCATGAACCAACTGTCGAACCCTACCTTCTACGTCCCCCTTTCCTCTGATCCTACTTCTACTTTTCGTTCTAATCTGTCTGCATTACTTGACAGCTGCGCCCAGGGCGAGGGCCTTTCGCGTGGTGACGTTGACACACTTATCCCTGCACATCCTCGCTGTCCTGTGTTCTATCTTCTTCCCAAAATCCACAAGCCTTTCAATATGCCTGATTCCCCTCCCCCCGGTAGACCCATCGTCTCCAGTTATGGCTGTTTGACTGAGAGATTATCTGCTTTTATAGACTACTTCCTTCAGCCATTAGTCCGCAGTCAACCTTCCTTTTGTAAAGATTCTTTTAATTTCCTTCAGATCCTTAAAGATTTTTCTCCCCCATCAAACCTTGTTCACCCCCTCCTCATGGTTACCATGGATGTCACATCCCTATACACTTCTATTGAACATTCTGAAGGCTTGGATAAGCTCCGATACTTCCTAGGACCCGGACATTTTACCGGTAGTCTTGGCCCTCGGGGACCTTGCCCCAACGAGAAAATTTTCTAGATCGGCCTTTGCCCTAGGCTTTGCAAGCGAATATCTCGGCTCCTGGTGGTGCCAGAGAGCTGGAAAAAGTTCCCTTCTGCTCAGGAGATCCAGTGCCATCCGACGAGATGAACGTGGGATCTCCCAGGAAGGATGGAAATTCCCGTGCAGGTGAAGTGAGCCCCAAAAGGTTATCCACCTCAGGGGCAGCGGGCATGAAGTCAGAGGGGGAAACTTCCACGGAGAAGCGGACTCCAAAGCCGAGGCCTAAGGGCCCAAATGGCAAATTTATAAGAATTGGTCAGGAGAAACCCCACTCTGCCCCAACTGGGGCCCCTAAGAGGATGTCTTCGGACAAGAGGGTTGTGAGTGAAAGAAAGTCAGAAGTTTCGCTACCTCCGAGGAAGTCTGACCCCCGTAAAAAAGTCGGAACTGAGGAACTTGAACCAGGTTATGAGTTCCTCAATGAGTTACTGGCAACACCAGAGTCGAAGAAAAGGCCTAGGAAAAGCCTAACTGGTATGGAAGCAAAAAGGGAAAAGATTGGCCCCCTAGGAAATGAGGAAAGCCCTCCAGAGGATAACATTGCATCCCCCAGAGGACACAAAGCAGAGGAGGATGCCCTGATGCATGTAGTTGACTTTGATATCAACGTAGGCCGTATTTACGACTACAAATCAAAAATTTGACCTATCAAAAACCTGCCAGTTTCCACACACTTTTGGATAGTCACCCACCCACATACACACATCATCGAAAACAACGTTTAAAGAAAAAGAGGACTTTGGGGACCCCACCCAGACATGTAAATCAGTCAAAATCTCGAAATGGAATGTTTTCATTATCACTATAGCTTCAATAGAATAATAAAATACTTTACTTGAACTGAACGAACAACAAGTCGGACAAATTTAGACAGTCACTTACAAATTAAACAATTTAATTAGAAACTATAATTGTAGAAAAAACAAAATTAAATAAATTATTTAAAAACACTTAACTTTATTATATAAAAAATATATAGTAATAATTATTTAATTACGTTTAATTAACGTTAAAATAAATGAATAAACCAAAATGTTTTCTACAATTAGATATCATTTACACAAATTGATTAATATAACTAACCTATTTTATATAACCTTGAAAGTAGCCTTCGCTCTCTAAGTTTGTCCAGAAAGCTAGAAGACTTGTTTTTCTGAAGAGTTAAACATCAACTGGTTTTTTTAGTGATTTTTTTTTAAATAAAAATGTATATTATAGTGTAATAATGTGTGTAATTCTATAGTGGAACTCCTTCAATATGCGTACTATGGACACTGCTTTGTATTCTTATCATTTGTATCCTATTTGTCTTGTCTGATATTTATGTAATATTACATAAATACCTATATATGCAAATACATTATTCTCTAAATTAGATATTTAATAAAATAATATTTGTTTAAATAATATATATAAATATATATATGTATTCACAAATAGTTTTTGACCTCTCCATTCAACACAGTAATATGTAAGTTATCTTGAGAATTAGGTCTTGGAAATAAACTTCTCCTTCTTGTGCCAACGTTTTGACGTATTTTTACATCATCAGGATTACAATATTCAGCAACAATATATAATATTTATGTAAATTACTATGCTAACAATACAAACTTCAAAATGTTTGTTTACATAAAAAAAATGATTATATAACTTATTTTGTAGCGCTGATGATAATTTACAAATACATTGAAACTTTGACACAAGAAGAATAAGTTTATTTCCAACATCTAGCCTTCAAAAAAACTTACATAATCCTACATACATATATATATAATATATATTTATGGTAGAAATGAAAAAAAAAAACAAAACAAAGTATTCTCAATTTTTGAAAAAGCTTGAATATCCCTAAAAAATACAACAAATTGAGCCTCTTTTTTTTAATATTTACCAGAAATCATAGAGCTTTAAAATGTTATAACGGTTGAAATTCTGGAGAAGATAATAATAATCAGGAGATGAAATGAAAAAAATAGTGATCTTGAAAATACAAAGAAAAAAGAAAAAATTATAGCAATATATATATAAATTAAGAGGGCTTTAAAATTGTATAATGGTTTAAATATAATAACAAGAAATCAAGAATGTATTGAATGAAATATATCAAAAATTTAATTTAAACCTCATTAATACCGATAATTACAAAGTATATATACATAGTTCTGTATCAATGTTCAAACCACAAAAAAAAAAAACGATCTTTCAACCGTAACAAGTGGTCTTCGTCAGAGTCTGATTTTGAGATTTGACTCTGACGAAGATAGCTTGTTACGGTTGAAAGATCTTAAGTCTTTTTTTTCTTATTTCTTATTGTGGTTTGAACATTGATTGTTATTTCACGTGCTTATTCTGAAAATGAAATGTTGTTCTAGTTTAGGGTTTAGGTAGTAGGCATATTGAAGTAGCACTTACATAGTTTTGTGTTAGGCATATTGAAGTAGCACTTACATAATTTTGTGTAGGTTACCTGCTGGCGCCTTAGGTAATGCATTTTCTCCTCTTCCTGGTAACAGTGTCATCGGTAGACTTTCCTAAGATGCCTGCATAAGTTCTTCCTAGTGATGACTTCATGCTGACAATGCGGACACTTAAACACTTGACAATTCTTCTTCACGACATTCCAATGCTTCACTGTTACATCATACTTAAGAGAACTTTCATAATTACATCTATACCTGTAATACTGGAAACAAAACATTTCATGATATTTATGCATTTCTTCAACATGAATAGTAAATGAATTGTTGCGAAAATTACAAATCACAAATTTTACAATAATTCGATTTAAAATGACGCAATAATTGTACTTTAGCGAAAAACTTTTTTGGGCAATATACACAACGGAATAGCAACTCTTTGTTGTGTTTCTTTAAATGCCTGACTAAATAATTGTAGTAGGTGAATCGCTCGTCGCAGAGATGGCACTTGTATGGCTTCAAATCCTTATGGATGTGCGCACTCAGGTGACGAGCCGTTGGGAAACCCTTCGTCACACTGGCTGCAGCTTAACGGATGCACTTTTTCAAGTTTCATTAAATGATATTGGAGCTTTTTCGTCGAAGAAGATTTCTTTTTACAAAACATAACTTCATTTCTGTGGATTCGACAAAAGTGGAATCGTTTTTCCCTGACATTGCTGAAGACAGTACAGATTGGTTTGCTTTCCTTGGTGCTCTGTCTTGTGTTCAATTAAGCAAAGGTTTTCTCGCACAGGTGACACGCATACACCTGTGTCTCTGCATGGCATTCCAAATGCTTCAAGAGAGCCTCCTTATTCACCAGCCGAGAATGCCACACGTGATAAAACAAATTCTTGTTCTCGTGCCTCAGGATGTGCTTAACCAGCTTGTTTCTCTTTCAAGAACACCTTGCCGCAGGTGTAGCAAAGGTTGTGCAGGTTCTTCTCGTGAACCACAGACCAGGGGAACTTAATGCACTCGAACCTCCGGAAAAACTTCAAGCACACCTCAGACTCCGCCTCGTGCACACAGTCCTCGTTTAACAAATCTCTCATGTTTCCTTTTGTTTCAGTCAATTCTCCTTCGTCACGCATCTGAAACACACAGAAATATCTTTTAAGCAACTATATATTTTGTGTATTGTTTGAACCAATCTACTGGAGGCCAGGTTAACTCAGTGGTTAACGTACTCGCCTCTAAACTGATAGGACCGGGATTCGATCTCCACCTGACCCTCGAGTTAATAACGCGGGAACTGAACAAATCTGAGTACATCGCCCCTCGAAGAGGACGTTAAACCGTCGTTCCCAAGCCTGTACGATGCCAGGTACTTGTTAAAGATCCCCATTCGAAATACACTTGAGTTAGGCAAAAATTTAGGACTCCCAATGTAGAATCAAACCCAGTAATCAAATTATTAGTAATCAAATGTAAATCAAATTAGGTTTAAAAAAAAAAACAAATGATCCCCTAGCGGGTGATTACGTCAGCTGTTTACCGGCTTTTTCTTTGATAGGTGTTTTAACAGATTCTACATTGGGAGTCCTAAATTTTGCCTAACTCAAGTGCATTTCGAGTAGGGATCTTTAACGAGTACCTGACATCCTACAGTCTCGGGACCGACGGTTTAACGTCCTCTCCGAGGGACGACGTACCCAGATTTATTCACCACCCGAGTGAATAAATCGAGGACCTGGTGGGGATCGAACCCCAGACTACCAGACTAGAGGCGAGTATGTTAACCACTGAGGTAGCCTGGCCCTTTCAGCAACTAATCTAAGCAACTTCTAAGTAAATCAAATAAAAAGAGAGTTGATACTTCCACTTAATTATAGTCCTAATAAGATTTGTCTGAACTTTTTGTCTAAAAAATAGTTCAATTAATTAACAAATAAACAAGAACTTAATTACTTCATCTTCTTGACTCGTCTTATACTCATATTAAACACGTTCAGTTTGAATTTAGTCAATGAGACACTTGTGTTTCATACACAATCATCAATATCTTGACGTTTCAATTCTGGAAATTTTAAACGCTTCTATAAATATCTAGAGAAGGATATAAATATTTCATTTTATCTTATTCCATTAAAAATATAAACGATTAAATAATGAAAAAAATAAAAATATAATACATATACTAAATATCATTTACAAGATGAATAATTAAGTCGGGACATAAAAAAAGTAGGCGTTAAAAAAAAGCACGTGTTAATAAATGAAAAAAAGAAAAGAACAGAAAATCCCATAAAAATAATGATAATTATTATCATTATTAATACTAGCTGTCTTAAAGTAGAAAGAGCAATAATTTTTTATAAATCAAATTCACAGGTGTAGGGTAACATTTTTGTGTAAAATGTCAACTTGATCCATCAAAGATTCTAGACCGCAGTGTGTCCATAAACTTTGGATACATACATACCCACCCACCCACACACACACACACATAAACACATCGAAAAAACTTCATAAAACGACTTCTGGGACCTCAAAACATGTATATGTATTTACGTCAAAATCGGATCGAATTTTTTTACCATCACTATACTTTACTTATAGAAAAGTAAAAATGAACATTACTGAAATCAGATATTATATAAGATTGACTATATAAAAGAACCATAGACGAAATTAAAAATACACAACCTCTAAATCATATAGATATTCAATCAAAAATAAAGAAAACAGAAATTAAAGTACCTATAATTGAAAGAAATTCTAAGTCTAAAAAATAAATTAAATTATTATTAATTAAGATAAATCCAATAACAAATACTAATATTCCTGAAACAATTAAAAAAAAAAGATTACATATATAATAAGAAAAATATATTATGGCTTAAACTGAAATAATACCAGAAATATGACAAATTTCAATCCTAAAGTAAACTATTTAAAATAAATTAATTAAGTAAAAAGATCAGGTTTTAAAAAAATAAAATTAAGAGGCAACCAATGTAAAATTAAAAAATAATAAAAAAAAATAAATTTCTCGATAGTTAATAAAATTAATTTTTTTTATTCCTGAATATAGAATACCGTGCTAAATAAAAGAGAATAAATCAATTCTATAACAGCAAGTTAAAAAGGAACCTAGAATTAAAAAGAAATCTAAAAGAACACCAAAACATAATTCTATTATTTTTTTAACCTAACAAATTTTTAAGAGAGGGGACAAGCTATATTATTAGCACAAAAAATATGTATACAAAATATGACAAAGAATAATTGTAATTAAACCTTTATTAATATAGTCTAGTACTGGGCCAGGTTAGCTCAGTGGTTAACGTACTCGCCTCTAGCCTGGTAGTCTGGGGTTCGATCCCCGCCAGGTCCTCGATTTATTCACGCGGGAGGTGAATACCGTCGGTCCCGAGCCTGTACGATGTCAGGTACTCTTTAAAGATCCCTACTCGAAATGCACTTGAGTTAGGCAAAATTTAGGACTCTCAATGTACAATCTTTCAAACACCTATCAAAGAAAAAGCCGGTAAACAGCTGACGCAATCACCCGCTAGGGGGGGATCATTTGTTTTTTTTAAACCTAATTTAAATTGGGTTTGATTCTACATTGGGAGTCCTAAATTTTTGCCTAACTCAAGTGCATTTCGAATGGGGATCTTTAACAAGTACCTGACATCGTACAGGCTTGGGAACGACGATTTAACGTTCTCTTCGAGGGGCGACGTACTCAGATTTGTTCAGCTCCCGCGTTAATAACTCGAGGGCCAGGTGAAGATCGAATTCCGGTTCTATCAGTTCAGACAGACTGCGAAGCAAGATGGGAAACTGTCAAGGGAATTAACGTTCAGGATTCTAATGGAGTCGTTGTGAAATGTGATGTTTAATAATAATGAACAGGTGGCATAGCAGCCATGTGTAGAAGGGGTGCATACTAGTGAGCAACCGACTGACTGGTCGAAAAGGAAGGCGAGGAATTGACAACCTCCGATGTATGCTGCCATCTGGTGGAACGACGTCAACTTCTAATCATAACACAGCCGCGAGGGCAGTGGGTGACCCTGAAAGTAGGTCAGTGTAGTACCAAAACAAACCAGGCTGCGCAAGGTGGGTGGGGCAAGAGGCGGGATGGGGTGGGGAAGGTGAGGTGTTTGGCTGGTGATGGGGTGTTGGTGGGAGGAGGTGAGCCAGGCAGTTGGTTGGTGAGGTTGATAATCCATGAGGTAAGGTTGGCTGGTTCCATGATAATCCATTATGGAAAGCAACAGAAATTTATTTTCATTTGCAGAGATTTTTAACATGTAAAAATATGATTAAAAATATTGTACCTGATATGTAGGGGGCCAGGCTAGCTCAGTGGATACGTGCTTATCTCTGAACTGAAAGGACCGGGGTTCAATCCTCATCTGGCCCTCGATTTATTCACGCAGGAGGTGAATAAATCTGAGCACATCGTCCCTCGGAGGACGTTAAACCGTCGGTCCCGAGCCTGTACGATTTCAGGTCTCGTTAAAGATCCCTACTCGAAATGCACTTGAGTTAGGCAAAATTTAGGACTCCCACTGTAGAATCAATCTTCATTGTGTGGTATCACAAAGAGCCAATGCTTGGCCTATGGGTGTTCCCCTGTGGGACTGCCATTGCAACCTAACCTAACCTATACGTTATAATTATAAATTATTTAAATTTGTTAATTATAAACATCAATTTTATTTCAGTGGATTCACATAAAAAAAATTTAAGTCCATATAAACAATGTAAATAAATATCAATAAATTCGACAAGTATAGCAGGTGATCTGTTAGCCTAGGATAAACAATCTGTTTTTATAGAGTTATTGCTCTTTGCTGTAACTGAAATTTCATCAGTTTTTCTTCATAAATTGCAAATGTTTTGTGCTATTTTTGGGCAAATCTTCATGTTTTTTTAATGAGCCGTTTTGTCAAAAAAAGCATGTACTGAAAGGCCATTTTGGTGATTATAATTTTAAAAAAAAATTATCTCAACTCATCCTTCTCAGAATGTACTATTTTCAAGTATAGTTTCCGTTAAACGGTATGACTTGTATCCCTCTCAATAGCTTTCAGATTGAATTATAAGTCAAAATTTTTTACATTCTATTAGAAAAAATATATTTCCTGTTGTTTTAAAATCTGAATATATTTTTCCTTTATTGCACTTGTAAACTCAAAGATAATGCCAACATGTCAAAACTCTAGAATTAATATCTTAGGAGAAAAAAATATAGACTAAAAACAGGTTTTTGTCAAAAAAAGTGACTTTTCCACCATGAATAACTGCTCCCAAACAGTAGGGCTCAACTACACTATAAGGTCTATTCTTGTGTAAAGGATGAATTTGATCCATCAAAGATTCTGGACCGCAGCGTGGCCACAAATTTTGGATACATACTCACCCACCCACCCACACAAATATCATCGAAAAAATTTCATAAAACGATTTTAGGAGCCTCAAAACATATAATTCCGTCAAAATCTCGAAATAGAATTTTTTCACGATCACTATACTTTACTTATAGTAAAGTAAAAAAGATAAAGAAGGGATAACTGTGATTAAGTCTTTATTCATATAAAACTACGACTATTAGAGAGCTCGTAAATAATGTTTGCTAAACAAAAAAAAACCTGACGAACATAAACCAAGGAACTACAGATACCCAATTATTAATTGAAAAAAATCCATAAACAACTAAAGCCATATGTCTAACTGAAGAATAACTAATTAATGATATAATATCAGTTTGAAAAAGACACAGAAATACAATTATTAATATACCAAATAATCTTAAAATAATCACTATTATTAAAAATATAATAGGAATTAAACCAAATGGAACCTCAACATGAGCTTTAGGTAATCAGAAATGAAAAAAAATATTAATATTTTAATTAAAAATACCAAAATAATCTAAGATAAATATAAATATTAAAGTATAACTTTATTTAAAAATAGGATCTAATAGAATTACTATATAAATAAAAAATACCCAACAATAAAGGCAAAGAATCAAAAAGAGTATACAAAAGTAAATTACTTTGAAAAATAGGTTGACTTAAATTCAAATTGGACACTGGTACAATGGCAAATATAACCAATAAAGAAATTATTAAGTCACAAACAATTTAAGTAATGAAATACTGCCGACAAACCAACGTACGAGGTGTGAAAATAAAGTAGTGAGACTGGCAACGTCGCTTTCGATCTGGCAACGCTGGAGACGCGTGGCCTTGAGTAGCGTCAGGTGCACGTGTGATGCGCCTCCAGTATGAATCTGAACTCGCCACAGTCATTTGTTTGTCCGTAGCGTTGGTTTTCGTGAAATGGTTTTTTCTTGAGCGTTTTAAAAATGAGTGACCTCAAAGTTGAGCAGCGGTGTGCAATCAAATTTTGCTTCAGACTTGGACATAATGCAACCGAAACTTTTGAAAAACTTCAGGAGGCCTATGGAGAACGTGTTTTATCAAGGGCACAGGTTTTTCGGTGGTTTAAGGAATTTTCAGAAGAAAGAGAGTCGATTGAAGATGAACCACGAAGCGGAAGGCCTTCAAGTGCAAACACCGATGAAATGTCAACAGAGTACGGAACCTTGTGCGTTCAGATCGACGCTTGACAGTCAGAATGATCGGGGAACAGTTGAATTTGAATCACACCTCCGTTCATCACATTTTGACCAATAAATTGGAGATGAGAAAAATTTGTGCGAAAATGGTTCCGAAAAACCTTTCCCAAGACCAAAAGGATCTCAGAAAGGGAAGGAGTCTTGACTTTTTGGGTTCAATTGAAAATGATCCCCGTTTTCTTGAACGTGTCATTACTGGTGACGAGTCATGGGTGTTTGAGTACGACCCAGAAACGAAACGTCAGAGCATGGAGTGGCACACTGCGACTTCTCCAAGGCCCAAGAAAGCACGCATGAGCAAGTCGAAAATCAAATGCATGCTGATTTGTTTTTTTGATAGCCACGGAATCGTCCACAAAGAGTTTGTGCCACAAGGCCAAACGGTTAATCAGCACTTCTACCGTGAGGTCCTTGAAAGACTTCGAAAAAGAGTCCTTCGTGTGCGGCCAAACATCAAAGACAAGTGGGTGTTGCATCACGACAACGCGCCCTGTCACACTGCCATCTCAATAAACGAGTTTTTGGCTAGTAAAAACATTCCTGTTGCTCCTCAGCCTCCTTATTCACCAGACTTGAGTCCTTGTGACTTTTTCCTCTTCCCGAGATTGAAAAATCACCTCAAGGGAACTCATTTCGGGACACTACAAAACATACAAACTGCTGTAACCGACCAGCTGAAGGCCATTCCAGAATCCGAGTTCCAGCAATGCTACAATGATTGGAAGGACCGTCTCCAGAGCTGTGTGGCTTCCGAAGGGAACTATTTTGAAGGTGACAATATCACATTGTAATTATATTTGAATAGAAAATTTAAAAAAAATCAGTCTCACTACTTTATTTACACACCTCGTATAATGACTAATACAGGAGAAAGGATGAAAGCAAGTAGTACACTATATTGGAATGCTAGAGATAATAATTTAACACAAAGATTATATTTTTTTTATTTTAGAAGATCTTACACCTTCAATTCTTGGGTTAGAAGGATTTACTCAGATCTAATAAGAATAGGAAATAAAATTAATAAATATAAATAAAAAGATTTCACAGAAACACGTGAAATAACAATCAATGATCAAACCACAATAAGAAATGGGAAAAGAAGACTAAGATCTTTCAACCGTAACAAGCGGTCTTCGTCAGACAAAAAAACCCAACGGACCAACGGTCAGTTGGGTTTTTGACTCTGACGAAGACCGCTTGTTACGGTTGAAAGACCTTAGTCTTGTTTTCCCATTTCTTATTGTGGTTTGATCATTGACTAAAATATAAATGTAAATCATCAAAATATAAATCTGTTTTTAAAGCCATCGGATGTTTAGTTGGTATCTAGCATTCAGAGGAGTTGCATTGTCTCTCCCGTCTTTCACAACTCCTGCCTTGATAACATCTTTTCATGAAATAACAATATTATTAACAGCATTGATATAGCTTCTCGACCACTGATTCTCCAGGTTCACAGAAGGGGTTCTTGAGGATTTTGGTAAAAAAAAATTCAACTCCTGATTATATGCCAAAGTTTCGCCAAAAATTGTTTGGCATTTTCAAGGCTAAAAAACAATTTATTAACGACATAAGTAGAGCATGACAAATACATCCACGAAATACCAACCAACAGAGAACAAAAAAAAAAAACAAACAAAACAAACAAAAATTCAGTAGCAAAAAACACAAAAGGATAATAAAGTTATTGTCTTATCTTAATAATTAATAATTATTAACACAAGAAAACCCAATGCTTATCTGTTTGAAAACTGGGTTTTGTTGTCTTAATAATTAATAATGAGTAATTAGGTTTAAACAACAAATGTTTGTTTTTAAGTAATGAATAACAACACTGGGTATTTTATTATCCTTTTGTGTTTTCTTGTTACTGAATTTTTGTTTTTTTTTTTTGTTCTCTGATGGTTGGTATTCCGTGGATGTATTTGTCTTGCTCTACTATGTCATTAATAAGTTGTTTTTTAGCCTTGAAAATGCCAAACAACTTTCGGCAAAACGTCGACATATAATCAGGAGTTGAATTTTTATTACCAAAATCCTCAAGAATCTTTTCTGAGAGTTATTAACAACTAGACAACCAATGTCCCCTTGCATCAATTATAGCGTCAATTAATAAAATACATTCACTATTATTATTATTACTACTATTATACAATAACTGTTATTGGAGTTCTTGTTATTAAGTCACGAAAAAACTGTTATTGCAGTTCTTGTTATTAAGATTGTTATATGGGCTAAGCGTCTGATATAGAATTCTTAACATGGATCAAGATATATATACATAGTAAGTATATTTAGACAAACAAAAAATCATTTAAAAAAAAATTAATTTAATGTATAAACACAATCAAACATATTTGAAACTAACAAAACCTGTAAATTGAAATATTCCATTTACTTTATCCAGTATAATAACATTGTACATAATACATTACCTAAGAACAATCGCATTTAAACTGACATTTGTATTCATTTTCGGAATGTCATACATCTAGTTAAGGCCAAAGATCAAAATAGGAATTTTAAATCAAAACGTTGGCTTTGAGAGTTTGATTTGAAGCTGCAAAACTGACCAATTCCTAATAAATAAAATTTAACCTCTAATGTAATAGTTTATTATGTATTATAGGCGACCTGATCGCCTAATACGATTTGCTATTATGTAATACAACTACAACAAAGCCAATCACAAAAAAAGTAAAGATTATAATCATTTCAGGTCTCTATCTCCACAGAAAATTTGTGAAGAAACAAATAAACAAACTCACGAACTTTATATATAGATTGATTAGTCGTGATTGTAATCAAGAGTATTCCGAAAACTGTAAAATAAATTACGCTAAAATTTATATTTTATAATTTTGTACTTACTTTTATTAGATACCAAGATCTTCATACAGCCAAGTCGAAGTATTATCTCGGCGATAGTGCACTTCAGGACTCACAGAGAGTTCATAAGGACAGAGCTATAAACAAACATTATTGCAGGTTCAAACAAACATTATAGAAAAGGTTCAAAAGGGTTTCTTATTTCTATAGCTCGGCACAAGGTCATGATACAATTCCTTATGGAACTTATATAGTTCTACCAATAGAAATTAAATTAACTTGCTCATTAATAAAGCTAAATCTTGAAGTTAATATCAGACATTCAGAACTGCGGTCTTTTGATTTAGCATAATATTGAAATAATTATTTCTACAGAAAATTATTCTTACATACATGGTTAATAATGTTAGAATTATATCAAATAAAGTAGACAATATCTGTGTTGGAAACCTTTAATATATTTTAAACATTTTAAGTATTGAGGTTGTCGGTTTACAAATTACAACTACCTTAAAATGAGTCAGTTCTAATCAATGAATCATATTTTTACGAGATTGTAAAATCCTTTCAATTAAAAACAGCAGAGGGTGTTCGGAAGAATGAGAGGGTTCTTCAAAGTGTCTGAGAACATGCCTTTCGAAAGATCAAAGTTCACTTCGGCGACACATTTAACATGTGAACAAATTTTCTCACAGGACACTACTGTCAAATACATTATGCTTTATATTACAACACATACATTACTATTTGTGAACTATAACAAACAATTCTTAGGTCAAACAATTCAACAAGTTAAAAAATTAAAATGGCACTGAATTCACTATAAATGGGGGAACACTATTAGTAATTTATGAATAGCAGCCACATCAAAGAATCTTAATTTCCTTTTGTAATTACTTATTCAAATAACTCACTTAAACACATACCAAAATCTTAATAAATCCTGCTAATTCGTCATCTAATCATGTTCAAATATTTAGTTTTCTCACTTATAGTTGATTTGAATATATAATAGAATAAAACACATGATTGCAAGGAGAAGTATTTTGTTTGAAACAAATACCTTTTGTTTGTAGTGTGAAAGAAGAATAATAAGAACCCCTCTCTTTTAGTTGCCGACAAGCCGGTCCACTGGCAACCATTTAAATGAATTCTGGCGGAAGGTTCTAGAAGGTAATGCTTATAGATAAGGCATTGATCAAAGTTTAGCGCAAACTTTTCGTTTTTATTACTTCAACTTTAGAAACTAATTTAACTTATAAGATTTTTTTAGCTGTAAAAAAAGTGTATTTGAATTGTTCTATACTATACAATTTTATATCACTCATTAAAATAAATTGGGTGAAGCACACGCGAGCTAGACTTTCCGTTCTCAGGGCAACACTGAGGGTGTACTAACCTGCCAACTTTTTCTATCGTAAATAATGTATATTCGAAAGAAATTAAATCTAAAATAACCTAATTTAAAAAAAACCTAATAAATAACACAGGACTAATATAATTCCTTTAATGAGCTTAAACACTGTATTTACATTTAGAAGTGAAGCGGTCTTTTATATGTTCATGGCACATCTAAATGTATTATAAGTGAGCTAGTTATTAATGGTAGTGGAGTTACATAGTAAGACTGATATTCTGCCTCGACTAACTTCCAATATTACTAACCGCTTAAGATTGAATTTCTAGAACAGTACTTCCCTAACGTGATTAGTCAAAATTTGATTTTAATATAACACTCATAAATTGCTAGTTCATCGAAATCTTACCTTGGACTTAACATAAGTTATAAAACTAATTACTCGTTGAATTTCTTAAATGAATACGACAATATTGGAATTAATACGGTTCTATAAGAGAATTTGAACCTAAATTATATTAGATGATTCAGCTTTAAACTGTTCTACTTTTAGATTTTGTAGGAAAAAAAATAAATAATTGTTTTATCTAAAAATTATATTTTAAATGGTAGTTCATGGCAAAATAATACATAATCATAGTACAAATAATGCAAAATATTATTTATTAGTCTCAAGGACTTCCAGATTAAAACAGGGCCCTTGAAGAAAAAAATTTAAATAGCCTTACTCCGGTATGCGGTGCTCTGCCGGAGCAGACAAAATACTACCGATAGAGTTTCAGCAATTTTCCCCTGTCTGATACTAAGGAGAAAGAAGTTCGGAGACCATCCTCCGGAAGGGCAGAGGGTCCAAAAGCACTAACTTAACTAGTGGGAGCCAACCTCCCACAAGTGCACTTAAGGACCCGAAGGAGGAGAAAGGAAGTGACTTTCTCTCGAAATATAGGGAAAATACTTGCGGGACATAAAATGGAAACAAAAGCCAACTTATCTTACAGTGATCGAGTGAAAACAGAAAGTCTTAAAAAAGATAGAAAATCATGCATACCCTCAAGTGTTTTATACATGACCAAAAAAAATTAGAAATGCCTTGCAAATATTAACATCTGTTTAAGAACATCCAAAAATATAGACAAAATTTATGTAAAGAATGTATTAGAGAAGAATTTCCTAGACAATATGATTCGAATTCATGAGGGATATAAATTTCTTAAAAATGTCAGATCTCCTCCAGCATACTGGGAAACTAGGAAGAAACAATTAATGGCAATGATTAGGCAATTAGGTAAAGCCAACACTTAGGTAATTTTTCTTAACACTTTCTGCTGCTGAAAATATCAAGAAAATCAAAGAAAACAAAGATATTTCCATCATTACGGCTATTTCACTCTCAGATGCTGAAAAGGCCGAGTTAATAAGGTACGACCCTGTTTTATGCGCTCAGTATTATGATCATAAAATAAATAAACTTATTCGTCTATTGAAAATTTGGTCAACATGTTGAAGATTCTTATGAGCCAGTTATTAGCTGGCTAATATCTTTTATTAATAACTAATTAATATCTTTTGACTAATATTAGTATTAATATAGTTAATTAATATTAACTATTAATAACAATTATCTTTTGAATAGTTATTAGTTATTTGGTTTGCTCTCTGACGGCATTAAATGAAGGACGAAGAGCATTTATTTCAATTGTTTTCTTTTCTTCTTTGTGGTTTTTACTTTATTGATTGCATGACGTATTTATTTTGAATCCCCTTTATCTGTATGTATTTACAGAGTTCTTAATAGTTGTTGTTGTTGTGTTAGGCTAGAATGATATTTTTTTTATTTCCGAAGGTATGTGTCGTCTGACTTATCAAAATTTCATCTTTGATAAGCAAAGCATGATTCTTTATTTTTTTAAAGCAAGACACTATTTTTTTATAAATATATAAAATTTTGAAATTATAGAGTCATTAGTAAATAATTGACGTCTGGCTTCACATAGGTGGCTGGTATTTATTTCTGGTACAGAATTCGACTGATGTAATTATTGAATTGATCATGAAATCCTATCACAAATAATAATTGACAGCGAAATTATTACATGGGTTGACTGAGTCACTGTCATCTATCCTGTACTCTCATCTGTATGGTGTTAGTGTAATAGATTTCCAATAGTTTTTGATGTTCAAAGTAAGCGACACCATATTGACGATGAAACACTCAGTGTTTTGAGGAGATGTATACGATTTGAGATTTGATTTTTTAATTAATTAATTTATTTATTTCTACTCAATTATAATGGTAGTATCTTGGTCATGATTCTTACTGAATTGCGGTTAGGTTTTCAAGTATATTTCAGAGATCTATCTCAGTCACTATGCAACAGCAACAACACATATTTCAGATATAATAATTTTAAAAGGATTAAAAGTTAAATCATTAGTTGTGCAATCCGTAATTGTGTGGTATTTACTCATTCTGAGGTAAAATGGATAAACCAACAAAAGTCTCCACACAAATGAAGTTTTATTCAACGCGTTTCGAACACTTTGTGTTCATCATCAGGAAGACACTATAATACAAATTAAATCTAATTAGTTACAAAAATTAGAGTGAAATAATAAAAAATAAAAGTTCAATTAAGAGAATTCAAGACATACTTGAATATAATAGAAAATAAAATGAAACTTTAAAATAAAAATATTATCTTGTTCGAATCTTATCAAACGATTTCGTGATAATATAATAAATAACATATTTAGAAAATGTCTTTGAGTATAATTCTACTGTTGAGAGTACTCTGACTACTTCAAAGAGTGTACATTACACATTTACTTACTGTTATACTGGACACCCTTGGCAAATTTCCTCTGTAGGTTGTGGGACATGGCCTGGAGTCCTGGAGGAGTATTATTTGCATTGTTTTCTTTATTACCCGTCAATCTCTTTAGAGCCGAAAACATGGTAACTTTGTAAATTATATTATTTAAAGCGTAAGATTGTTGCCTTATATTTAAACTTCACGACGAGATGACTTTTGTAGTGTCATACTTATGAACCTGTAATGAATACACAATTAAACCAAAAACCAGAAAAGTGAGAATGAAAAAGAATACACGTTTCGACAAATTATACCTTTCCAATGTTTGTTTTAATATTGACAGCATATATGTCACATGGTGTCCACCTCAACCATGTTACAATATTTAGGATACAGATGTCATAAAAAAAATTACAAAAATTGATTCAGGGGATTGTCTTTCTTTTAAAAAAAAAACTTGCAAAGCCCTTAAAACGTACTCATAATAAATTAAATGTGTCCTTAGTTTTATGTAAGTATTTACCTTTTTTTTCTGAAGCTGGTTATCAGTGTATGGCTTACCGATTACCATAATATTAATTGGATATATGGAGATGGCGTTTGTTTGACACATAATCAAATACTTGATCAAAATAACTTTTTCTGTTTAAAATTGAACATCGCTTATTCTTGTCATTATAGTAACATTTTTTACATAAATTTCAAGTACTGCATTCACTAACCTACTCATTATAAATGTTTAACCTCTGCATTAAATGAAATCTATTATAGAAATACTTCTGCAAAATTTAACTACATAAAAACAACAATGCTAATTTAGAAATTCAGAATTAAGTACTTGTCTCTCAAATATTTACAGACCTAATAAAAAAACCATTGTCTAGGAATGTACAATTTCAACAAAAAGTACAATTAACGAAAGATTTGTTATTGATAATAGAATTAAAAATTTAATTAATCAATTTGCAATCTCATTCATTTAATTAAAGGAAAGAGTTTCATAACATCCGACCTCCAAACAAACGGTTTCCAGTGTTGCTCCACTATCACTCAGTTATATCAGTTCTGCAAAACTCTCTCTTGTGCTTGTTTCATTTGATCTCTTTCAGAGAAAGTTGTAGTGATATGTAATGAATTTTACTCTTCCTTGGAGATAGTAATAAACAGGTTAGTACATTTGAACATTAAACTTGTATTATAATCCTTATGAGAAATACTATAATCGTTCGGATAAGTAAAC
Source organism: Hermatobates lingyangjiaoensis (assembly GCA_026182355.1). Classification (NCBI taxonomy): domain Eukaryota; kingdom Metazoa; phylum Arthropoda; class Insecta; order Hemiptera; family Hermatobatidae; genus Hermatobates; species Hermatobates lingyangjiaoensis. The sequence continues at coordinate 213,400 of JAPFBL010000018.1, read as the reverse complement.
TAGCATATGTTTCATTGATATCTACTGTTTCTTAGTGTAAATGTATGTATTTCGTAATCAGAAATTTGTTGTAATTAATTTAAATAAGTACACTGTGTCCATTGTATCAATCATGGAATTCTAATTTTGTAAATCAATGTTCTAATTTTTGAAAGCTAAGATATATTAAAAACATAATGATAGTTTAATTTTATATGTATTACAGGTTCATAAGTATGGCACTACAAAAGTCATCTCGTCGAGAAGTTTAAATATAAGGCAACAATCTTTTATACGCTTTAAATACTATAATTTACAAAGTTACCATGTTTTCGGCTCTAAAGAGATTGACGGGTAATAAAGAAAACAATGCAAATAATACTCCTCCAGGTCTCCAGGCCATGTCCCACAACCTACAGAGGAAATTTGCCAAGGGTGTCCAGTATAACAGTAAGTAAATGTGTAATGTACACTCTTTGAAGTAGTCAGAGTACTCTCAAAAGTAGAATTATACTCAAAGACATTTTCTAAATGTTCTTTATTATGTTATCACGAAATCGTTTGATGATATTTGAACAAGATAATATTTTTATTTTAAAGTTTCATTTTATTTTCTATTAAGATAATTACTCAAAGTTTATTTTCAAAAATGTAAATATCTTCAGGTACATTTTTTACAAACATAACGTACTAAAATATTATCCTATTTCGTTGGAAGAAGAATTGCGTCGAACTATGTTGCTAGATATAATATTTTACGTTTTTGTCATAAGAAAGTTTAGAGGTAATGATTTAAAATAACACTGTCCATTTTCTTTCAGTGAAAATTATCATTAAAGGAGACAGGAATACTGGAAAAACTTGCCTGTTTGAGAGACTTCAAGGAAAGGCCTTTGTCCAAGAGTATATTCCCACCGAAGAAATCCAAGTAAGAAATAGTTGAATATATATTTAGAGTGATATTTTTAGTGGATTTAAAAAGATAACAATTGCTAATGCTGTTTCATGGTAAACTATTTTAATATATAATAAAATGGTAAACTATTTATAATATTATATATAAGCTCAGTAAGAAATTAATACATAGTACTAAGATCTTTCTTCTAAGTAACGATCTTCATCAGAATCACACGATGAATTGACTGTGTGCATTCAGCTCATTGTACGACTCATGGAGGACTTTTAGTGGGTTGAAAGATCTTAGTCCCATTTCATACTGTGGTTTGGACGATTTGCATGTTTATTGTGAAATATGTGTTGAATGTTTACTTTTAGTTTAAGTTAAACAAGTTTCTGTTTAAGTAATATTGTATTTATTTTTTTAAAAAGTACGTCATGCATTATTTAAAAATAATATGTTCTTGAATAAGCCAATGTTCCTGATTAAGGTATTATATTTTTTTTTTTTTTAGTGATTCTAATAGTTTACTTTATTTCACAGGTAGCCAGTATTCAATGGAGTTATAAAACGACGGATGATATAGTGAAGGTAGAGATATGGGACGTTGTCGACAAGGGTCGTAAACGGCAGCCTTTGGAAGGGCTTAAACTAGGTGAAGAAACTGCTCCTGCAGTGGCCCTTGATGCCGAGTTTCTTGACGTTTACAAGGGAACGCATGGAGTTATTCTAGTCATGGATATTACCAAAAACTGGTGAATAACCCTTATTCATGTAATTATTATAAATCTAAGTGGTTCAAAGAAAATTTCCAAAATTAAACATTATGTCAAGTTATATCAAGTATCTGTTAGTTTACCATGGTCTAATCAAAAGTTTAATCCAATATTTCAGTTTCATGTAAAACCTTTTGCTGACGTAAAAGGTCATAAACAATTAAACATACATCAAAGGACAAAAAGTGACAAACTATTGCTCTCAAAAAGTAAGAGAACTATAAAAGTATCAAATTTTTGATTCAACATTTGTTGCACTCTCATTTTCTTAGAAAGATAAGGAAGGCAAAGTAAATTTTCTTCAACTTAATGATTACGTTTTTATTTTCAACGTAGCACTGTACAGATAAATAACATGTTTCAATATTTTTCCTGAGTATATTTTTTAATTTTGTTCATCCTTTCATTTGTTTGGTATTTATTGATTCTCTTTATTCGAGCTAATACCTACAGGAATTCTCTTTCAATAATGTTGTAGTGGAAAGTGTGGTTCATTTTTATTTATTGATGTTGTTTATTGTAAAACATATTTATTGTTTAGTTTTAATAAGATTACGATAAATTTTCAATACGCATGTTATGTTTAATAACTTGTAAATTTTTATTATAACTGTTTTCTAGTTGTTGATATAACCTGGGAATTTACTGTTTCAGGACATTTGATTATATTCAGAAAGAAATGTCCAAAGTTCCTGATCACATTCCCGTTTTAGTTTTGGGAAACCACTGTGACATGTCCCACCATAGAACGGTTACCAAGGATATGGTTTCCTTTTACATTGATAGTGTTCAAAGGTAATTATTCATCTTTGTAATAATTCGCGTTTTGTGTCAAGAGTTTTCGCAGATTCCTTTAAGTGTTTGTTGGTTTTTTGGATCATGTTAGTTTCTTATTTCTTCAGCACTATAGTTCTGGGTGGGCCCTCCAACTTTCTTTACAATATTAATTGATTATTTCATTTAGTACAGGATTAAAATCGAATTTTGTATAATTATTAATCTGAATATGATGTATTTGCAGGCCGAAGAGCAAAGGGCAGATCAGGTACTCAGAGGCTTCCATGAGTAACGGGTTTGGTTTGAAATACCTGCACAAGTACTTCTGCATTCCCTTTCTTCAGCTACAGAGGGAAGCTCTTTTGGGTCAACTAGAGAGGAATGGACGGGAGACTCACATTACCCTTCAGGAGTTGGACCTGTTCCAGCAAGATTCCGATTATGACACGTATGTACTATTAGATTGTTGACCCTTTTTATTTATTATTCGCATTTCCCTGAATTAAGGTTTCTTTACCAGCTTTTAGTTAATGAACATTGTTACTAAATGTTTCCCCCCAAAAAATGATAAATTTCCGGATATATAAATATAGTGGTACCTCGAGATAAGAGTGCCCCAACGTACGAGTTATTTGAGATAAGAGCTGTCAAATGAGCGAAATCTTGTTTTGAAATACGAGTGAAATTTGAGATACGAAGAACAGCCAGTTGTAGTATCAGGTCATTTATAAATATGTACATTTCTTTTTTCTACGATGCCGCCTATGGACCACTGAGTTCTCAGTTTACCTTTGAAAATTGGAAGATCAATTCAATTGGAAGATCTTGGGAATGTGGGAGAGAGTTTCACAGTTTGTGGCAAAGAAACACCCCGAAAAAGTTGCAACTGGTCGTGCATCGGATCTATTTAATGAAACTTCCTAACTCATTTCCGTAGCATTCTGAGAGAGAGGAAGAAAAACCTCCTTGGACAGTTTTTTTTTTAATCCTGCGGAAAAGGTAAAGACCAGTAAAGAGAAAAGCAGTAACTAAAATTAAGCATACAGTAGCATTTAAGTTATGTCTAAGTAAATAACCAAGATACTAATTACATATATAGGAAAACTTAATAAAACCAGTTTTTTCTAACCACCCCTACATTCTCTTTTAATATGTTCTTATACAATATTTTTCATTTATAAATACATTTTTCGTATTCAAAATCACGTAACAGAAACAATCAGGAGTAAGTTTTTTTGGGGCTGGAACAGATTAATGGCATTTCAATTGATTTCAGTGGGGAAAATTGCTTTGACATACGAGCAATGTTACGGAACGAATTAAACTTCTATCCCGAGGTACCACTGTAATTGTATTTGTGTGTATATGATCCTGAAAGAGTAAATTTATTGCCATTGTTATGTTTATGGGAAATTTTGAATAAGGACCGAAACCAACAGCATGATTTCTTGAAACAGAAATTACTCGTCCTTATCCATGTTACCTCTGAATGACATAACATGATTATGTTACAGCATAGTAAGTGGCCAGGGTAGTCAATATCTGTATAATACAGTTTATAATAGTGAGGAAAAGATATTACTTCTTCACCACAAGGAATTTATTTTACGACACGTTTCCAACACCTAGTGTTTGTCATCAGGAACATCTAGAATATATGTATATTTGTATATTTTTTTTTTGAAGTTATATAAAGGAACCAGAATTCTATCTAAAATAAAGAAAAAGGAGTTCCATGTTTTATTTTAGGTAAACTTTGGTTTCTTTATACAACTTCAAAAAAATAATTGTCTTTATATTGTAGAAGTGCTTTATAATGAGCACTAAGTGTTCGAAATGCGTCGTAAAATAAATTCCTTGTGAAGACATAATATCTTCTCCTCACTATTATAAACTACACCATACAGATATTGACTCCTTCAAATTTATTTATGTAAAGCCGTATGATTGGTTTTAATATTGCTGAAGATTACGTATGCGGGTAAATTAATATAAAAAATGACTACGTAAGAGTTTTTTTTTATATTATAGCGATTAACTTGTTTTAATTTTACTGTTACAATATTACCCGTTATCTATTTAACTTTCTGTTGAGGACTGTCATTTTACATTAGAATGCCATGTTGTTTGTACAAACTGATCGTATATAATCTGTAACCTGTCAAATTTTTGAAAAGTCCGGTAACCTGCCTTTGCGTTTATATTATGATTAAATACCACACAATAACTGCTTGCATAGCTGATGATGCAGTTTATTTTTTTTACAAAAAGCATCACCTTAAAAGCCATGACGTGGGTAGCGGCCCTGTTGTAGGCTGGAGAATCAGTCTTCGACGTAAGCCTAGAGGTCGGCAGTGACTTGAATATATTCCGCTTTAGGTCATGCAGTCTGTCTTCCATCGGCTTTAGATCAGGCTGAGGTAAAACACTCTTTATTTCCTGTAACCCACAAGAGTTATATTATTTAACACAGAATAAGAAGAGTAAATCAACATTTATATTACTTTAAATATACTTGTGTTCATGAGACTGTTTATTATGTGGTATACAATAGTCCAATCTTTGGACAATCTGTGTTCTCTCATGGGACAGTCACTGGAATTTAACCTACATCATAATAATTCTTTTTGGATCAAATATTGTATGGTGTGTAAAAAAAAAAAGTAATTATCGGACAGATGTAAAAGTTGAAGATCAACTATGTTAAATTACTTTTATCAAATCTACTGAAATCACACTACTAGTTGCTGAAATTCATCTTTAGTTGCCCAGTTGCTATGGTACTTAAGTTTGATTAGTGAAACCTGTCTGGTGACTTCAGATTCCTGACTGGGTTGAGCGAGAAGCGACGACAGGTCGCTGACAGCACTAGTAATGTGCAGAGTTCCGTCGGTCCTCTTCCTGTTGGCCAGGGTGTTGGCATTCCCAAATCTGCTTCGGCCCCTAAAGCTCTCAGTCAAACTTCATCCATCGCCTCCACCATTCTCATTGACAAGATCAACAATGGTAATTATGTTTTTTTTTGTTTCTGCGTACTTTTAAGTTTTTTTTTACTTTAATGGACTTTTTTTTCAACTTCATTAACTTCAATATTTCGACATTGCCGTTATCAGAAGAAGAGTTCAACTCCGAGTTGCTCTTTGCCATCTGAGCAAAACTATCTTATATCTTCTTCTCCCGATGATGACATGCAAGGTCGATATATTGAAACTTGTTTTTGTTTCTATGAGTTCTTTTCTTTTAATCGTTTCGTTTGAGATGATGTCCTAACGGACTGTTTCACGTATATATACGAGTATATACATCATGATGTCCTTTTCTTGACCAACTGTTCATATATTTTATGAGATTTATTGAGGGTTTTTGGTCTAATATTTAAAACTTCTTTGCCAACTTTTCGATATATATTTATATCATCTTCAGGGCTAAAAACATTGTTACATTTAGCACACTTATTTCAACAAAACTGGTCTATTGTTTGCTATTATGTACATGGTCAACAAAAATTGAAAAATTACAATGGTAAAACTATAGATTTTATATATTTAAGTTTGTTTTAACAATGTTTAGAAAATACAAAGATATAAATTTGTTTACCTGGGAAGTATGATTTACTGTTGTTTGTTGTGTTTTTTTCCTTTTCATTTGTATTGTGTCCTTATACTGGGGTCACTGAATGGAAAAGTTACTCAGGCTACAAAACAGAGCAAGTGTGTGGAGAAAAAAATATATATATAAACGAAAAACGGTCTGGCAGGACAAATAACAATTAAAATAAGCAGTGACACATAAACTGAAACACAACAAAGACTCACTTTTCAATATTTCGTCGAAATATTGAAAAGTGAGTCTTTGTTGTGTTTCAGTTTATGTGTCACTGCTTATTTTAATTGTTATATATATATATAACAAGATTTCACAATAAACACGTGAAACAACAATCAATGTTCAAACCACAAAAAAATGAAAAAAAAAAAAGAAAAGATCGACTTTCAACCGTAACAAGCGGTCTTTGTCAGAGACAAAAACCCAACTTAGTATTCTTATTATTTTCTTCCCATTTCCTATTGTGGTTTGAACATAACTAATTGATTGTTTAATGAAAGGAAATATTGTATATGTCCCTCTCTATCGCAGCTAATGTCGTCAGAAATAAATTTTGTGACACACAGGGTTGATGCATGTGGCTGGCTATTCTTTTCTTTGTATACAGTGTTGTTCCAAAAGATTTTTGGAAACTAAAAATCGTAATTTTTGTCTAATTATGGTTTGTTTATCATCAGTAAGAATGTGTATTAATTTTAGTTCAAACAATATATTAATGTTGTCTATGACGATAGTTACAGATTACAATATTAATATTATCCTTGATATTAGTAAGAACAGTGAAGTATGGTTTACAGTTTTGAACAATCACATTTCAACAAAATAGGACATACCTTATTGTCATTTCAGAACAAATGACATGAAATAATTCTACTTAGAACTCCTCATTAACTTAAAAAAAAACTCTTCTGGAATTTAAACTAGTCTTATCAAAAATGCTTCTTTCCAAGCGGTTAAAAAAACAATGGTTTTTATAGATATTAGGAAATTAAAATTAATGCTTTAATGTTAATTTATGTGACTTAACATTTACTAGTGCTTCCGAGATTAAAAATAATAAGATTTTCCTTCTATGTAGCTATTATTGCAACCAAATATATAAATATTGATAAAAGTATCGACCGTGAAGTAGAAACAAAATAAAAGTTTATCAGGACTCGGTCAGTTCATCATTATTATAGATAAAAGCGAATCGAAATCAAACTTCAAATATCTAAGAGCAGGAGCCTAAGGATTCAGATGTCGACTCCACAACTCTGGTATTTAAACTTTCATTGGTATAACAAAGCCGATAATACCATAAAATGTTTGTTGTTACATTAACGGAGTGTTTTCATTGAATGAGCTAGATAAAATCAGGTAATTTCCGCCTGACACCTTCCCAGTTGAAAATAGTCGATTAATGAATGTATTATTAGTTTTTTTTTTATTTGGGTATTTGAGAGGAAGATGTGCACAGGTCTGGTGGGAGTACTGGACAACTCTGTGACAAGCGTGGACGAGTTCGTGCCTGATGGAGGCGTGATAGACAAGTCATTCCTGGAGGAGGGTTCTCCGCCATCTTCAGCCGTGCCTCAGTCACGACCCCCGGACTCAGACAGGTGTGTGTCAACTTCAAAATATAAACTTATATAAAATATAATAGTGTTTTATTTGTCAGGCACCTAAGGCTTTTCAAAGTGCTAACCAAACATTTTATCGATGTGTAGTTACTGTTTGTGAGTACGCGAAAAATAATAAGTAATGGCAAACAGGCAGAAATCAGTTTTTGTACAGTAATAAAAATGTAAATTTTATGTGGGTAGAATTCTCTAAATGATGTCTTCAAAACCCCTATTAAACCTGTTTTTAAGCGTACTTTACATTTATTTTTGTGAGATCAAAATATTAATTATCAACATTAACAAAACTTTATATAAAAGTTTTAATCTACGAATTGATCAGAGGACCAGTGAAAACTTATTCACAATTTCAAAAATACCAATCAACTTTGACTCTACATCAAGGGTTCAAAAATTTATCTTAATCAAGTTTATTTAAGTATGATAAATCCTAGCAAACTTCGTACAAACTCAGGTCTCAGGTTCTACGTCTGCACAAGCTTTGGCTGTTGGTTTCCAAGTTTTGGAAAAATGGCATCCATAAAGTTTTCTATCTTTATAGAAAGTCTATATAGACAAGTGTATAAATCCTTATCGTGACTTTCGTTTGTATTATGGCGTATACAATCAGAAGACAGATCTCCCCCTACTACTACTGGTATTGTTTAGTTATTTGTGTTTAGGAAAATAGGTCTATTAGTGAAATGTTTGACTGGTAAATGACCTCCCCCCTGCTACTACTGGCACTGTTTGGTTATTTGTGTTTAGAAAAATAGGTCTATTAGTGAAATATTTGACTTCTAAATGACCTTCTACTTCTACCTAGTCTAGTAGTCGATTGACTTTTTAGAACGGAAACTGTGTTACTTATCATTGTCTACCCACAGTGAGGGCAGCGAAGCAGGAAACAACCCCTTGGTTTCCGGTTACCAAGACGATCTAGATCCCGATGACTCCCTCCACTCAGCGCCTCCCCTGCCAATCTTCGAAACAACCACACCTCAGGTATCCTTGCTTTCACCTTTATTTTTATAAATCTAATAATTGAATGCGTTTAGATTGTTTATATGGCTTTGGCGTAATGAAACAGTAATATATACAGTGTTTAAAATTGTAGAGTAAAAAGCTAATGAAATAGTCTCCACATTTAGAAATTTAATCATATAAACAACGCGTTTCGAACAGGTAGTGTTCTTCTTCAGGCATTAACTAAAAAATACAATGTCATCAAAGAGTTATCTACAGTACAAAGTATATATACTACAAAATCAATGATCAAACCACAATAAGAAATGGGAAAACAAGACTAAGATCTTTCAACCGTAACAAGCGGTCTTTGTCAGAGTCAAAAACCCAACTGTTTCACGTGTTTATGTGAAATCTTTTTATACTACAAAATAAAATAAGGAAGACAGTACGAACCTAGGGATGAGTGTCTGTGGTTCAACTGACTGGGAATACCTGCCTTTACATTTGCTCTAACACTAAGTGTAGGAAAAATATTGAAAACATAATTCAGAGAACTATAATGTAATACAAATAAATATAAGAATACAGAGAAAATAGAACATATATATATAACTTTTCTATTTCATTATAGTTCACTGTGTTATGTTTCAATATTTTTTCTTAGAGCAAATGTAAAGGCCCTGCCTAACCTTTAGAGAAAAAAATATCAAAGAAATGTACCTGCTTCCAATATGAAACAGATGTACACTCCATACCCTCACCCACTTCCATCCTATTCCCAGTCAGTTGTACCATCGACACTCACCCTTAGGTTCGCACTGTCTTCCTTATTTTATTTTATTTGGTACTATAGATAACTCTCTGACGACATTGTATTTTTTTAGTTAATGCCTGAAAAAGAACACAGCGTGTTCGAAACGCGTTGTTTATATGATTAAATTTCTATATGTGGAGACTATTTCATTAGCTTTTAATCCTACAATGAGTAAATACCTAAATACATAATAACTGATTACACTGCCTTAGAATTAAAAACAGTGTTTAAAAATATTGATTTACTTATTACTTATTTAATATTTATGAAACATTAAATGATAATTTTGGTTGATCCAGGCAGGTTTTCAGTAAGCCAAATTGATAGTAGGTCCAAAGGTCAACACTGTGGTCAAAGTATATACTGTTTTGCTTTTACATACTTTTGTTTACTTTTGGATCTCAGCGGTTAGTCAATGGCAACATAAATCATTACAAAGTAATTTTATTGAAATAACACATTTCTACTTTTTACATTCCTTTTCTTTTATGTTTTAAATTATCAAACATTTATTTTGTAAAGTTCAGATGATGTCCTCTAAAATAAAAAGGAAAGTTATTTGAAAGCTGTCTTCTGAGTTTATTAAAATGAAAAAGGCTTTCTAAATGAAACTCTAAAGATGAAAAAATGAGACAAAGAATTAATGGCGTGAGGATATAAAGTGAGAAAGCTTCAGAAACATTTTAGGCTACAAATGTTTGATTAGCAGATTTCAGTTCTACGCTAAAAGAATACTGTAATAATTAATATCACCAACTGGCGGGAAAATTCTGAACCAAAAGCTCCCGTCTTTCCATTAAACGCCGCGCAAGCTTAGCTTGTGTTTCAAAATAGAGCTCGTATCCGAAAAACTCGTATCTTAAGCGGCTCGTATCTCAAGGTACTACTCTACTTTGGAACACAAGGGTTCATTTTTTTTAATGATATGCTTTTTATAATTTCTAATAATAAGTAACGAAGGTCTTTGCTATCGCTATTTCCTGATTGTATTCTTACAGAACAGCGAAGCAGTTGATGAACTTACCAACTGGCTGAGTCGATTAGAGGATAGAGGAAGTCCTGAAGGGGGAGAAGACAGTCAGGATAATCTGGATAACGGCTTGAATGGAGTGGACGCGAACGCTAACGCCTGCACTATTATCTCAAACAGCAACATCACGTCTCCGCCCAAGCCTCCTAAGGTACCTTTATGATGTTTCTTAAGTAAATAACTTTACCAACCATCATACCTCGTCTGTTTACCTCACGAGAGTAGACTCCCCTAAGCAGATGTAAACCGAAAGTGGCAAACTTTTACATCAACTATCATATCTCGTGTTCATTTCAAGAGAGTAGAATCTCCAAGGTTGATGTAATTCGAACGTGCGATATGTGATGGTTAGTACTCTAACATAAACAATTGAACATTCCCAACCATCATATATCGTGGATTCGTCTCACGATAGTAGATTACCCTAGGCAATTGTAAACCTAGACAATTGTAAAGGTGTCAAACTTGCTTCATTACATCTCGTGGGAACATATCTCGTGTTTTTGCCTCATGGGAGTAGAATGTGCTAGGTGGACGTAATCCATACTTGCGAGATGTCATAATTAATTACTTTAACAATAAACAATTGAACTTTACTAACCATCATATCTCGTGTATTCGTCTCACGGGAATAGACTCCCTTAGGCAGATGTAAACCAAAGATGTCAAACTTGCTAGATACGATGGTTAATTACATCAACCAATATATCTCGTGTATTCGTCTCATGGGAGTAGAATTCCTAGGCTGATGTAATCCGAACTTACCAGATGTGATGGTTAGTTACTCTAACATATACAATTGAACATTACCAACCATCATATCTCGTGTATTCCTCTCACGGGAGTAGATGTAATCCGAACGTGCGAGATGTGATGGTTAATATTTTAACATAAACAATTGAACTTTATCAACCATCATATTTCGTGTATTCGTCTTACGATAGTAAACTACCCTAGACAGATGTAAACCAAAGATGTCAAACTTGCTAGATGCAATAGTTAATTACATCAACCATCATACCTCGTGTATTCGTCTCACGATAGTAGACTCCCCTAGGCAGATGTAAACCAAAGATGTCGAACTTGCTAGATGCGATGGTTAATTACACTAACCACCATATCTCGTATATTTGTATATTAGAATCCAAAAGTCGAATGTAATCCGAACGTGCGAGATGTGATGGTTAATTTCTCCAACTATAAACAATAATAATTGTTAAAAACATGTACTCTTGTCTTATATGACGATTTTTTTTTTATAACTCATATATTTATTTTAACTAGATGGAAAAGTCTTCAAAACACAAACAAAAACACAAGAAGAAAAGCATTAAGACTAAAGAAGCAGGAGAAGAACCGAAAGAAGAACAACGGCGTAGAAGAAAGAAGTCGTCAAAGAAGGACGAAAAGGATGCCCTTGAAGACTTCCTTAACTCTCAGGATCTCTCTTACGAAGCCATTTGAATTAACTCCTAAACACACAAACCACCGTCTTAGGCAAACGCAAAACTCACCTAACTCTATTCATATTTTAAAATCTACACCAAGTAAAATATGATTTCTACATTATTTCTTAAGTTAATAATATTTTAAATATTAACTGCTTCATAGTACGTGCCAAACAACGTTCGTATATTTTTATATTTTTTTATTGTTGATTATTTATAAAATTGATTTTAATAATTATGGAAACAATTATTTTATTAATTAATATTGATTCTATTAAGTTAATGTGATAAATTGGACTATGTGATTTTCTCCTTTAAAAAAAATGCTAACTGAAGTGTTATATAATAAAATGAAATGTTTATCAACTATTCATTTTTTGAAAGTAGCTCGATTTAAATGAATATTTAAAAGTTTTAACTGCTGTTATTAATATTAAAATTACATATGCGCTGTTAAAAAACTCACCTGTATTGAAATTGCATCTTTCATTAAAGTACTCTATTGGAAGAATTTCGAGTTGTTTTATTGCCTTAATTAGATTTGTGGAATGTAAGAATGTAAAACAAAATAAAAGTGGAATGAAAATTCAAGAGTTTTGTGTGTATCACTATAAATTGTATTTACTTGTGGAATAGAACTTGATTACTTTACTTTAAAATAATACTGTGGGGATCGGAGGAATTGGGTATATGACAGATATTACGGAACCTCTCTTTTATGTGTGGAGAAACTGAATAGAAAAGTATTGTATGAATGGTAGTCACTCTTGAAAAGAAGGAAGCTAGTGGTGTGTACATGGGATCTGCTGAGGCTTTCAGTGGAATAGAAGGCCACTATGACTGTCATGAAAAACTGAATAGAAAAGTATTGTATGAATGGTAGTCACTCTTGAAAAGATGGAAGCTAGTGGTGTGTACATGGGATCTGCTGAGGCTTTCAGTTGAATAGAAGGCCACTAGGACTGTCATGAAAAACTGAATAGAAAAGTATTGTATGAATGGTAGTCACTCTTGAAAAGAAGGAAGCTAGTGGTGTGTACATGGGATCTGCTGAGGCTTTCAGTGGAATAGAAGGCCACTAGGACTGTCATGAAAAACTGAATAGAAAAGTATTGTATGAATGGTAGTCACTCTTGAAAAGAAGGAAGCTAGTGGTGTGTACATGGGATCTGCTGAGGCTTTCAGTGGAATAGAAGGCCACTAGGACTGTCATGAAAAACTGAATAGAAAAGTATTGTATGAATGGTAGTCACTCTTGAAAAGAAGGAAGCTAGTGGTGTGTACATGGGATCTGCTGAGGCTTTCAGTGGAATAGAAGGCCACTAGGACTGTCATGAAAAACTGAATAGAAAAGTATTGTATGAATGGTAGTCACTCTTGAAAAGATGGAAGCTAGTGGTGTGTACATGGGATCTGCTGAGGCTTTCAGTTGAATAGAAGGCCACTAGGACTGTCATGAAAAACTGAATAGAAAAGTATTGTATGAATGGTAGTCACTCTTGAAAAGAAGGAAGGTAGTGGTGTGTACATAGGATCTGCTGAGGCTTTCAGTGGAATAGAAAGCCCCTAGGATTGTCATGAAAAACTGAATAGAAAAGTATTGTATGAATGGTAGTCACTCTTGAAAAGAAGGAAGCTAGTGGTGTGTACATGGGATCTGCTGAGGCTTTCAGTGGAATAGAAGGCCACTAGAACTGTCATGAAAAACTTATCACTGGAAGAAACTACTTTGGAAATCCCCCACTGGGATTCAAACAATTGAAGAAACTCCTGGGAACAGAATACCAGGAAATATCAGAGACGTGCATGGTATTGAGTGAGAATAGACTTTAGTATTCTAACAAACATCTTAACAGAACATTGTTATAGCCGAAGGCAACTCTCGGTGGAATCCCAAAACTATATAGTTGTTGTATGGACACTGACAAAGCTTCTGTAAGGGGAAAATTAAAGATGTTAGTTTCCACAAAAATAATGTTTATGAAAATACAAGTTTTGAAAATTTAGAGTTCGTCATTAAATCATATCCTTGATACCACTGTCCATCCTTGGCATCTGTCCTGCTGCTATTTTCAGATATAACCTGAAGAAGAACATTAAGTGCTCGAAGCATGTATTTGTTTTTTCATAAAACTTATTTGTGCGGAGACTACAAATAACACCGGGTTTAACTGGTGTGCACTAGTATATGCGTTCTGGCACGCCAAATATAATTAATTTAAGAGTTTGAAGAACTTTGTTGTTTTTTCATAAAACTTATTTGTATGGGGACTATTTTTTTTAATTTCTCATTATAGGCACAAATACCACACAGTAACTGATTACACAACCATGGAGTATGTAAGAGAGTTACCTTCCCTGAACATATATATTATACAGTTCCTTGGCGTAGTGAAACTGGTGTTGGTTCTTTTATCAAAATTCTTTAGGTAGAGGACTAGTATAATACAGAAGTACAGGTACTTTCTGCTGCGAAGTAGTTGTGGAAACGGTGGTAATCCACTATCATCCAATTCATTGATTATTGGCTTACTAATTGCCAGACATTTCCTAATTCTCAGAATTAAACTAGCTATCATAAGATCCTAACGTGTCATGTTTTCCTGTATATAAACAAGTTAGAAGAAAGACATTTGAGAGGATAGCATTCTTCTGACCTCAGCCAGTGTTCAGTTCCAGCCCACTGTGTATAGCATTTTTATCAGCTTTGAAATAATCATATTCCAGTGAGGAAATGATTGATACAGACAGAGACAAAGAAAGAGATTAAAGTGAACTGTTATTGAGAACATTATTCCGAGAAGTAATAACTTGAAGAAGTGAGTGAGTTTAGATAAAATTTAGGGTAAATAATCAAAGAACTAACCTTTTCCTAAAAATTATAACAGCTATCTATCCTTATTTGGTTCCTCATTAATTTAAAGTGGCAGCTGTGCGATGTGATGGTGAAAAACCTACAATAATAATTTTGTTTACTGTTATATTTTTAGTGCTGCTTGCCACCATACGCATGTTCTGCTTCCAAACAGAACTCAACGTGAAAGCGTTAAAGTTGCATTAAAAAAAATCTATTTCAAAATTGTAATCCAAAATTATTATCCAAATTTTTTTTTTTTTAGTATTAGGGTCATTGAAATTTTGATGTTTCGAAATTCGATGTTCGAATGGATACCAACAAGATCCATGTATTTGACTTAACTTAGTAAACCTTCCAATTCCTGTATTTTAGTTACTAATAATTTATTTATTTCATAGTTACTGTTAATATAATTGACATATAGTTATTTTGAATTCCTTAAACTCATAGTTTCTGAAATGTGTAATAGTTCAAATAGTTTAATGGGACTATTCATGATTTTCATGTTTCATTACAATTTAAGTTTTCTTAAATAAATCTCCGTGAATTGATGGTTTATGAAACAGTTGTTTTCCGAGGTAGATAGTTTTGAAAATATTGGCTGTCAGAAGAAAAAAGAGACAGAATATTTGTTGGAAGTATGAGCTGTTGTAAAGTTGTTGTTTGAGTAATAAAAAATGTATTACTCACAATAAAAAAATGTAGAACAGGCCTACTTACGAGTAGCACTTATTCCTTATATTGCCCATGAAACTACACTAATAACTGCCGATGAATAATGGAAACAAAAAAGAAAAGTAAACAGCTTTCAACCACTAAACACAGATTTACAGAATAAATAATTGCACAACTCATGAATTGCAAAAATCTTTGCTGAGTCTACAAAGGGACTCTGTCTGTCTCTTTTATCACATTTACATGGTTTGCAACTACTAGTTGGTAAAGACGAACTAAACTAATTTATTTATGTATAACTTCATAATTGTCTGAAGAAGTTTTACCTCATTCGTTGTCTGTGGCACTCGACGGTTTCAGACGTCTTATTTCTCAAGGATAATCCGTCAGTTTCAAACAATTATGATTAAACTGTTACTAACTTCTATAATACCAACGATATCCATGTATTTGACTTAACTTAGTAAGCTCAATGGAATTTTTTATAATCTGATATTGGAAGAATTTTAAAAAACCAGTTTAATAAATTTAAATTGGAAAAACCAGAAAACAGCAACATATAGTACATAATAACAGATTTTTCAGTTAATTGTTTATAATTACAGTTATAATGAAGTGTGAAATTAATGGCTGTTGGACGTATGTTAGGTTTAATAGATTTCATAGGAGAGTTATTTAGTTCATACATGGACCGCTGTAATAAACAAGTAAACCCTCTTCCACCAGCTCTTATTTTTCTATTTTGAATAGATATACTTATTTCTGAAAGAATAAATTATTTGAATTTAGATCAATTTTATTTATTTTATAAAACAGAGCTTTGCATATTTCAATACATTTTTCACAATTAATGGAAGTTCTTAAAATTTTTATGAAATTAAGCTGGGAATTATTTTGTAGTAAAGTAATTATGTGAAAAAATTTATCTAGAATTATTAAAACCCAAATTACATTGCTTCTTCAGTGTTATTGGTCTCATGTAATATTATTTTTATTTCTTTTCTTTTAGCACAGTATTGTTACTATTTTTTTCATTAAATCACTTAGAGTCGCTCTTGATTGTACGATGTTCGTTACAATTTAAATATATTGATTTCATAATTAAAATGGAATGAATTTGGGTTTGTTAGATTGATTGGGATTGGAGATGATGGCAACATTGGAATTTCAATGATTCGAAAGTAAACAATAGGTTTACCTTCCTCAAACAGAGTATTATTAGAGCTTTAGACTCTGCTCTCTGTAATAGTTATATAAATGGTTTGTTTAAAATTTACCTATGGAAAAAGTAGATAGTTGTGGTGTTAAAGACTCTTCAGTAAATGATTCAAATACACTGAATAAACCCGATAAGTACGAAAATTATGTTTAGTGTTTTATTTTGATACCTGTTTGAAGTGTTTGTTTTTGTTGTACCGTACCAGTTTCATAAAATGACTGTAAGGATTTATGGTGTTAATTGATTTTTTTTTTGAGGTCCACTAAGAAGAAAGATTTACGTCATTCTGCCAATGGAAATTCTAAAACAAATGTCCATAAGCAGTATCATCCTGATCGAAGAAAGACAGTGAGTTGTGAGTATGATACCATTAAACTATGATTATTATTTATATGTATGAATTCATTTTCATATTTTTCTTTAGATTCATCCTACAAAGTTAGACCACAACCTTCTTACCACTCTGTATATAGTGCTCAAAATAGTGTAAGTTCCTTCACTCAGAAAATAATGTCGGCAAAACTTTTACGGGTTAAACAACTGCAGAATCAATTGACAGAGACGCAAAACCAATTAACGGTAAGTCTATGTAGGCTGCGTCTATGTGTCTGTTTTACATGCAAACAATAAACTTTTAATTTGTAATAATTGCTCTTGATCACCATTTTTTTTTTTTTTTAAGGAACTGGTTAGTGAAAATAGATTGCTCAAAACGTTACAAAAGAGACAAGCGAATGCTCTTCAGAAGTTTGAGGGTAGTCAGGAACAGTTACCTCAGCTCCTTAAGTCACACAGTGAAGAAATAAGAGTTTTGAATATGAAAATTAAGCAGGTAAATTTTTGTTTGCTTCTATGATTAAAATGTTAACGTACCCATTTATACATTCGAGTTTTACAGTTTTTATATTGCAATGTTTTGGTACAGTGATGTAAATTCACATAAATTTTAAAATTCCTTTACACTATACATAACAAGCAAAACAGCGTATAACAATAAGTCATTATTTGTAAAGGATAAGGTATAATGTCTGAAGCAATTGTATCATACTGTTAGTTCGGAATGGTGACCTCACGAAAACTGAAGTTTAGTACATCATATCCAACCGTCAAATTGTACCCGTAACGTTAAGCACATACAAGTATTCACTTTAGGGTTCCGTTCTTTGGGAGACCATAAAGGCTGTCTATATACTAAAAATCGAAATAGCAGGTCAATTATATGATTAGAGAGAAAAAGAAACACTAAATCTTCCCACACAAAAATGATTTAATCTTATAAAGCGTTTCGAACACTTAGTGTTCATCGTCAGGTTACATCTACGATGTAAAAATACAGTATAATACAAATAAAAATATGTATAAACATTTTGAAATTGAATAAAGGAAAAATAACCAAAATTTAAACTAAAAGGAGTTTCATTCCTACCTCAGCAAGGTTATGTTGACTAATTCGGTAGTCAACGGACAACTATTGGAAATATTAGAAGAGTAATATGATAAGAGAGTAGTGCGGCAGGATGTTTACACAGCGATATTATAATGAATATAAATGGTGCATCATACTAATCTATAATAGAGAAACCAAATCAGCCTGTATTAATATTTTTAAAAATTTAGAGCAAACCGGGATGTGTTCATTTAGACATAAAGAACAATTGAAATGTATGGTTTTTTAATTTCAAAGGCTACAATCTGATGAAATTTGTAATTTAAATGGATGATATCAAAGTTCTTAGTTAGGTCGAAACTGTTTTTTTCTGGGACTTAATGTTTCACAAGGAACATCACTTTACTGTAAGGTAACCTGACGATGAACACTAAATGGCTGAAATGCGTTGTGTGATTAATATGTGGGAAGACTTAGTATTTCTTTTCCTCTGTAATCATGAGTAAATACCACACAATAACTGCTTGCATAGCTCGTGATTGTAAACACAGTTTTAAAATTTAATGAACATAATTTTCTGTTTTAATAAATACCATTTAGTCCTTTCATCGCGTTATACCAATTTGTTCATACTTTCAAAAATCATTCATAATTGTATCTTATTGCACATAAAGTTGTAAAATTGTCATTTAGGCTGTATTTTTTATTACTTTTTACAAAACATTTGAAGAATATATTTCATTTACATAAAAAAAAAATTGTTTACTATAAAATGGGAAAGAAGCTACAAACTGGACACAATACGATTTGAAAATCGAAGAAGAGGAACACACAGAGTAAAGAAACACACATACAAACTCAAATTTTGAGACTCCGATAAAAGAGAGAGGGAGACTAATAAAAACAAATGATGGTATACATGTGAACCTAATACTGGAGCCCCTTAGCTGTCCTTGTATTAATATATAATTTTATATTAATAATTATTCTTTTAATTTTCTTTATTCTTTTGTTCAAGATTATTTTTTATGGATGTCATAAAAAGCAGCTATGCCTTTGGGATGTAGTCTACTCTGTAAGGTACTCAGTGTATTATTTTTATTTTATTTCTTTTCCTGATTTTTTATTTAAACTAATCATTTTATACGAACATGTATATTTGTTACTTTTTATTTTTTCGATTGTTACAAAATATCTTTCCAATGGTGGATAAAACTAATGTATGTCTGACTTGCATGTATTGCTTTCACTTGTCATCGTTTTTGTCAGTTTCATAACCCATGTTTCATCATTTTCTACGTTGAATTGATTACTCCTGTATATTATGTGGAAATTATTAAGTTACTTTTTTTTAAATTCTTTAGTTTATTAGCTATTTGAATTATTTTATTGAATACTCTATTATTGGAATTCTTCATAAACTAAATAAGGTTCCTTTTTTTTTAGGGCAATGATCCGTTTTATCTTTTGGTTGTGCAATAATTTAAGTTAATAATGTTCGCAGATGAAGGAGAAGTACAGTGAACTTGAATCCAGATTAAAAAGACGTGATTTAGAACTAAATAACTTGAAAGAGCATCACAAGCATCTGCTGAGGCTCTCTCAAGACAAACAACTTCTAGATAGGGAAAAGTTAACAAAGAAGATAGAAGTTATGGAAAAAAAAGACAAAGAACAAACAGAGAAGATACAGGTTTGTATTGTAACATTGTTGGCGTGCAGGATTTTTTTTTTTCTTAAACTATTCGTTTTGGATATGTAGTTCAGCTACTAAGTTAGATTGAGTGCCGGTTGATCTGAATAGTCAATGAAAGTAACTGTTAGTAGTCTTGTGATGTTCACTCCATTAAGGGGCTTATGAATATTTGAATTTTGATTCTCTTCCCAACTTTAAATTCATAAAAAAAAATTTTTTGGTTCCAAATGCCTGAAAGAATATATGTGTAGATGGTTTGCTTAACTTTCTTCAGCTATTTGATTTACTTTTTAAAGACTTTCATGTATTGGAGCCACAATTTCTGTCGAAATTGACAATATTGTCGAGGAATTGCAAATGGAGTTGGTGGAACTGCAGTGTGAAACTATGCAGAAGTTGGGATTCCAGAATTATATCAAAAATTTTTTTTTACGAGAATAGTTTTTTAAGTAATTTTTTTGCTAACTGTGATGATGTTAGAAATGCTTGAAAGTACATATATATGTGAAAAACTTTTCTCAACCGTGAAGATGAACAAGTTTGCAATAACTTTACAGCTTACTTATGAACAAGTGCAATCATTGCTGAGATTAGTGTCTGCTAATCAATTGAAGTCTAATATTGATTACCTTGTTGATTCTGCCAGATGACTAGTTAAAACAAAATCTGACTGATTCTGTGATCTCACTTATTATTACAGGCTCTGACTAATAAATTATTATTATTATACCTCTTTTTCCTATTATGTTATTGTTGTCTTTCGCTTGAATAAAATTTATAACAAATTGTTATATTGTGTATTTAATACTATATAATCACAATAAATATATGAAGAAAATCAAAGAAAGTATAAGATGGAAGGAAAAAGTAAAAAGAGAGAAAATATGCTCTGAGGCCAGAGGAAGAAAAGGGGGAGAATAATCAGTTTGATTAAAGTTCATATTGTTAGGTTAGGAATTAGAGATCTCTTGATATTTTAAAACCTAACAATATGAACTCTAATCTAACTGATGATTTTCCCCCTGTGATCTAGGTTTTTTTACCTCCTTTGTAATTGTTTGTTTTTTTCTTTTTCTTTATTATTATTCTTTTTAGCCTAACATTTTAAAAATTTGTATATTTTAACATATGTTTATATTATCTTCTCATATTTGGTTTTTTGTAATAAAGTTGTTATCAATCTTTAGTTGCTCTCTGATGACAGTAATTTGAAAGGCCTCAGACCATATTTTCTGTTTTTTACTTTTTCATTTTGGCTTATACTTTCATTGTTTATTTCAGTCTACTGTTTATAATTTCATGATACGTCCCTCGATTACTGTTAAAAGTCCTCATACGGCCCTCAGGGGAATTAGAGTTAGTCCACTTCTCTATAGGTAACCTGTTGAGAAATAACTGCCTTTCATGTTATATATATATATAGCGATACTGAGCCGTCATGTTCACACATTTCCCTATCTACACATCATCAAGAGACTAGTCAATTACACGAACACACAACAGTGTTTGGTACCATTCCGCCATTGCGATGGTATTTGATTTGCATTCGGATAACGACTAATTTAAAGACCCTAGTGAGTCCATCCGTAGAGGCTCAGTTGATCATTTGTTTAGTCTAGTGTTTCTCAACGTGTCCACATGAACCCCGAGGGGTCCAGGAGGAAAACTAGAATTTTGAGGGTCTATGGCACGCGGTTGGAGCTCCATGTTAAGTTTATATGCGTTTATCAAGATAGAAAAACCAAAAATATACCAAAGCATAGCGAGCTGATCGTTAGAATATTAAAACATAAAGTCCAGTATCTCATCAGTTTATTAATTTTCTAATATAATTTATTTAGATTGCGTTACTTCTATTGATAGTTAACGCGATTATTCCATCATGTGAAAAGTTGATTATTTTGTTACCTATAAAATAGGTGGGTCAGGGTAGGACAGTTGTTACGTTCTCGCTTCTTGACTGGTAGATCCGGGATTCGATACCCTCTCTGAACTTCGATTTATTCACACAGGAAGTGAAAAAAATTTGAACACATCATCCCTGGGAGAGATTGTCAATCCTGTTTTGACTTTATCTGTGCATCGGCCTTTCAGCCATACTATAAAAGAGGATGTAGCCGTCGGTCCCGAGCCGATTCGATGTCAAGTACTCGTTAAAGATCACTACTCTAAATACACTTAATTTAGGACTCCCAATGTATAATATTCATTATGTAATATCAGAAAGGGCCAATCTTTGATCTATGTATTTTCTCTCGCAGGATTGCCATTGCAACCTAACCAATCTATAAACTAATTTGTTCTATTTTACAGATGTTAAGTCGTAAATTAGAATTGGAAGGCAAAGTATACAGACATCAAATAACAGCAGAATCAACTAAGCTCAGAGAAACTCAAGCCGACTTGAAGTCAGCCCTTGGAATCATAAACAATTTGAAAGCAGCCTTAGAGGTAAGGTCTTCTGTGAGCTTAGTTCAGTAAACTAATTGTGTCCTAATATTAGTTTTTTTGACAGTATCACCAAAGTCATTAAATAATTATTATTTTAATATGAAAACACCACACCTCCATTGTTGTTTGTAATAAATAAATTCTGAAATAAGTTGAAATATACGAGTAAGAGTATGTAAGGCTTGCAGTTAACTACTATTGTAACTGAGTGACAAAAGTAGTTAATGAAAAAAGTCATTTATTTTTTTAAATAGAAGAAATCACTAAGAAATAGATAATAGCAGAATCTATAGAAAATAGAAAAAAATCTAAATTATAACGGATGCTCGTTATCAAAGAGTTCTATGACAGCGAGCAATCGAAAGAACTTAGAAAGTTGTCGTTGTTCTATTGAAGGTGTTTTCTTTTATGTATCTTCCGTATAAATGAATATGTTGGTGTACCTTCTGGGTTTTGTACAACTAATCTACTGCTAATTGGATAATTATTATAATTGCTTACTCATTGGATATGCAAACTAAAGAATTATAATTGGCTTTAGCATATTATTGAAAAGTAATCTAAATCAATTCTTAGTGCAAAATGAAAGACATCATAATAAGGTATAAGTTATATTTATTATGAAGTGTAGACCTCATTACGTGTTTAACACATATATTCTCACCATCAGTTAATATATATAGTAAGAAAAGTTTAAGAATAGCAAACAAGAGGAATATATACGTTAGTAAGAAACCAAATTGTTCTCCTAAGAGAGTTGCGGTAGCAGAAGCCCCCTTTTTAACTTCATATTAAAACTTAGCAAGTTCTGACTTTCTTCTGACTATGAGGAGTTCTTATTTGGGAAATTCAAAAGTATTGGTATTATATATATAGTTATTATTATATAACAGATTCAATAATATATCGACCGTTAGATAGAATAGGTGTGTTCTCTAATCGGGGTTCGGTCAATTTTCCAGGATAAAAAATCAAACTCTCGTTGCCAACGTTTCGGTTTTATTTAAAACCTTTTTCATAGGCATCTTCTCCATAAATTCTTCTTATATCCTCATAAAAGCCCATATTTCTTTTTATATAAACCCAAATATATATATAACAGATTCAATAATATATCAAATTTTTATAT
Source organism: Hermatobates lingyangjiaoensis (assembly GCA_026182355.1). Lineage (NCBI taxonomy): Eukaryota > Metazoa > Arthropoda > Insecta > Hemiptera > Hermatobatidae > Hermatobates > Hermatobates lingyangjiaoensis. Next base: position 190,088 of record JAPFBL010000018.1, on the reverse strand, counting down.
AAAAAGAAATATGGGTTTTTATGAGGATATAACAAGAGTGTATGGAGAAGATGCATATGAAAAAGGTTTTAAATAAAACCGAAACGTTGGCAACGAGAGTTTGATTTTTTATCCTAGAAAATTGACCGAACCCCGATTAGAGAACACACCTATGTTATTATTATAGTTATTATGAAAAGAAAAAGACAACAAGTTGAGAAGAATGCAGAGAGGAAAACCAGTGAAAGAAGAATGGTAGCTAGATGCAAAGGGGAGAATGATGATTGAAAAAAAAAGTAGCAATAAGAAATAAGGAATCAAGAGTTAAGAGAATTACTCGACTTTTGACTAAGGGGTTAAATGTGAGGGGCCAGGTTAGCTCAGTGGTTAACGTACTCGCCTCAGAACTGGAAGGACCGGGATTCGATCCCCAGTTTAAAATGTCAGATATAGATGACTGGGCTTAGGCATAGAAATCACATCCTCGGTATGTCTCAAATTGGCGAAAATTTTACCATGTTTTTTAAATATTACAATTGTAATCCTTTTACTCCTGGGAGTATCTTAATCATCTGCCGTATTGTACAGCTTGAAAAACACTGGACTATGCTATGACAAAGTTTACTGTAGAGAAGCAAGCCGTTTTTAAAAGACATTTTTTATCTCCACACATATTCCATAAGGATAAACAAAAGAAATGCTAATGCATTGGTAAATTATTTGATAATTGAGGGCCATACTTTTTTATTTAGGTATCTTAAGTTAAACATTTTTTTATAAGTTGTTTTTATTTCTTCGTGTAATTTTACATCACTTAGTAAAAATGTATATTTTATTTAAAAGGCTTTTTTTAAAATATATCCCGTTTTATTGTTCATCTGTTTATGGCAGGGTACTCACTTTGCTATTCAGACACAAATTCTGTGCAAACACAAACTCTTTACTGTTCACAGAAATAATTAATTATCCATACATGTATTTTGCTTTCTAAATTATTTTTTTTCCTTTTAGAGAAAAGATAAACTTCAAAATTCTGGATTACCAAGAAGAAGTAGAATGAATATGGATTTTACGATGGATCCCAGTCATGTGCCTCTTCCCATTCCACCCACGTAAGAGCATTTCAATACCATTTAACAAGTTGTTATTCGAGATTCCTTTAATGTGCACGACTCTTCTGATTACTGGATAAAATATTACTTTATTAGAACTTATACATTTCTGAAAAGCAAATATTGCATTGTTCGATTTTCTTTTTCTTTTTTTTAATTATTATTAAAGCATGCCCCACAATTATGTTACACGCTTTCAGGTACAATATACTAAAGATCCTAAATCATATCTGTTTAAGATCAAATTAATTCCAAGGTGATTGTGGAAAACAGAAATTAACTGTTATTCATAGCAAATCATTTTTTTTGTTCTTTTTTTTAACAGAATTTTGTCAAGATATAAGCTATAAGAAAATCAAACTGAATCTAAATTGAAATTGAAGTGGAAAATAATTACAAGTCAAACGATAGAAAAATTTAGTAAAAAGTGCAAGAAATATAGTTGAAATCTCTGAAAATTTTACAGTTGAATTATTTATTTAATTTATTATTTTTAAATGTATACAATATGTAATTAATTGGAGACCAATAGTGTTGTCACACATGTGCCCAGTTCAAGTCAAGTAAGAAAAATAAACTAGGACTAAGTGAAGAGCTTAAAAATAATAAGTGGAACTGAAGAAAATGAGGAAATATGAATATTAAAAACTTAAATAATAATGAAGAATATTAAGAAGTAAATATATATATATAGTTCAAAATAAATAAAGAAACAGATAAATTAAAAAAACAACTTACAGTTAATTTTCGGTTTAAATGTTAAGAGGGATGCAACAACATTGTTGGTCTCCAACTTTCTCTGCACCTGTGCGGTTTTCATTTAGTATGCGTCATTAATTTTTACATATTAATAAGTAATATAAAACTTGTGGTTTTAAATTGAATATTGCATCGTATTCACTAAGATATGGGGAAAATGAAAAATATTATCACTGGAAAGAAGTTTCATAGAAAAACAAGACGTTTAGAACAATTTTTCATCTGCTTATTAGGAAAGTGAAAGATTATAATAACAGGAGAGCTGTGTGTTCACCTTCCCTGTCAGCTGATAAGGCCTGAAGAAGGGCACTAAATGTTTGACACGAGTTGATTTTTCAAATCTCTATAACATCGTATGTATTCTTCAAAAAAGTGCAGACTTCAAATGTATACCTGCACTTTTACGTGTGTACTGTATACCTCAGTGGGATAAGCCATGGGATAAGTATAAGCCTGGGAAGAATACCAGTGGCTCAAGGTGCAAGTTCTTCGCCCAGAATCTCAGTGTTGCAGTTTTCCTTTTAGTTGCGTTGCAATAGAATTACGATCAATATTCACCCATTACATTTAACTAACATTTAGTGTTTCTTCTTCAGGCCTTATCTGCTGGTCGGGAAGAGAAACACAGAGCACTTTTATTGTAATATTTCACTTTCCTAGTAAGCAGATGACAGTGTTCGAAACGTCTAGTTTTTCTATAAAACTTCTTTTGAGTGGCAGAGTTTTTTTTTTTTTAAACCCCCCATATTCTGAGTGAATACAATGTAATATACTATGGAATGGAAACAACTTTTTTTTATCTATATTTCGAAAATAAAAGCACATTTGTCGTTCTTTGCCCCAAATTTTGAATTTTCCTTTTATTTAAACCTACAAAATGTGTATCATTATGTTACTCCTCCTTTTATACAAATGTGTTCAGACCTAATTATAAAGAAAAATAATGGTGAACATTATAATCTATTTACGTATAGGAAACAACTTATGGTTATATTTCTCTCCTTTGTCCAAAAGCTGTTTACATGTAATAACGTGATTTTTTTTTTTAGGGTTTCTATAAGGCATACTCAAAAGAACTCCAATAATAAACAGAATGAAAATGAAGTAAGCACCGATGAATCAGACGTAAGTTTCAGTTTTTTTCATTGTTGTTAAAAACATTATGGAGTTAATTATGTTTTAAATATTAATTAATAAGTAGTTGTATTAAATAAAAACCAGTATATTTGTAATTAGTTACTGCAACATAGACGTAAGATCCTAAGCCCGAGCCGGAGTCCGACCCGACCTGTCCCGAATTTCGGGCCGGGTCGAGCCCAAAATGTCAATTATTACAGTCGGTCGGGCCCGGGCTTCAATAGCTGTCTTTTTTTTAATAAATATATATTTATATATTATGTATACTAAAACGATGTGTGGATATTAAACTAAGGAATATTTATTATAAAATAAATAATTTAACTTAGGATTTGCTTGGTTAGTGGAGAATATACTGCAATATGTACCCGCGGGTGTGGGTCGAGTCGGGCTGGATATTTTAGGCCGATCTTACCTCTAATGCAACAGTATTCACTCAGAATATAGGATAATTAAAGAAAATGTTCCCACGTTAAAGAATTTTCATGGAACAACAGGACATTTGTTTTTGAACACTACCATTCAATATACTATATTAACTGAATGCAATCTTATTATAGGAATATACCGTACTCGTCCATTGTCAAGAGTAAACTATTAGTTGGAAGAGAGTAAACAATAGTTGAACTCTGGAACCGGTTAAAGTATTAAGTAGACGCACAAGGTTGGACGGTGTTTGTATTGATAGAATGCAAAGTTTGTCTGCTTCATCAGTTAAAACAGGTCTCTCAGACACATCCCTTTCACCATTCGACATTCAACATTGACGTTGCCGAAATGGAATTTTGGGATCCAATTTTTGCATTATTGCGCCATTTTCTCAATGTACATACTTCACACCATTGTTTTCTTGCTTGAATAACATTCACACCTCGGTGTACAAAAACCAAAATAAGCCCTAAATGCTGCGTTTCAGTTTCCATATTTCATGGAGGTTTTTGGGATCACGTAAACTACCTTCTGCACTTAACTACAATGTATGGTATAACTAAATATTCTAATGTATAACTAAACAATCTACTACAATTTTTAATGTATTAATTTGTTATCAAAACAGTTCTACTTCCAGTAAATTGAGTAAAATAACATAAGTAAACTGTATTTCTAAAAAATGAGTTTTTAATTTCTTTAAGAAACATTATAAAAACAACTATTTGATTCGATAGGCTTTATACGATTACTTCCATTGTTTTAAATGTACATTGTGATTTGTGTATCATTTTCTCTGTTAACTCATATGGAAACTTTTGAAGCACTCTTTTAAGTTTATTTTATTTAGGTTCAAAATTTATAAAACTTTTTTTGTAAGAAATAAGCGGTTTCTTATAAAATAATAGATTTGTTTTGAACAAAAAAAAAGTATCTTACCTGAGTATTTTGAAACAAAAATTGTGTTTTTATTATTTTATTAATTTTTTAGAAATGTAGGTATTCTTATAAGTTTTGAGATTTTTTGAGGGTTTTGATCTGGATATTAAAAAACCCTCAAAAAATCTCAAAACCTGTGAATAAAGAGTGGTCAAGAAACAAACAATATAATATTTTTTGTCTATTATAGACTTGTTTAATTAAAACATAAACTTGTTTTCCTTTAACATTAGTTTGTATTTCAATGTGTTTTTTTATTTGCAGGTATCCTTTAATAATGTTTACTTAAATTATGAGAAGAAAGATGCAGGTATGGGGAAAGAGGATTTGAACAGAAAAAGTTCCGAAGAAAGTACCCGAGAATGGAGAAATGGAATGAATTAGAATTGAAGTCAAGCAGTAGTGAAGACTTAAAGAAAAGAGTGGGCTTTAGAGCGGTTAGTAATCGTCGTTTGGATGACTCATTGGAAGGGCTAAAGATTAATAAGGGAAAGAAATTGATAACAGAAATGTCGAGTCAGGGAAAGGAAATCAACAGGAATAAGATTGCAGAGAACTCGAGGTTTGGGCAATTGAGGAGTCTTCCGAGGAATAATTTTGACAGTCCTAGTAGAATTAAACCGAGGAGTAGTTCAGGATCACGAGTACGTGATTTACAAAAGAAGTTTCCTAATAACAGTGTTGTGCTTCCGCAAACGGAAAAAGCTAAAACAAATTCAAGTTTAAAACCATCGCGTAGCAGTGAAACTATTGTTTTATCATTATCAAGGACACAGAGTTTAGAGAAATTAAGAAATACTCCTGATTTGAATCTAAATAACTCAAGCAAACAAGAACACTATCTATTACCCGAATTAAATGATAACTGGGATTTAAAGAAGCTATCGACAATGTCTTGGGATGAAATGCAAAAACATGTCCTTCCTTCTAAATCCAAAATGATGGACATGTTAGACAAAGCACATCCTTTATTGGTAGAACCTGAGCTAGATGAAACGAATAAAGCCAATTTGCTCAAAGCGCTCAATGAAATCGATGAAGAAAACGATTCCTTCAGGGAAAATGAAATCAAAATCAGTTTAGAGGATAATGACAGGGCAGATATCATGAAGGATATATTTGGCTGAATGATGTTATTGTCTTTCTTCAAACAGTCTTTCTGCTGTACAGGAAACCAAATCCTTCCAGTCATCCGTCCAATTAGGCTATTTTATCAAAATTGCCAGAATATATATGATGCCAATTCAATTTTTTTTTTGTTTATTTAGTATTAATGGTTTTTATTTATCACAGTTGGTTTATTAACTTTAAACATGATGGACATAGCTTTGAGGTAATCATCAAGTGCCTTATTTAATGTGTGTGTTGCAAGGTGTTTAATTAGATGTATAACTGAAGGCAGCCGTCTTGTTCATAGCGATCTAGTGGTCTGCATGCCGCTTATTACGGAAATTCCGAGTTCATAGCTTCTTTTGTTCCAGGTTTTTGCATGAAATCACAGTAAAAATGTTTATGAAGGAGACATTTCTGTATGCTGTCCTATTCGGACAACGTTACCTCCTTTGCTTTATCATTTAACGTTCGCATATTTACAATGTTGTACGAACAAGGAAACACCTGATTTGACCGAATGCAATCAACGAAACGTTGCCAGTCGGTTAATCTAGGGTTTCTTTTTAAATTTTCTTTTCTAGGGTCCAAGGAAATATCGAATCGGATCATTCGATGATCAGACATTGATATAACCCTAGTTACCATTAATCCTTTTAATTAATCTAGGCTGCGAGAAGCCAACGTAATGTCGATTACGGTTCCACCTCTGATATTGACAAACGTACGCTCAGTGCCTAGATTCATAATCTCCAGATCAGTTGATATTAACCATTCTAACAAAGCAATCCCCTGTAGGTTGCTAGAACTGCCCCACATCAAGAGGAGCGTTCGCATCACAACCCACGATTAGAGACCAGCCTGCATTCTTACAAAATTCATACTATCTCTCCAGCTCCTCTGTGGTTTGGAAGTTGTTCATCATCAATAGGCAGATATAATGATGCCACCACCATCTTATGATTAATTTTATGTACCTTATATTGAAGGATTGCGGTGGTTAGGTCCCGGGATGCCAGCTGAACCAGTTGAGTTACTGTAATATCCACAGACGCTATTAGGCAGGTTCGGGGTACTTGACCACCATATGGTCCAACCAGAACCATATAGTGGTTCCTTTAGCCTGCTTCTCCTGCTTCCTTTAGCCTCCTAACTTTTCCCCTAAAAACTTATGGCTCTTGGATTAATATAACATAGCTGTTACTATTACAAAGCCACTTTACTAGCTCCGCAGTAGCCGCCTTACTATGATGAAGATTCATTTGACCTACCTGCATCTGATGAGGTGCTCGAAAGACTGCGATGCAGGGAGGAGAGCCTATCAGCTTGACCCTTCCCCTGATCCCAGGCAGGTAGGTCCTGATGATCGACTGCTAACGGTTCTACTTAGTTTCGTAACCTTAATGGTCGAAACTTTATAGTAGAGCTCCCAGCCTACATTATCCAGGAGCTTAACTACCTCAGGATCAATAAGGAAGGTCACTTTGAAGCCTCCCTGTACCTTGTCTAATGTGCTTGGTTTCCATTGGTTAACCTGTAACGTCCTATTTTGAGAATTTAAGCTTCCAACAAACTCAACTACATCTGGAGGTTTTTCAGTGCAGACGACAAAACTAATCGGCATTCTCCATTACGACTCGGATGCTGACACAGCATCCAGGTCGAATTCCTTAGGTGGAGTCTATTTGAGGATCCAAGGCTTCGTTATCTCATCAGAACAAGTGATGAGGAACCAGCCATGATCCACTAAACCACATCTTCGGGTGTGTATTTATTGTCCTATTATCACTCCTCCAGAGGCGACAGTAGCTTGAACCAACATCATCCCCCAGTGGATCCCTTATTACGGTTTCTCGTCCTTACGTGCTGCTAAGCTGTACCGTTCTATTAAGCGAAGTGGATCGGTGTGACCTGACAATGACTTGTTATAGCCATCTGTAAGCCCTTTTTTTGCAGCCTCACTGTAACTGACACTCGGCTGTTCAGTTTCCTTCCCTCATCTTTTTGGTAGCAGGAGTAGTTTCAGGTGGAGTCTCATATTTACTCCGACCTCTCTTAGCTCCAGCTTTCTCGTGCTCTTCCGCTTCTTCTTCACAGATACCTGTTCTGAAGAATGACCTTCATTTATGCTTAACCTAGCCAGGTCAATGCCAGTGCTTTCCTGACTGTTTCTCCGATATCTAATTGATCGGGCTGGTAAACTTTGTCCCTTCTGATCTTTAGCTTTGCTAGGCCTGAATGGTCCCATTGAGACCACCCAACCCCTAGTTTCCTCGGGTCTGTTAATAGGCTCCCGTCTCACACTCCGACCGCTATGATCAATCTTTACAGATCGATCTTCCCGACGGACCAAGGGTCGTGAGTCCGTTGCTTTCCTTTTATTTTGAGCTCTGGAAACCGTCTGCCATTCCTGGTGACTTTCGGTCAGCCCCTGTCCTTCAGTCCCTAAGGTACCTCTAGATGAGCCACCACTCTCGTCAGGTTTGGTCAGACTGGCTTTCAGTTCTGCTCTTGCCTGTCTTTTCCGTTTCTTATTGTTCCTTCTTCGTCTCTCATTCCCTCCAGTCAGGCCTCTTCATAGTTCTTGTCTTGGGAATCAGTATAATCTTTATTACTTTTTTCCGAAGTTGATGCCTCTTTTGTATCGTCTTCTTTAACCTTGGAAGCTTCAGAGACAACCACTTGTCTCCCAGATTGCAGTTTTACGTCGTTACCTTCATTTTCATACATCATTTAGAAGAGAATTTTTTTTTGTTTTTGTCTGTCGTTGGGAAAGAAAGGAAGTGAGACGCCAGGCAGGAAATATATGAGTAAGAGTCAGGTTGGGTGAGCCTAGATACGTCTATACGTCACGTCTGTATTGTTATGAGTGTCTGCATGTATAGATTTGCCTCTTCTACCCCCACCATCCCCGCACTGGACGACAGTTTTCCGACGGCGAAGTCTGGTAGCCATAGAAAAACTTTGTCTAACAATCTTTAATTTGTAAAATACAATTAATTTTGAAATATGTTTTTAATACATTATTTTGGGCAGTCATTCATCTAAGTGTTTGGAACATTTTTTTTTCTTTTTTTTTTTTGAAGACAAATCATTCTGGCAATTTTGAAATCGACTTATGACTGTGTTAGACTAAAACTTCTACAGTACAATTCAGATTAGACTCTGGTTCAAGTTGAAACCTGTTGTAAAATATGTAGAACTTTATTTTCATAGACACAACTAAAACTATTTTTAAAATAAAATAAATGAAATAATGATATTTTTATCTATATCTCATTAGATTTATGAGAATTAAAGGACTTTATGTCCATTTGCAATATTTTCAATGTCATTATGTCAATGGACATTAAACTCTTTAAAATACAAAAATCAGATTTCTTAAATTCTCGTTGTTCATATAAATATTTTTATACATGTGTGTGTTTTTTTTATAATATCAAATATTTGTTGAATGAAGTAAACAATATTTGCTTGCACACTCTAATATAATTGATAACAATCTCACTTTTACGATTGTTTTGTATTGGCCTTATGGTTTTCATATTATTTAAAGGTCTTTTAGTAAGATATATATATATGTATTAATTTATTGAAATAAAAGTTTTACTGGTTTTATTTGTTGGTCCCTTGTTTTATCTCTGTCTTAGAAGTAGATCATTGTCGTTTCAACTGTATTATCACAGTATTCTTGAGTTAGATGTCAACCATTAAATTATGTTTATAAAACAAATTTAAATTAATAAAATTGAAATTATTTTTCATTATCGAGGCTTGGTCGAGTGTCAACACTTCTCCTTAAACATTTTTAAGCCATGTTTCGTCTACATCTGTAGACATATTCAGAGCTACATCAACACAGAATTTGTTACAATAACATGAAAACAATTATTGTAATTTTACTGTATTGATGTAACTCTAAAAGATGTCTACAAGTATAGACGAAACGTTGGCTTAAAGGTTTTATTAAGAAGTTTTTGACGCTGGACTAAACATTGTTAAAAAAAATAGTGTTTATTATATATGGTTGATATAGGAAAACAATAAAATGGAAATTGATGGATTTATATGTTTTCAAGTTCACTGAATATATTTTCAATAGTTTTAGTATTGAAACTATATTCAGTGAACTGAATATATTTTTTTAGAGTTGATATACTTTTATATCCTGAATTAACTCAATAATTTTAATTACTTGATAAAAAATTGCACTACTATCCATTATAACAATAATTTACCAAGAAAATAACCATTATTATAATTGCAATTATAAGAACAATAATTGGAACAAATGGAGGAATCAACCAACCAAGTCTTCAAAAAATCATAGCATGTTCATCAATTAATCACATAGGGTGAATATTATTTATTTGAATCCAGAAAGAGAAATGTGACTAAAATATTTCATTTTATATTCAATAATAGTAATTATAATTATAAAAATATGGAGTGGCCTACAATCAACTTTACTATAAGTAAACATTACTATAATATAATAATTCTTGGATATATAGTATATAATGTTCCATTTAGGTATAACATAAATGTCTAAATGAGAGATGTTTATTAGTCTTTCATTCGTGGAGGTAGTACAGAGAGTGGTTGATACACTTATCAATATATACGCTTGTTTTTCGATATCGCACTACTGATGTATATAATATCATAAGTTTAACATTTTTGAAAAGGGAAAGTAGATTTCGTGTTACGATATAATCTTTAACAGGAGAACATTGCTTTTGTTCCGATACCCAGTGCATCTATTACATAGTTTACCTGACCTCTTTCTACATTAAATATTTCAGAAAAATTTTCCCATTTAAAACTTGAAAATATTCCTATTTTATTTGAAAAACTGAATTTTAATTTAAGATGTAGGATAATTACATTTCTTATTCATCAAAGAATGTTTGCAATTTTGAATTATGTTTTACATTTTTGGTCTTTTATAGAATTATTATACTGGGATTTTTATGGCTTTCTAGTCTATCTATATAAAAATGAATGTGTGTCTGTCTGTACTCGATAGATTCAAAAACCATATATCCAATCACCGTGAAAATTTGAGACATTTTTAGGTAAATCCCGGGAAGGTTTTTGATTTTTTTTTAAAAATCAGAGTTGGGGTTCCAGGTGCTCCTGAACAAAAATCCCAAAAATTTCAAGATGGATAAGATTTGCTTTATAACCTCTTTGTTCTCATTTTGACCTTTAATTGGTAATGGTGGCTGCAGGTAGGCTATTCCTTATGACCAACTTCTAATATTTCTGCATGCTTTGTTCAACTGGAAACATCCAGGTACCAGAAATTTTATTATTATTTTCAAACTGATATTACAATTATTGTAATTTAATATAGCAATGGTTAACCATTAACTTTTTTTATCTAATTGGTTTAACTTGCTTTAAGCATTAAAGAAAGTTATGCGTTAAATAATAACTTATTAACTTTAAGTATGTATGATAATATTACTTTCTATCGATGCAGGAGGTAATAGCGTCTGTTTTGCAATGACGGTAACTAAGTCTGATGACGGTAGGAAACTCTATCTACGGCAGGAATTGAAGTGAGTGAGACCAAGTTTTTGACACATGGTCAACTGTAGTTTGCTTGCTAAAGAGTTAGAGGTTCCGACTCTTTCTTCTTCCATGAACCTGAAGGACAGACAGCTAATAACTAAAGAAAGACCAAAGCGAGAACTAAAAAGTTTCCTGTAGAATACTGGATAGAAGACTCGCTCTTTTAGAGGAAAGTAAGACCATAATATTTTTGCATTAAAAGTACTTTTTTGTGTACTACAGTTTATATGTGTAAAGCAAACTGATATGAGATTTTAAACATAAACCGTTGACTACTGTCAATGAAATGGTGGATAAGGTACTCCGTGGAGTTAGTAAATCTGACTGTGACGAAGTCAGTGCCTCACCGCACGTCACTGCTGGTGACTGATATGTTGCCCTGATTATTGTACTGATAAGAGCATCACACATTTTTTTTCATTTTAGATAATCTGAGATGTATTAATAAGTGAAACAGGGTGACAGTTCAGTTCCACCTGCATTCACGTCTAAAATTTGTTTACTTTAATCTTATTAAAAACTCAAAGTTCAATATAACCACTTGAATAGTAAAAAACTAGAGTTTGTTTAATTAAAATGATTAATTAATTATGATCAATTACCATTAACATGTTGAATACCTGTTCTTACTGAATCACCGATGTTAAGCAAAATTGGGAGTAGTTTTGATTTGGATTCAAAACCACTTGTTGGTGGCGCCCTCTGTGATGGCTCGCGAATGGTTGATGTCCGCCGAATGAAATATGATCCACACCTTAATTGCCCTTTGGACACAAAAGGCATCAAATTCTTTCAACAAGTGTTGGTGTTTCAAAACAACATATAATACAATGATATAACCATTCATATAATTTTAAATAAAATGATTAAAATCAAATCAGTCACTTATAATTGTGACAGTTAATTTATTATGGTTTTTTCATAACTTCGTGTTATGAACAATCACAGCGATAATGGTCACGGTAGCTCAGTGGCTTGCGTGTTCGCTTCTGGTAAGGTGAACAAATCAGAGTCGTCCCTCAGAGAGGGCCTTAAACCTGTTTTGACTTAATGTGTACCTCGGCCTCTCAGCTATGTCTTCAAAGTCAATATTTTAACGTACAGACCCTTTAGCGACTAGAAACTTAAAATGAGTTGGAAACCCCCGAGGTGAACTACAGAGTCTGCGCGTTACTATAACTGACATCAAGACTTACGCCTCAGTGTCAGATCAGGGCTCAAAATACATCAACACAGGTCAGACTGCTAACTTAAGACTAAGGACAAGGGTATTTCATATCCCATTGGTTACACAAGGCTTATACTTCATCATAGAGCTACAATTAGAACTACCTCCACGTGGGACTAGAATATTCCTACAAGGATGAAACTTATCACTTAGGATATTCACCTAGGAAGAACTTAATACTAATTAAACCTATATAAAACATAAACCTAACTAACTACATAAAACTCCTTGGAGTAACACTAACTAATGGTTAACGTACTCGCCTCTCAACTGATAGAACCGGGGTTGATCCCCCACCTGGCCCTCGATTTATTCATGTGGGGAGATGAATAAATCTGAGCACATCGTCCCTCGGAGAAGGATGTTAAACCGTCGGTCCCGTGCCTGTACGATGCCAGGTACTCGTTAAAGATCCCTACTCTAAATACACTTGAGTTAGGCAAAATTTAGGACTCCCATTGCAACCTACCTAACCTAACCTAACACTAACTAATAGCTTAATACTAACACATAACAAAGAACACATAAATGAGACATGAAAAAAAAACATACAAGACTAATGTTTAAAGTCTCTCTTATGACTAAGAGACAACACAAAACATTGAAACAACACAATTTTTCTTGTGTTGTGTTGTAATAACTTTTAGTTGAACTATGCAGTATATAAAACCTCATAATTCTTGCATATGTATTTGAAATACTTTAACTTAGATATTTTAGGCAAAAACGTGTGGAGCAGAATGATTCTACATATTTTGTTATTATTAACCTGAAGTCGCTCAATATAAAATATAAACACAGGTTTGTTGTCTCATACTCAGGATATTGAGCGTACATTGGTTCAGGAACTTCTTGTGTGTACTCTATTCATATATGTCGTTAGACTCTATTCATTCGCATCAATGCAGGTGCTATACATTCATGTGAGTAAGGAAGCACTCATTCATATACATGATCTTCATACTTCAATTCAATCGTGTGGGTAGACCACCTGACAGCCCAAAACACCTGTCTGTAGGTAAGGTTAAGTTAGGTTGCAATGCCAGACCTGCAAAAGAACACACATTGACCCTTTGTACCACATACTGAACATTTTACATTAGGAGTCTTACATTTTACCTAACTCAAGCGTATTTAACTTTAACGAGTACCTGACATCGTACAGGTTTTGGACCGACGGCTTAACGATCTCTCCCAGGGATGATTTGCTCTTATTTATTAAACTCTCACGTGAATAAATCGAGGGCCAGAGTGAGTATTGAACCCTGGAATTACCGGTCAGAGGTGAGCGCGTTGCCTCTACGCTAACCTGACCCCTACACCTATCTCTAACCCCCGCATAGTTCAACTGGGCAACGGAGGAGCTCCTATTTCAGTAAAGAATCCGACTCCATCAGAAGAATAGAAACTGGCTAAACGCACCATTACTGTCATAAGTCTTCGGATCCGGAGTATCAACTGGGCAACAGAGGAGCTCCTATTTCAGTAGAGAATCCGACTCCATCAGAAGAATAGAAACTGGCTAAACGCACCAATACTGTCATAAATCTTCGGATCCGGAGATCAGCCAAAATAGATTGTCAACAGAACAAATCCTACGGTATGCCAAAAAGAATCCACGTTATAAACAACCAGATCTTTTTATAATAATGTGGTTGACGGAGTTTAAAACTGGATAAGATAACCCCTCCCTCCCCCTCACAGCTCCCTAAAAAGGACATTTAGAGAGTCTGGACTACTTCCATTATATTTCTCAGGAAATTTTGTATAAAATATATGTTTTATTTGTATATATCTTCTATTAACTTTTTTCCCATAAGTCACGTCGTTTTTATGACTTGCGCACATACATATTGATCTTTATAATATAGATTTATTTTATTTGATTCCAGCTCTTGGCATCTTTGCCACTGCTCCAACAAAATACCAATCCAGTCATTTTTTTACTCTACATGTTTGATAATCTTGTCCATGAGAATTATTCTGTTTTGCTTCAATGGATCCTTAATGATTCAAACGATTAAGCTGGCAAACATAAGAGTAAAGATGACAGTATGGATAATGACAGGTCATTAACCATAAATGATTAAAAAAAAAGAATCACAGATAATCTGAGGATGAAATATAAAACTATATAAAGGAGCAATCTCAGAGACAAAGGTGAAAACTGTCCATGGATTTTCTAGACTTGAATCTGTGATGGACTATTGTCTCATTACTGGCCAAAATTACTAGCAAAACAATCTCTACGACAGAGGAACGACTTGTGATTCCGGTACCCCATTATGTAACAACGGATATGGAAAGGCAGGTTAGGTTAGCTTGCAAGGGAACACATGTAGGCCGAGCATTGGCCCTTTGTGATACCACACAATGAAGATTAATTCTACAGTGGGAGTCCTAAATTTTGCCTAACTCAAGTATATTTACAGTAGGGATCTTTATCGAGTACCTGACATCGTACAGGCTCGAGACCGACGGTTTAACGTTGTGGAAGCCCGCCTCCGCGAGGTCCACCTTGGGCACTTCACGAGGACGATTTCATTGTGTATCATTAGTGAGCGGACGGTTGAGTCTCGTGACGTGGCGAAAGGGCTCCACGTTAAAAAACATCAACTTATTCTGCTTTATCATGGTGTGGCTGAAAGACCAAGGAACATGAATAAATCAAAACAGGTTTAACATCGTTCTCTGAGGCACTACATGCTCAGATTTATTCACCTCCCGCATGAATAAATCGAGGGTCAGGTGGGGGATCGAACTCCGGTCCTATCAGTTCAGAGGCGAGTACATTAACCACTGAGTTAACCTGGCCCCCATGGAAAGGTAAGAGATCATCTTAAGCAGAAGTACTCAATACGTCGAAGGCGATGTACTAGTCGACCACGAAAGTATTATTGGTATATAGCATGACATTAAAAAAAAACCTACAATTTATCCCGTGACTGATTGATATACAGGTCGGCCAGTCGAATGAATTTTGATTTTTTTCAAGATAAAATATTATAAAAACCATCATCAATTGTAATAATCCTTAATATATTTCTAAAGAAATACAGTGGGTAAATCATTGTGACTTACTTCATAAGTAGCTCGCATTCAGAAAATCTGTGAGCACTCCTGTCGTAAACAATGGTCCGTGATGTTAATGTGTTGGGTTGAGAGAAAATACGAAAGCTTAAAATTTGTTGGTGTAAATAAAAAAAATATTCTTTATTCGCCGTCTGTGGGGCTTTAATAATGGCGAATGACGTTTCTTTGTTATGCCCCCCCCCCCCCCCACCGACAATTCATATGATGTTTGAATGAACTTGTTGACTGTACCAGGAACTGAACGCAGCAAAAGTGCTGAGCTTCTTGGAGTCACTCGTCACTCAGGCTAACTGGGGTAGTTTAGTACACAAAGGGGGGGGGGGGGGTGTCCAATAGTTCCTAGGAGACCAGTGGCATAGAAAAAAGGGGGGGGGGAATCCACCCCCGTCGACACGTGCCAGAGGGTGGTAAAAATAGAAAATAAAAAAAATTAAAATTTTAAAAAGCTAACAAATAATCTGAAATTTTATTCCAAAATAAGTTTTTAAGGTCGGAATTGTTTTAATGTTTTATTTGAGTAGTATTGATTTTCAACTGTAATAGCTGCAAATTAAAAATAAATTTATTTTATATTTTTCAAAACTAGTTTTTTAATTGAGTTGAAAATTTATTATATTTATTTCTGTAGCCAGTTAATTTAATGTTACAATTTTTTTTATGATTTGAATTATACGTTATTGAAAAATCTTCGGTTTTCTTTGACAACGACTGAATATGTATACGAGTACTGTAATAAGATGAAAGTCTGGGACTAATAACAGTAGTCTAAAGTTAGACCCTTGATTGTAAATCTATGAAAAATCTTACAACCGCCACGGGCAGCAAAATAGTTGTTGCAACGCCACTGCAGGGTACATAGTGCTATAGTCGCTCTCAAATGATCATACATTTATTGAAACCTTAAAGCTTTCTTGATTAAAAAGTTCGAGAAATACTAATTAAAGTAATAAGCACTCATTGAAAATAAAAAAGAAAGGGGTAAAGTGGGTTTACGTCGTCAAGAGTTGATGAGAACACATTTTTCCAGTGTAATGATTGCAAAATGATACGGAGAACCAATGACTGACTGACTCTTAATAGAAGTTGCGAGAGGCTAAAAAAGATGTGTTTAAAACTAAACAGGAGAGAGAACCTAAAGAGGGGTTTATTACGCAGTAGCCATAGCTTTGTAATAACATGGAAACCGGTTCGTACCTAGTGGAAGGAGTTTGTTGCCCTTGGAGTGTTCAACGAGATAGGGCCTTTTGAAAGCTGTAGGTCAACAACCAGCTTGGGGAATCCCCCCCACCCTCTTGCATTCCTCCCTCCGGCGATAGCCGCCTGAAGGCTCCTTCAACTCAAAAAACAAATCCTTCACCCTGGAGGCCACCCCAATTAAACAGTTCCTTTTTTTTTAATCCTTCGTCAATGAACTTAATTGATTTCAACATGCGAAATTTGGTTGACTAAAGACTTTTGATAAATGTAATCTTATATACCTAATAATAGGTTTCAACTTCCTTCTTTGTTAGGCCTTAATTAACTTTTGTCTGCTCTGAAATGTAAACATTGAGTAACCTGCTTTTGTTTTTTTAATTAACTTTTAGATAATATCCGTAATACGCCGTAAAATATAAAATAAGATCTGTAATTTTTAATCAAAAGTTAATTTATAAATCCTGTTTTAATGCTATCTTCAAAATTAAATTTTACAATGTCTTGAAACGATTGTGACAGCAAAAGTAGGTATTTTAGGCCGATCAATTGATCTACATTTTAAATTTCTTTCAAAAGGCGAGGATTTATACAATATATTCTCAGAAAGAAAACACAAACAAGGGATCGCAGAAACTCACTACTATGTTTCGACTGTGTCGTCATCAGGTAAACAGATGTGAATCGCTCAAAATTCAAATGAGGACTCAAGGAGTTTTTGTGATCTCTGGCATGTGTTTTCTTTCTGTGAATTTATATATATGTTTATATATATAAATATCAATGATCAAACCACAATATGAAAATGAGAAAACAAGACTAAGATCTTTCAACCTTAACAAGCGGTCTTCGTCAGAGTCAGAACTGAGTTAGGTTTTTGACTCTGACGAAGACCGCTTGTTACAGTTGTAAGATTTTAGTCTTGTTTTCCCATTTTCATATTGTGGTTTGATCATTGATTTTTATTTCACCTGTTTATGTGAAATTTTTTTTTATATAAATATGTAACTATGTGGACGCGTTTACGTCTCCAATGCTACAAAATAATACTACAAAAACAGTAAAATAAAGGGTAATGTTCTTAGCACTTTTGAGTATAACCTCTTTTACAAAGGATTTTTTCAGTTTTTTTAAAAGAGGTAACACTTGAGACTCTTAGAGCTTTTTCCTATTTTTTTACTACTTTTGGTGGTGTTTTACGTAATTATAATGTACCCTATGGTTACAACTACAGAACACAAAAAACAGGACTAAAACTCACGATTTTCGATCATTTCGGATGTTTTGCCTTCTTCTGGGGAGGAGAAAAAGAAAAAGGAGAAGGAGTGGAGACGTGAATGCGTCCACCGACCGACACAGGGACTCACAGTGCTGGTGATATATATATATATAGGTGTATAATGTAATCGGGATTCGGTCAATACCGATATATTATTGAATTTGTTATATATATATATATATATATAACCAATTAAATGAAACGATTCCACGAACTAAATAAACTATATTGACACAAAGAACACTCAGAAATGAAACAGAAACTCACTACTATATTTCGATGACCTCGTCATCAGGAAGATAGAAATGAGTCACTCCGCAGGCAGACAACGACTCCTGCACGCAGTCGTTTGTGTCAATATAGTTTATATATATAAGTAATTAAATGAAACGGTCCAGTGAACTTTAAATAAAAACCAATTAAAAAGAAGATAGCACACAGATAGACACAGAAATAACTCACTTCTATATTTCGAGTGTCGTCGTCATCAGGAGGCGAAGAGTCCCGCAGGAAGGCAGTCGTCGCTCTGTCTTGTTAAATGCTATGCCTATTTTTAATTTCACCACTTTCCTGCTGAGTCTCTCAATTTCTCTAATGCACTTTCTCCATGTTAAACGAAGGTTTGCTCCCGAAATATAATAAACGAAGGTCTGCTCCCGAAATTATATATATATATATATATATATATATAATAATAATAATATATATAAAGATTTCACAGTAAACACGTAAAATAACAATGAACGTCCAAACCACAATAAGAAATGAGAAAAAGACTAAGATATTTCAAGCGTAACAAGCAGTCATGTAATAGGGTTGACAGCTAGCAGGTAGTGTTTCTTACTAATGTCTTCCTTTGTTTACCCTAACATCTCTCCCCGATCCATTGACCTTTTCTGGTGTTTGCTCCCTTTAAAATACTTCTCTTCTCTCCCACTCTTTTCCACCCCACACCAGTTATGTAGTTCTACATCTTTGGTTTCAGTTGGGATTTGACTTTGACAAAGACCACTTGTTATGTTTGAAAGATCTTAGTTTTTTTTCTCATTTCGTATTATAGTTTGAACATTGATTGCTATTTTACATGTTTATTGTGAAGTCTTGTTATATACGATATGTATTATAAACTCATGTATGTAAGAGAGTACTCCTAGTCCCATGTATGTATGAAATATATGCTTCCTAAATTCATATATTTTAGATATGTATGCATATTAGTTTTATCTATATAAGAAATGTATGCATCTAACATCATGTCTGCAAGATTGATAGACCAACATATGATATCATGTGAGAAATATACTGACACTAATCTTTAATGTAATAAATGAATGCTACATATGTAATTATTTTCTCGTGTTGATTTGTTAACTAGTTCGTACTGAAGTAAAAAAAATATAAAAAATAACTTTTATCTCCAGAAGTGACGAAAAGTAACTTTTTATGTCTAGTTTTCGTATAATAATGTAAGACATTTAATCCACATACTAAAACTGGATTATAATCCAGGTTGTCCAACCTAATTATTATGTTGATATCGATTTTTAGATAAGAAGTGTAATGAGATCGTGAATAGTTAGAGTGGCAGGCCTGATTTTCAAATCCCAGCTGTATTGCTAATTATTCCTCTCTTTTTTGTTTTTATACTTTTATTTTGTTTCCTTAAATCTTTATTTTAGATTATTAAGAGTTATTATTAATTCTTTTATATTATTTCACTTCAATAAATTATTATAAAGTCTTTTCTAATAATAAACTACTGTATAAGTAAACTGCAGCAAAAACTAGACTAGACTGACTAACTCTGTTCAGTATTGACTCTGACGAAAACCGCTTGTTACGGTTGAAAGATCTTAGTCTTTTTTTCTCATTTCTTATTGTGATTTGAACAATATATATATATATATATGTATGCAATTAAAATATATTTTAACCATCAGATGGAATAAGACAAAATAAAATCGGTACTCGATCAGTTTTTGGATTCAAATCAAACTCTTATATATCAATGTTTCGGTTTTTATTTAAAACTTTTTTCACATACCTGAAAAACTGAGTAATATAAAATACAAACCACCCCAGAACCTTTAGTAAAGATGGTCCTTCCAGCACCTTTATGTACGTGAGGCATCCTAGAAACTCTAGCAAAGATGACCTTTTCAGAATCTCTAGTTAACAGGTACCTGCCAGAATATTTAGTAATTATGATAATTCCATCATCTATAGGGAAGATGAGCTATTCCGGAGCCTTTAATAAAGATAATTCTTTTGGAACCTTTACTGTAGTCGAGCCATCCCAGAAACTACAGTATAGTTGATACCTCTGAAACTTTTAATATATATGAGCAATACTAGAAACTCCAGCAAAGATGAGCTTTTCAGACCTCTAGTTCAGATGATCCTTTCAGAACATGTAGTAAAGATGATCATACCAGAATCTATAGTAAAGATAAGTCATGCCAAACCTCTAAAAAGATGGACTATACGAATACTTTATGTAAAATTTGTCTATCTCAAAACATCGGACTATAGTATATTTTGGTTCTAAACAAAAATGGATATGGTATTTCAGAAATTTAAGTAAAGATAACTCTTCTTTTTAAGCAGAATATTAATATATGATATAATAACAGGATAACAAGCAAGTCGTATGAGATTGTCTGTTGTTGTTTTGCTTTCCGATGTCCCCACTTACAGTCTATCACATTAGTGCTGTTCTATGGGTTGAAAGTGTGTCTCTTTATTTATTTGGCACCCATTTTAGTAGTGGTTGAATCACATTACTATGTTGATTCTACATTGAGAGTGCTAAATTTTGTCTAACTTAAGTGTATTTAGAGGAGGGATCTTTAGTGAGTATTTGATATCGTACAGGCTTGGAATCGACTGTTTAAGTCCTCTCCGAGGGATGACGTGTTCGGATTTATTCACCACCCACGTCAATAAATCGTTGGCCATAGGAGATATTGTACCTCGGACCTTCCAGTTGAGAGGCGAGCACCTTAACAACTGAGCTAACCTGACCCCTCGCATGTAAGAATTTCAGAAGTTTATTCTTTCTTATTTGTCATTTCTTGATTTTTACCTAGTTTATCAATAAGAAAGCAGAGATATTACTGCTTTGGGAGCCTAGGTATTACTATCGTAACTCAAGACGGCAAAGTCTCTAAGCACGCCTTTATATAGAAACCTTTGTTCTGCACCTAAAGAAGAAACAAACCTTCTCTCCCCATTAATTAAACTCGTGCTTCGTAAATAATACAAGGTCATTTCAAACATGTTCCACTAAATTATCCAATCATTTCAATCCTGGCTCTAAAAAAGACTGGCATTCTGACGTACATTTTTTAAAACCACTCATACTAATTCACGAGCTATGCAAGCAGTTATTGTGTGGTATTTACTCATGATTAGACTTCATGCACAAAAAAAACACACTTTTGTGTGTGTGAAGACTTTGTGTTTCTTTTTCTCTCCAATCACTCATGCTAATTTTCCAGACCTCTAACTGAACAACAGTAATGACTTGAGGGTTATAATCAGAGGCTATTTATTGAATATTAAAAAAAAAAATCAACTTATACTTGCGATAAAGTTAAAAAGAAGTACATGTACAAACAAATTTGATTATTCATCATTTTGCTATCAGCTTAACTGTTAAAAATTATTAACAATTTAAAAAGTACTATTAGGAAAATATTTATCTAATTCTTTTTTTTAATGCATGTTGTTTCAGGGGGAAGTTTAGCTTAAGTTAGGAAATGAATAAACTGTTTCACCTCGTATACTGGTGTTGGAATCATTTGATTGGTTTTGGATGCATTCAGAGTTTCTCTTTAAGATGGACAAAATCAAAAACCGTTCGAGCGACTCCGAGAGTACGAAGTAAGATGATATATGCACCTATTAAGATAAATAATTGTTGTTTTGTTGTTGCTAAGAAGTCAGGTGTGGTCTAATAATGGCGTATTTTGCTGTTCAGTTCTAATCATTGAAGGTTTGAATCCTTCCATGGCCCCAAATTTATAGGGAAATGAACAATTCTATGTATGTCGTCACTCGAAGTACATGGTACGTAAAGACGACTGACTGAAGCATTATGATATCACAGAACATGAAAGAAACGAAGAGAGCGATGTTACATATTCTTTCAGCTTCTATTTATCCTCTATTTGGAATACAGGGCTATGAAAATATTTCGCTTTAACCAAAATGTCATTATCGACTTTTCAACTGACATAGTCTTCCTGAAATATAGTTTTATAATAATCGTTATAACTTCGAAAGAGTAAAACTTTTCATTCGTTTGCACTTTTTACTATCTGGGTAATTTTCAACTGTAAGTTAATATGGGTGAGGTTGCAGTGGCCCATCTCACGAAGTGCCAAATATACATTAGGCCAAAAATTGGCCCTTTGTGGTGCCATACAATGATTTCTACATTAGGGAATCTTACATTTTGCTTGACTTAAGTGTTTTGAGAGTAGGGATCTTTAATCCGACTTACAGTCCCCCCCCCCCCCCTCCCGATGTGCCTTTACCTTGTCGTGGGGGGTCCTTAATATGCATGGGTGGTTGTTTCCTCATGATATAAACTAAGAAAGGCACAAACGGAGCGAATGGTTAACTTGGGTCGGTGGCCACGGCTGGAAAGTCTGCTCGATAGTACTCTGGTTAGAGGGGGGAGGGTGGGGGGCTATATACATATTTATGTGGCAATGAAAACACCTGTCTTTTTAAAGAATTTCCCATGTAGGGCGGGTTGTGTCCCTGGGGCGGGGTCCACAAGAGGAAGGTTGGCTTGATCGTACTCTGGCCTCAGGGGTTGCCTGTCCCTTCGGCCTTGTGCGGCTAGTGCCTGTCTTTGTTAAGACTTCTTTCCCTCCCTGACGTTTTAAAACTACAATGGCTTTAACTGCTTCCTTTGGAATGCTCTGTTCTTGGACAGCACCGCACAATGACAGCGCTCTCTTTCTCTGATGCGCAGAGTTTGTTGTTATCAAACATGTGTACAAGAATTGTCAAACGACTTGTCGAAGTGATGTTTGGCCAAAAAGACTTTGTAAACGACTTTCCAAGTGATGTTTGTCCAAAAAGACTTTGTCAAACGACTTGTCCAAGTGATGTTAATCCAAAAAGACTTTGTCAAACGACTTGTCGAAGTGATGTTTGTCCAAAAAGACTTTGTCAAACGACTTGTCGAAGTGATGTTTGTCCAAAAAGACTTTGTCAAACGACTTTTCCGTTTATACCAAACTGAACGTTTAGACGTTTGGACTGAAAAGCGTTTGCTTTTCTAAACAAGCGTTTTGCTATGTGTACAACAGTCAAACACCGCGTTAGTTGGAACTGTAAAGCGAACAGCTTTACACAAGGATGAAGTCTTTTTACTGAAGATAACAGATTCTCATCTTGCTATGACTAGATTTTTCTTGTTCAGATGTAAAAGTCTCTAGTTTTCACTCTATAACTAAAATGAAGTAAAATTTATTGCCATTGACATAGAATCAGCTCGGTAATACGACTGAATAATAACTAAAATTGGTTCCAAATAATAAATGTCCCACATTTCAATCCCTTTCCTACTATTCATTGTAGGTCAAAGCCTATAGCTGTGTGCAGAAACAATAATGAAACGCATTAATACAATATTGCATGATACATACATTCTAAAAGCATAAAGACCAATGGGCATTATTGACTATTTCATCTATTTAGTAATATCTTTTTAATAAAGGGTGCAGTTTCATTTTTATTATGTCTGAATTACACTTTGTGAAAGTATTTTCCACTTAAAGACAATTTTTGTTTTTCATATTTGTGCTTAGTAAATGTTAATAATCACTACTGATTATTAATAAATTAGGAAGGGTTGAATTTCAATTTACTTCCTATTGAATTATGAAGTAAGCTCTAACTGTGTTTGTTTTGGTGAAATGTTGTGTGGCTATGCCTTTTGACCACACCGCACATAATTACAAACCAGGTTGATGACTTTTTTTTTACGAGGAAAGCTCTAGATTTTACGATCATCGAGTCCTAGCCTAGGAGGAGTCTCAAACTATGCCACTGGTATATCTATATACCGAAGTAGTGGCATATACCAGGTCAAAGATCCCTACTTTAATAAGGAACAAGGGTTGGATAGCTCCCGATTCAGAATCAAACCCGATATTCTAGAGTCAATGAGGTCTAACTTGCAACTGAATTGGGTGTCAATTAACAAATGAGCCATACTTTCCAACTCTAGAGGAGTACAAATAAGTGAATCCTATACTTGTGAGTGTTGGAAATAATAAAAGTCAATTATTTTTTTAGGTTAAGCATAAACTAATTCGGTTCATTTAAAAAAATATGGTATTAGTCTATTTATCAATGAGTTTTTTGTAATTACTGTAGAACCTCGCAGTACGGGTTTAAGTCGTTCCAAGACCGAGTTTGCATTGCGATTTACTCGTGTTTCGAAGTAATTTTTTGCATTGAAATTAATATGAAAATAAATAATCCGTTCCATTCCCAAAATGCCGGTTTTTAAGTTAATTTCGAAAAATTAACAATACTGTACATGTAATATAAATAATATTACTTGAACCATAAAAGCGTGCAAAAAATAGGCATGTTTTATTAATCTAAGTAACTTAAAACGGATACCATCTAGGCGTGAGAAAGACGTTCGCTCGTAGTACGAATTTTTACTCATCGTACGAGACAAAAATTCTTACGAATGGCTGTTCGTAAAGCGAATTGCTTGTACAAAGGAGGCACTCGTACTTTAAAAGGACGGCTGGAAGAGTGTTACTGTGCCGATAAAACATTCCAATGCGCTTAGTTAGAGGAACTTCTGTGCTTTACCCAGGGGTGAAAGTATGGCTCATTTATGATTCAGCTCCCGTTTTTTATAGCTGTGATTCCCATATTGTGAGCTACGGCTGTCTGAGTATACCTACGGAATCTTCACAGGGAAGCCGCAACGACTGAATTAAAAATAAAAATCGTAGTTAAGAAGTGGAACTGACCAAAATCAACCAATACATTAATTATTAAAATATAAAAAATAACGATGAAATAAAAAATATATCCCTATTTTATCAAACTAAGGGAGGGAGATAGAAAATGGCATACAATGATTGCGAAATCTGAAGAGTAAAAGCTACGAGTCCAGAGTCCTTAACGTAAGAACAGCACGGGAGGTCACCGTCAGACAAGAAGGCGGCCCTGCCTTCAGTTTTTTGCTATAAATTATTAGAAAAAAAATTAAGTAAAAGTAACGAAGAAGTTTGGTTTTTAATATCTCTACAATTTTTGACTCTAATTAACTTGGTTTTCTCCAAGATATAACAAAAAAAATTTTTGAACAGCAGTTATTACAACTATAGTGCTATTATTATTATTATTATTATTATTTGAGGGCGACTACAGCATTGCATCTTAAAAAAAAGCTATTGTACTACCCTCTCTTTAGTACTAAAGTACCCCAGCAGTTAGCTTCAACGCCTCCAAGAAGCTCAGCACTTTTGCTGGTTCCAGTGGTAAAAGTTTTTCTATGGTTTTATTGAGTGTCTCGAAGCACCTACCTCTGTTCAGCAAAGTTGCTTTACACACTTTAGTACTAATGACCTACTTTGAAAAATATTATCAAAAATTAAAATTTCGATAGGTTTACGCAGATTCAAAATGAATTTAACACACTATGCTCCAACTGAATTTATTTTACTAAGAGTTGTCTTGCGATAAGGACTTAAAAATGAACTTATTTAATCATGTTATAAACAGAATTTTGGATTTAAGTAAAATGTAAATATACCCTTTAGTTTAAAAGTAAACTAAACGAAAAAAACGAAATAAAGATGGAAGTGTTTAGTTTGATTCTACAGTTTCAGTTATGTCCAGTTGTATACAGACTCATCCATCCTATTGATTAGATTAAATAATAATTTAATGTAAATACTTGGGGGAAGGGCAGGTTGCTCAGTGGCTAGTGCTCACCTCAGGACTGACAGGTCCGGGTTCAATTCCCACTCTGGTCCTCGATTTATTAATGTGCGAGGTAACTAAATGTGACCACGTCGTCTCTCAGAGAGGACGTTAAGCCGTTGGTCCCAAAGCCTGTACTTTGTCAGCTACTTGTTGAAGATCTCTACTCTAAATATACTTGAGTTAGGCAAAATTTATGACTTCCAATGTAGAATCAATCTTTATTAGGTGTTCTCTTGTTGGGTTGTCACACTAACCTAACTACTATTCGATTTAGTGAAAGATATAAATAACACTGCGACACCCATCCAAATCCTTAATCATGTCCAATGCTGATTAACTTTCGTTCTCCTTTGGAAACCGCTTTATGAGATATTACTATAGCCGAAATTATGATTCTCATCAAACTCTAATTGAAAAGTAAAAAATAAAAATATAATTTCTGTATACTTTTAAAAAAGCTATTAAAAAGTTTAAACTATTCAATAATAACAAATTTGAAAATAGGAGGGCAAAAGGGATAATTTTTTAACGATTTGAAGGTATAAAGGATTAAAATATAGAGAATAAAGACAGAAGAACTAGGTTTGGCACAAGATAATAAGGTTTCTCTTATTTAGTAATAGAATTCATTCAATATAACCCAATTTGAAACATATTGAGTTGAGCACTTTTAGCAGAACGAAACATTTTCTTTCGGCCTACGTTTCATCGGCTTGATTTACGAAACTTGTATATTCCCAAGTGGACTTAAGGTCACGAGGTGTGGGAGACTCGCTCGACACTCCTTGAGTCAAGCTGCCCCCCTGTCTGTCCACCTTCACCTTATACTAGTATGCAAACAACTCCAATCGCTCTTCCCAGCCTGTCCTTCCCACTCATATTGATTTCTAATAGTTCTATATAGAGGTCTTTGAATAAAAATGTCTCTAATATATACCATATATTTAATCGAGAAGACAGCCTTGTTGCGAGGCCGAACTCAGGTCCTTTCCATATTCATTTCGCAAATTTAAATAATTTTTTACATACCTCATATCTTTTTACATTTAGCTATATATTAGTTGTATCAAAACTAATTATTTACAATTTACTATATATATATATATGATTAAACAACAATATGAAATGGGTAAAAAAACACTAAGATCTTTCAACAACAAGCGGTCTTCGTCATAGTTGGGTTTTTGACTTTGGCGAAGACCTCTTGTTGTGGTTTAAAGATTTTAGTCTTTTTTCCCTTTTCATATTGTTTAATCATTGATTGTTATTTCACGTGTTTATGTGAAATATTGTTTTATATATATATATATATATATATATATATATATATATATATATAATTAAAATTAACCGCAGTCTCGGCATTCACGATCTTAAGACTGAGAGATTCGATCCTACGAACTAACCTCCTGCTAACAGGATTCAACTGGAAAAGGAGTTGGCCATAGTGACATGTTAAATTAAAATCGATGACTCATGCTTAGTCATTGATATAAATAGATTAAAAGGATAGGACAGGTTAATATAAAGAGAAGGTCAAAGGTCAATAATGAACAAGAAACAAGCTGTTAGAATAAAGCTTTATATTAACCTGTACTATCCTTTTAATCTATTTACAGCAATGACTAAGCATGAGTCATCGATTTTAATTTAACATGTCACTTGGCCAACTCCTTTTCCAGTTGAACCCTGTTAGCAGGAGGTTAGTTCGTAGGATCGAATCTCTCAGTCTTAAGATTGTGAATGCCGACTCTGCGGTTAATTTTAATTATACTTGTTTAAAAGAGGAGTCTGCTACCTATTCATACCAATATATATATCAATATATATTATATATTATAATATTATATTATAATATAAAACTATATAAAAAGATTTCACATAAACACGTGAAACAACAATCAATGATCAAACCACAATAAGAAATGGGAAAACAAGACTAAGATCTTTCAACCGTAACAAGCGGTCTTCGTCAGAGTCAAAAACCCAACTGAACACTAGATGTTTTCTAGATGAACTGCATCTAGTGTTCAGTTGGGTTTTTGACTCTGACGAAGACCACTTGTTACGGTTGAAAGATCTTAGTCTTGTTTTCCCATTTCTTATTGTGGTTTGATCATATGAAACTATATGTATATATATATGAAATAGAGATAAATTATTATTTCGATATTCTTCTTTCAAGAATAGTTGAGCTCTTTATCAATTGTATGTTTAACTTTTGTTTCTATCACTCTGTAGTGAACCAGGGTAGCCCAATCGCTTACGTGCTCGCCTCTGGACTGGTAGATTCTGAGTTTGGTACCCACTCTTACCTTTGATTTATTCACCCATCCATTTAGTCGCAAACCTGTACGATCTCAGGTACCTGTTAAAGACGGCTACTCTAGAGGTAAGAGCAGGTCTAAAAAATCCATCTCGACCTGACCCAGGCCCGTGGGTATTTAAGCCCGACCCGGGAGAGTTAGAGAGAAACCCAGGACCGACCTGACCCGAACGTTATAATTGACATTTTGGGCCGAACTCAGACCGAATTTCGCGCCGGGTCGTGCTCGACTTAAGATCTTAGCTCTACCTTACTCTAAATACACTTGAGTTATGCAAAATTTAGGACGCACAATCCTAAATGTTAATTTGGGCCCAACTCAGCCTAAATTTTGGGCTGGATCGTGCTCGGACTTAAGATCTTAGCTCTACCTAACTCTAAATACATTTGAGTTAAGCAAAATTTAGGACGCACAATCCTAAATGTTAATTTGGGCCCAACTCAGCCTAAATTTTGGGCTGGATCGTGCTCGGACTTAAGATCTTAGCTCTACCTAACTCTAAATACATTTGAGTTAAGCAAAATTTAGGACGCACAATCCTAAATGTTAATTTGGGCCCAACTCAGCCAAAATTTTGGGCTGGATCGTGCTCGGACTTAAGATCTTAGCTCTACCTAACTCTAAATACATTTGAGTTAAGCAAAATTTAAGACGCACAATCCTAAATGTTCATTTTGGTTTATTACATAGACCAACCTTTGGTATACGAGTATGTGCGTTATCTCGTGAGACTGCCTCTCCTATTTAACCTAATCTGTCAGTCTATATCATAACCTTTTTTCATTTGTTATATAAATAGCTATGCTTTATATTCAGAGTTGTATGTTATTGTTTTAATTAAAAGTATGAATTTATAGAAGAAAGTAGATTAATACCTCATTAGTGATATTAGTAAGTAGAGGAAAAAATGGATGATTTGGAAATTGCTTGAGAAGTAACTTAACGTAAGTAACATAAAGTAAAGTAACGTAGTAACGTAGAGGGGCCAGGTTAGATCAGTGGTTAACGTACTCGCCTCTGGGCTGGTAGTCCGGGGTTCGATTCCCACCTGGCCCTCAATTTATTTACATTGGAGGTGAATAAATCTGAGTACGTCGTCCCTCTGAAAGGACGTTAAGCCGCTGGTCCTAAGCCTGCACGATATCAGGTACTCGTTAAAGATCCCTACAGGAAATGTACATGAGTTAAGCAAAATGTATGACTCCCAATGTAGAATCATCGATCAAACAAAAAGTCGGTAAACGGCTGACGTTATCACCCGCTAGGGGATCCGTTTAAACAATAATAATAAAAAAAATTAGTACGTAAGTTGTCAGGTACACTAATTCTGCTACAAGGAAACAGGAAACAAAACAGACAGATAACAACATAAAGGAGGTCAGTTGAGAAAGAAATCTTCAAGAAGGGAAAGATTAGCTTGACTGCCAAGAATAGAGTGCCGCCGTGATGGGTATTAGTGGCATTTTGAACGTGGTGATACCTTCGATACCGTTATGAATGAGACTTCAGAGTGACACAGCAACGGTTTATATGAACGACCATTAACCTCGGATATGTTGCCACCTTACGAGGTGTATAAATAAAGTAGTGAGACTGGCAACGTCGCTTTCGATCTGGCAACGCTGGAGACGCGTGGCCTTGAGTAGCGTCAGGTGCACGTGTGATGCGCCTCCAGTATGAATCTGAACTCGCCACAGTCATTTGTTTGTCCGTAGCGTTGGTTTTCGTGAAATGGTTTTTTCTTGAGCGTTTTAAAAATTAGTGACCTCAAAGTTGAGCAGCGGTGTGCAATCAAATTTTGCTTCAGACTTGGACATAATGCAACCGAAACTTTTGAAAAACTTCAGGAGGCCTATGGAGAACGTGTTTTATCAAGGGCACAGGTTTTTCGGTGGTTTAAGGAATTTTCAGAAGGAAGAGAGTCGATTGAAGATGAACCACGAAGCGGAAGGCCTTCAAGTGCAAACACCGATGAAAATGTCAACAGAGTACGGAACCTTGTGCGTTCAGATCGACGCTTAATCAGCACTTCTACCGTGAGGTCCTTGAAAGACTTCGAAAAAGAGTCCTTCGTGTGCGGCCAAACATCAAAGACAAGTGGGTGTTGCATCACGACAACGCGCCCTGTCACACTGCCATCTCAATAAACGAGTTTTTGGCCAGTAAAAACATTCCTGGTGCTCCTCAGCCTCCTTATTCACCAGACTTGAGTCCTTGTGACTTTTTCCTCTTCCCGAGATTGAAAAATCACCTCAAGGGAACTCAGTTCGGGACACTACAAAACATACAAACTGCTGTAACCGACCAGCTGAAGGCCATTCCAGAATCCGAGTTCCAGCAATGCTACAATGATTGGAAGGACCGTCTCCAGCGCTGTGTGGCTTCCGAAGGGAACTATTTTGAAGGTGACAATATCACATTGTAATTATATTTGAATAGAAAATTTAAAAAAAAATTAGTCTTACTACTTTATTTACACACCTCGTATACCTCATTCTTAGACAAAACAAAAAAAATCATTATTTTATTTATTATTATATTTAAAACAGTTCTAGATAAAAAACCATGTGATATTTGTTTACAGTTACAATCAAAAATCAAACCACAATAAGAAATGGGAAAACAAGACTAAGAACTTTCAACCGTAACAAGCGGTCTTCAGAGTCAAAAACCCAACTGACAGTTACAGTTACAGTTTACAGTTACAAATAGACTGTACTACACAAGTACAGTATACAGTAGTTCTGCAGTGCCTCCCGCTCTTATCTTTAACCCTTTTCTGTCTTTAGTTCATTAGAATTAGTTAAATTTCATGTCAATAGCTGGCTAATCAAGAAAAACTAGAATAATTTTTGTATGTTTACTCTTTATCCCACAGATGTCTTTCAAAGCTCTACACTAAGTTCTTGAATAACAAAAACTAAAATATCTATTGATTACTTGCACAATCTGTTATAGTATTGTATTTATTCATGATGGGGAATTTCAAAAATTACGTCTCCATGTAAAAAATAGTTTCATATCAAAACCAACAATGATTTCGAACACTTAATGTTCTTCTTCAGGTTTACATCTGCACTGAT
This sequence comes from Hermatobates lingyangjiaoensis, assembly GCA_026182355.1. Taxonomy (NCBI): domain Eukaryota; kingdom Metazoa; phylum Arthropoda; class Insecta; order Hemiptera; family Hermatobatidae; genus Hermatobates; species Hermatobates lingyangjiaoensis. The sequence goes on along the minus strand of JAPFBL010000018.1, from coordinate 158,862 downwards.
GCCATAACACCAAGAACTGTGCAGATGTAAACCTGAAGAAGAACTCTAAGTGTTCGAAAGATGTTACATTTTTTTATAAAGCTCTTTTATGTAGAGACGAAGTTTTCAAATTCTTCATCACAAAGTATCCATCATGCTCTGTTCTACACAATATTTATTGATTACTCCATAACAGAGAAGTTTGATAATTTCATTGTTCAGCTCTTGGGTATGAGAAGTATATTTGTTTTCTTCATAATTTAAACCAATTGTATATTTTAATATAGCATGATAAGTAAAACGAGCAATGGTTATTTTATTTAAAAGAATGATTGTTGAAAGGTTTATTTTACTTTTAACGCTTCATAAAATAGTCTGTAATTAAAAGTCGCCAAAATTAATCATAAATTATGTCCCTAGACAAAAATTAGATTACTTATATATATATATAGTTCAATGTATACAAATACATTGAACTATATTTGTCCATATCGATCGTATTTTCATCGAAAAACTGTATATATATATATATATATATATCAATGATCAAACCACAATAAGAAATGGGAAAACAAGACTAAGATCTTTCAACCGTACGGTTGAGCTCCTTTATAGTGATTTACTTTGTTGTACAACTCATGTATTATTATGATTATATAAATGTATATATATATATATATATATATATATACATTTATATAATAATAATAATACATGATGTATACAACAAAGTAAATCACTATAAATGAGCTAAGTACCTACCGTAACAAGCGGTCTTCGTCAGAGTTGATTCTCAACTGATTTGGGACCACAATTAGTTGGAATTTGACTCTGACGAAGACCACTTGTTATTAAAATATTCAATAATATATCAACCGTTGGATAGAATAGGTGTATAATGTAATCGGGATTCGGTCAAATAGGTGTATAATGTAATCGGGATTCGGTCATTGACCGAATCCCGATTACATTATACACCTATCTTATATATATAATATATATCATATATAAATAAGTCGTTGACTGCCAGCAGAGCGACTCGTTTCTATCCTCCTAATGACGAGACGAAATATAGTAGTGAGTTTTTGTTTCTTTTCTATGTTTTCTTTATGTTATGTAGTTTATCTATATATATATATTAAAAATTATTATTATGTTAGTATATTTTGGGAGCAGACCTTCATTTAGACATATTTTATTAAAAAGTATGCCAATTTTCATTTTTGTTCTTTTTCTTTTTAATTTGTCCAGTTTTCTATACTTGGTTTTCAACCCTTCTGGTAAAATGTACATCAATTCTCCAAAAGATTTATTACTGAAATCCATAACAGTAATCCAAACTATGATAATAAACTATACATCTAACTTAAACTACACAATAAATTGTTCCGACGTTTCAATCATCATGGACCATCTTCAGCGATATAAGTTTATAACTAATTAAAAATTAACGAAGGAAAAAACACTAACAATAGTTATTATAAATATTATAGATACTAATTAATACATTATATATATATATATATACTTTTTCGATGAACATAGGATCCTATATGGACAAATACAGTTCAATGTACATAAAGAAACATAGAGAAATTAAAAACACACACTTACAGTCTCTAATTTTTGGTTGAACCGTCTTCAGGAGAGATAAGAGAGGGAAACCAAGCGCACTGGCACAGAGACGGTTGGGTCTCCAACGGTGTGTGTTTTTAATTTCCCTATGTTTCTTTATGTACATTGTGGAGATTTTATACAGGAGAGTGATATTGTGATCAAACCTACTGATACTCGTATTTAAAGGCTGACTGTTCAGATGTGCTCTGTACCTTAAGTGAGTTTACAGTGGATCTTTATTTTCCTCTATTTATGTTAGTACCTTAATGATTTAAGTAATTTTTATTTTATATTTTCTAGAAAGTTTCAATAAAAAAATTTTATGTGTTAGCTAAATAAAGCTCTACAAAAATAGAAGACCAGAATCTTTTCAGAAAGAGAAAACACTTTCAGCTCCTTGTTGACGAATTGTGTTCATTCGCATTTATTTCTTTCTGATCGGAGTTTTTTTATTGATTAAACTGATTCCATAGAGGGTGGTGATAACTTCAGCCGTTTACCGGCTTTTTGTTTGATCATTGATTCTACAGATTCTACACTGGGAGTCCTAATTTTGCTTAACACAAGTGTATTTAGAGTAGGGGTCTTTAACGAGCGGTACCTGACATCGTACGAGCTCGGGACCGACGGCTTAACGTCCTCTCCGAGGGATGATGTACTCAGATTTATGATTCACCTCCCGCGTGAATAAATCGAGGACCAGGTGGGGATCGAACCCCGGACTACCAGCCCAGAGGCGAGTACGTTAACCACTAAGCCAACCTGGTACCTCCTGTTCTGTTGACTTTATACGCACATGCCATATGTATCACACAAATTCTAATCTTTAAGATGCAATACAATTTATTATCAGCGTCTAAACTAAGTAAGAAATAAGAAAAATTACTAAGATCTTTCAACCGTAACAAGCAGCTTCCTCAGAGACTAACTCATACTTACGAGACCATTTGTTTTGGTCGGTTTTCTGATTTCTTACTGTGGTTTACTTCAGGTGTATTGTTAAATCTTTTTTTACAATTTATTATAAACGATAAAACAAACATTGACGCTCGGATAGTCTGATAAATGTTACATATATATATAATTTGAGCCATCATCTGTTGGTATGAGTTAATTTTCGATGTCTTCATAAGAGGGTCATGTTGATTTGGTGTCAATGACGTGTATATAACACGTGTATAGAGCAACTGGGCGGGGCTAGGAAAACCCCAATGGACTCTTCTAGCCCCGCAAGGTCAATACTCTACGCGTGTCGAAATTAACTATGAAACAGGACACATGAAGAAATTAGGATGAATATTTAACAACAATAGAAAACTGGCACTATATCTTATGATTTCTATAAATCACGATTGTTATTAAAGTAATAAAGTGCTTATAGAAGTCAATATCTATCATTTGAGAAATCTTTTGAAACACAGCCTTCTAACAGCATTACTGTTGCTTACAGCCAGGTGAAATCTAGCGATTGTAAACTTACCGTTACTGAAAATTAGTGCATTAAATCTTACCGTATGACCATGTATAGATGATGAGGGAGATGAACAAATTGATGATCCCGATTCACTCAGAGACATGTGTGACTGGCTGCAGTATCAGAAAGTCATATCTGTCATATCTGGCTGTTGGCACCTTTGTCAATACCAGTTGATCATTAAGTTTGAACGAATTGCTCATCTGTCTACAATAGCAAGTATTTTGTTCTGTCCTGAATCTCTATATATAAAGTTCGTGAGTTTGTTTTGTTTCTATGTTTGTTCACCCATTTTCCGTGGAAATAGAGACCTGAAATTAAATATATATTATTTATTACCTGAATAATGTTAAATAAAAGAAATGATCACTATATTCCCAAAATTGGAGCCAGGGTAGCAAGTGTTTTGCGTTCTCGCCGATGACAGTAGTGCAAATGTATTATATATAAAAAAAAACACCAAAAAATTGTTTTTTAATTTAATATTTGCGTAATATAAACACTGGTAATAAACTAAAGGCATGGAGCCGATAGCCCACTGGCTTGCGTGCTCGCCGATGACAGTAGCACAAATATATTAAAAATAAATGTGAAAAAAAATTTTTGAATTTAAAATTTGAATAATTTAAACAGTGGTATAAATTAAAGGCATGGATCCAGGGTAGCCAGTCGCTTGCGTGCTCGCCGATGACAGTATGAAAATGTGTTATATATAAATGTAACAAAAAAAACTTTTGATTTAAAATTTGCGAAATATAAACACTGGTAATAAAATAAAGGTATGGAGCCAGAGTAGCCCAGACGCTTGTGTGCTCGCTGATGACACTAGTGCAAATGTATTATAAATTAATGTGACAAATGTATAATAAACTATTACATTAGAGGTTGTAAATGAATAGTTTTCGAAACAAACTTGAACACAACTGTCAAGTTCTAATAGAAATGTTCTAAGGAAATATTATAAAGACACATTCATTTCATTAATGTTATTTTATGTTAGATAAATAAATTGAATATTTCAATTTACAAGCTTTGTTTGTTTTAAATATATTTGATTGTGTATATAACTTGAATTGATGTTTTATTTAATTATGTCATAAAATAATTTTTTTATTTTTCAATGATTTTTATTTTGCTAAATATACTTACAATGTATATATCTTGAATCATGTTAAGAATACTATATCAAAAGCTTGGGCCATATAAGAATCTGTTTCCGTGTCTTAATAACAAAAAACAATAATTAAAATTATCCCTGTCAATCATGTTCAGTGAATTAATTTCAATAACTATTGTTATGATTTCTGAGTGACACAAAGGTTCACAGGTAGTCTAGTATATCATATTCCTATTCTACTAACTTGAATAAATATTTAAGACTTGTGAGAAAGAAGCAATTGGGTTAATGATGTTTACTCAAAACTAAAATATTGTTTGTTTTCCAACAAATTATTTGGCACCCATTTTAGTAATGGGCGAGCCACATTACTTGCTGTTTCTACAGTGGGGGGTACTAAATTTTGTCAAACTCAAGTGTATTTAGAGTAGAGATCTTTCACGAGTACCTGACATTGTATAGGCTCGAGAACCGATGGTTTAACGTCCTCTCCGAGGGACGACGTGGACAGATTTATTCATCGCCCACGTGAATAAATCGAATCAGGTGAGTAGTTTTACCCCGGACCTACCCGTTCAGAGGCGAGTACGTTAACTACTGAACTGACCCTAAGGTTGGTACCTTTGTAATGCCAGTGATTCATTAAGTTTCATCAAATTGTTGTTCTATCTACAATGGCGAGTATTGTTCTGTTCTGAATGTATGATATTCCTATTCTAAGAACATTAATAGAAGGAATATTTAAGACTTTTGTGGTAAAATCAATCCGATTAATGGTAATCACTCAAAATTAAAATGACAAAATAAATGAATAAATTAATTAATTTAATACAAATTAATTCATTAATGAACTATACTTTCCGCTCTTGGAAGAATAGTGCAAGTCTACAAGTGTGGATTTTGGAAACAAAAGTATGGAGTAGAATATTTTCACCAAAAATGATTGGACTTGTGCAAATCTATGCTATATTAATACACTCAATGACTAAGTTTGTAAGTTTAGTCGAATTTGTCTTCTTTAAAACTTTTAATAATAGGATTAATCAATCAATATATAATAATAAATATATATTCATTAAATCCAATATAATACATATATCTATATTATGTAGGACTGATAACAACAACAATAAAAGAAATCCGAACGAATAATATCAATAATTAAACTTACTTTGCAATATTTCGGTCATTGTCAACTAAGTCAAGATGACAAGTAAGGAAGTCATAAATCTCTCGTCTTATCTCTTCTCCTGACGACGTTCACTGCAATGATCAGAACACTAAATAGTGATTTTAATTAGTGACGTTCTTTGTTTTAGTTAATTTCAACTTTTGATCGTTATATATACTACCACATAAGGCGATTAGAATAAAAGAACACATAGAAGCAACAAACAACTTACTTCAATATTTCGATCTCGTCGTCATCAGGAGAAGAAGAAGAAAATGAGTTCTGCTCTGTTATAGAGATGGTTGGAGGCCAATAATGCTGCTGCATATGCGCCCGGTCACAGAGAATAAGGTAGACAAGGATCAATTTATAATTAAATTATGAAATATGAAAAAATAATAATAAATAAATAAAAGACAAACTGAGGGATGAACAGAGGGAATGGTACATAAATAAAAGTTACGGACTAATCTTTAATAAAAAAAAGAATAAAACAAAACAAAATTAAATTGAGAATACAAATAATAATATAAACAAATAAAATTATTCAATAATAAAAAATGAAACAGTAAATAATAAAAGATATAAAATGTATTAGAGAATAAAAAATGACATGAAATCTAAATTAAATGACAAGGAACTAATTAAATGAAGCATTATCTCTTTAGATTAAGGTCAGGTGCAATACGCGCATTTATCAACCAAATATGACCTTCTTCGGAAGCTCGTAGAGTGAGATTTTTGCATTCAGAGGGTAATGAATTGATTCTTTTCTAGCTTATTCTCTGTGACCTGGCGCATGTGGCAACATTGTTCGTATCCAACCGTCTCTGTACCAGTGCGATTGGTTTCCCTCTCTTATCTATCCTAAAGAGGGTTCTAACCGAAAATTAGAGACTTTAAGTATGTGTTTTTAATTTCTCTATGTTTTTTCTGTAACATTGAACTTTATATATATTTATTAGTAGAAGTAGGAAGTTAACCTTTTATACATGTGGTATTAAAAAAATTGATTGCACGTACCTTCTTTTATGGGGTTTTTCGAATCTCGTAGCTAATTTTCTTTCTTCAGGGTTGAGTTTGTGTATAATTTGAGAAAACCTACAGGTAGGTTTTCTCAACCCTGAAGAAAGAAAATTAGCTAAGAGATTCGAAAAACTCCATAAAAAGAAAGGTACATGCAATCAAGTCAATTGATTTTAATACAATATATATATATATATATATATATAATATATATATATATATAACAAATTCAATAATATATCAACCGTTTGATAGAATAGGTGTATTATGTAATCGAGATTGGGTCAATTTTCTAAGTTCAAAAATTAAACTCTCGTTGCCTATCGTTGGCAACGTTATATACATATACACTTTGTGTCGTTTGGTGAACGCTCTTACGTCTCCTCTCCTGTGTTTCCTCTTCTTTTCCTTTTTCTTCTCTCCTGAAGACGACAGGAAAGTCGAAATGATTGAGAATTGTGAATGTTAGTCTTTTTTTTTGGGTTTTCTAGTTGTAACTTTGAGTAACCCTTTTTTATTCCAGTTTTTCGACCACTCTGTATGTAGTTACAGAGGTCTATCTGTAAAATTTTATAAGGAGTATGTCAGCAAATAGATAGAAACTATAGCTTTATTGTATTACTGATAGATTATAATTGTTAAATAAAATTAAAAATTTTAAACACTTGCTTTCACTGCATTGAATTGTTTAGTGTATTTTTATAAGTTACGGGGTTTCTAACAGAAGACAACATTGTAATAGCCTTACTTGTCAAATATAACTATGTCGTCATCGTGAACAGGAGTGTACGTGTTTTCCATAAATACAGTAAAATCTCTGGGATGTAATAGCTAGGACACGAGGTAATAGATAGGTGTCAGTCACTATGCTGCTTTTGCTTACTTTACTGCCATTCTTTTTTTTTACCAACAAGCATTTTCACGACTTCCTTCTTCTAAAAATATCTGTTTCAATAGGATTTAATGTACTTGAGGTAATAAGTTTGTAAAGAAATGAAAAGTATACTGGGTGTGTCGTGGACATTGAGTGATTGCGTGGTAACTGCTTGTTTATGAGTAGCAACGAGACATGAATCACCTCAATCTAAGTGAATGATGGACGTTTTGAAAAAAAAAAAGTTTAGTTTCTTTTCGCAAATCGTGGTTGTTCATGGTCAGTTGTTTTTAAGTATAGTGGAGTTTGTAAATGGACAAGTGAAATAAAACAGTTCCCCCCCTTTTATTGAAGAGGCCTTCAGAATTGCAACTAGAATTGTATAAAAGCCTTTTATTTGTGCGTGCGTGATGCGAAAGAGAGATTACCTAATCATTTAGCGAGAGACAAGCTGGGAAAGTCCCGGGGGCTTGCCTTCGCCTTATGCTAATGCCTGACCAAGGCACCTGTGACCCAAAAGATTCCGGAGTTAACACATTATCAGCTTCTTCTTTATTCCCTTTGTTATAGCCTAATAAAAAAAATGACACTCTTTTATAAAAAGATTACTTAGAAAAAGCTTAGAATGAATCACAAAGGGAAAAAACCATTAGAGTTCATAAATGACTTGTGCAAACCATAATGACAACTTATGATTCAAAAACCACATGATTTCTAGAAAAGATTGTAAATTATTCAATTATTGGTATTGCCCTAAGTTATCAAAACATCGTAAACTATTCGGAGTTAATCATTGAATACTACACGAATTTAATACGAGACAATTTCACTGAAGTATATAAAGACCAGTTATTTTCAATTTGGTTAAAAAAAACTTACTAGAATGTTTTTCCTACTAAGATAACTGATCTGCTGGAATATTTTAGGAGCATGACTGATCTTGCTAGAATATTCTTGTAAGATAACTTATCTTACCAATTATAATTCTAGTACGACAATATTATCTAGAGTAATTTTAGAATCAGTGAAGTAACTTATTTTCATGTTGGCGTATGGTATCAGCATATTAATACCAATCTCGTCAAGTTAGTACACCTGAAGAATTACCAACTTGTAGTAAAATATTTATTGAAAATAAAAAATTATAAGTAACAGCGATATAATTAATGACATTTATGTTACATCTACTAATATTTCTTTAATCAATGATCAAACCACAATAAGAAATGGGAAAACAAGACTAAGATCTTGTTGGACTAAGACTTAACCGGTTGGGTTTTTGACTCTGACGAAGACCGCTTGTTACGGTTGAAAGATCTTAGTCTTGTTTTCCCATTTCTTATTGTTGTTTGATCATTGATTGTTATTTCACGTGTTTATGTGAAATCTTTTTATATTTCTTTAATGTTCAGGTAGGAAGTCCATTTTCTGGACTGCTAGATCCAGAGTTCAATACACACTCTTGTCATCGATTTATTCACGTGGAAGATAAATAAATCTAAGTTCATCACCTCTTGAAGAAGTCGTTAAGCCGTGGGACCTAAGCCTATACGGGTACTCCTTAAACATCTCTATATTACGTACATTTGAGTTAGACAAAATTTTAGGACTCCCAATGTAGAAAGTTCACAACTATACGTCTATAAAAATATTTTTAGAGATTCAAGTTTTGTCTTTTGGTATATGATGAAACAGCTTTTTAAGAAGAAAATAATTTCTCAAAACAAATGTTAACATTAATTGATGTAAAAAACATTAATCACCATGCGTCTAGTATAAGACCTTACACTATATCAGATACATAATGAATAATTGTATAACTTGTATCTAGTATATGAGGTCTAGTATAAGACCTTACACTATATCAGATACATAAAGAATATTGTATAACTTGTATCTAGTATATGAGGTCTAGTATAAGACTTACACTATATCAGATACATATTAAGAATAATTGTATAACTTGTATCTAGTATATGAGGTCTAGTATAAGACCTTACACTATATCAGATACTAATAGAATAATTGTATAACTTGTATCTAGTATATGAGGTCTAGTATAAGACCTTACACTATATCAGATACATAATGAATAATTGTATAACTTGTATCTAGTATATGAGGTCTAGTATAAGACCTTACACTATATCAGATACATAAAGAATAATTGTATAACTTGTATCTAGTATATGAGGTCTAGTATAAGACCTTACACTATATCAGATACATAATGAATAATTGTATAACTTGTATCTAGTATATGAGGTCTAGTATAAGACCTTACACTATATCAGATACATAAAGAATAATTGTATAACTTGTATCTAGTATATGAGGTCTAGTATAAGACCTTACACTATATCAGATACATAAAGAATAATTGTATAACTTGTATCTAGTATATGAGGTCGACCTAGGTAGGACAAATCAAACTTCTCTCTGCATAGTAATAAAAGTATTTTAACATTATGTATGCTTAATGATTCATTAAGTAAGAAAAGATCAACCATTAATGCATAGGAATAAAACTTTTTAACTACTGCATAAAATGCACTTAAGTAAAAAAAAGTGACTTTCCCATCATGCACAATTGCTCCCAAACAAAAGGGTTTATCTAAACTATGAGGCTCATTTGTGGACTGTAGTGTGTACACAAACTTTTGTATATATTATATATATAATATATTGTATATATAAACTAGAATTTAAAGAAGAACACATAGAAAGGAAACCACTGAACTCACTACTATATTTCGATGCCCTCGTCTTCAGGAAAAGAAGTGAATCGCTCCAAAGGCTGATAACGACTCATATATATATATATATATATATATATATATATAATATATATATTATATACATATATTATATAATATATATATATACATATATATATACACGAAAAAAAATAGTATAAAATATATTATACAGTTGTATTATTATATATTTATATTATATTATATATTAGCCATGAATATAGCAGAATATGATTACGTAAATATAGGATATTATCTTTCAGTAAATTTGCATTATATCATTAACTATTAGAATAACAGTACCTAACATTATTAGAATAACAGTATTTAAATATAATTAAATGACTTTATCATTATAAATATTGTATTTACAATTGTATAAACATATTATTATATAATCGTATTGTAATTAAATTTATAAATAATTAATATAATGTACATTTAGATTGTAATTAACGTAGAACAGTACTATACAATGGAACGAAGTGATATATCTTAAGATTGAATGTATATACAAAATTATTGTTAATATCATTACGACTCAATGGAACAACAACATGTAGTACCTTGTATGGAGCATGTTGAAATAAAGTATTTAAAAAAAAAAACAGACACACACACGATATCGTCCAAGAAACGTTATAAAATGACTTTGTGGACCTTAAAAAAACGTAATTCCGGGAAAATCTCGTGATCGAATTTTTTCACGATCACTATACTTTACTTATATAATGTAAAAAAAAGGAGAATTCTTTACTAATGTATTCGTATCGAATTAAAAGCTTTGAAGTTTTACTGAAAGAGCATGAAAGATTTACGGTTGACAAAATAAATAGTTTTGTTCAAGGGATTCTAGATAAGAACTGCTGATATGTTTAGGAATGCTAAACAGATGTGGCCTCTAGGACTAACCAAGCGAAAACTACGGAAACATTAACGACTCACTTGGCGGTCTTTCTGTTTTCTTATCTATCTGATTCTTAATTACTTTGTAAATCTTATTAAAAATAATTAATTACAGACAATGTACTAAAAAAAAAAAATCTGTTTTGGGGGTTAACTAGAATATGATTGGTAATATAATAATTAATATGTAGATATATCTAAAAGTAGGATCTGGTGAAGAAAAAAATGTTTATCTGAAATGTATTACTAACGGTATTTATCATTTTACTTATTTACTCTATTACTGGGTTTAACCATTTGGTAATTTAACTTGTTGATGAGGTTTGTGAAAGAAACAAAGCATGTATTTAGTGCGTACAGAACACGAAATAGAATCTTATATAAAGAAGTTTTATATAAGTAACTTTCAGCATATCCCAAGCTTGAGCGATGATAGGACCGGACCTTCTGTATAAGTCAGGTCAATGACTTCAATAATATGAACGAACACGATGAAATAGAAAACCTAAAAATAGGTCAAAATATGAAATAAATGGAAGATTTATGAACCAGTAAGTATAAAATTAAGTAAAAGTGAGTTCTGTAATAGATTTACATATGTTGGGAAATTTCGAAAATCATATCTTCACAAAAAAACGAGTTTTATGTAAAAACTAACAGCGCGTTTAGAATATTTAGTGTTCTTGTTCAGGTTTACAACTGCACTGTTGAGGGTGTTATCCCAACAGTACAGATTTAAACATGAGGGGACACTATTTTTTTTATTGTTTAAACCGATCCCCTAGCGGGTGATAACGTCAGCCGTTTACCGGCTTTTTGTTTGATCAGTGATTCTACAGATTCAACACTGTAGGGAGTCCTAAATTTTACCTAACTCAAGTACATTTCGAATATGGTTTTTTTAACGAGTACCTTTTTGACATGGTACAGGCTAGGGAGCGACGTAACTTCCTCTCCGAGGGACGACGTACTCAGATTTACTCACCTCTCGCGTGAATAAATCGAGGGCCAGGTAGGGATCGAACCCCGGACTACCAGGCCAGAGGCGAGTACGTTAACCACTGTGATAACCTGGCCCCCCAAGAAGAACACTAAGTGTTCTAAATGCATTGTTAGTTTTGACATAAAACTCCTTTTTGTTTGAAGACATAATTTTTAAAATTTTTTGTATTGAGTAAATACCACACTATAACAGATTGCACAAGTAATGAAAGTTTACCTATGTTTCTTAAGTAGTTTACAAGAAAATACTGGTAAAAAGAGAGAATTAATTGAAAAAGAGAGCCTAACATTTCCATAAAACTTATTTTGTATGGAGAATTGTTCTTTAATATTTTCAATTATAAATATCAACTGGACAGGAGCCAGATTAGGCCAGTGGATAGCGAGCTCGTCTCTGGACTGGTAGCTCTGTGGTTCAATACCCACTCTGGTCGCCGATTTATTAACTCGGAAGATGAATAAATCTGAGGTCCATCACCTCTCGAAGGAGTTCTTAAGCCGTGTGACCTAAGTCTATACGGGTACTCGTTAAAGATCTCTATGTTAAATATATTTGAGTTAGGCGAAATTTTAGGACTCCCACTGTAGAAAGTTGATTGTATGGTATCAAAAAGGGCCAATCTTGGGCCTATGTGTATTCATGAGACTGTCACTACGACCAAACCTATCTGATGTTATAGAAGAGATTAGATTGTTAGGTCCTATTAGTGATATTGGTAAGCAAAGGAAAAATAGATGATTTTAGATACTCCTTGCGAAGTAACGTAACGTAAAATAAAGTAACGTAGTAACGTAAGTTGTCAGTCAGTTAACTAATTCTACTACAAGGAAACAGGAAACGAAACACGCAATAGGACACGTGTTATATCACACGCGTGTGATAGGACAAACGAAACAGGACAGATATCTACGTGGAGGAGGTCATTGAGAATGAAATCTTCAAGAGGGAAAGATTTAGAGGAGAGATTAAGCTTGACTTTCAAGAATAGAGTGCCGTGATGGATATAGTTGCATTCTGAACGTTGTGATGCCTTCGATTCTACTTATTGCAATCTGAGTAAATTAAAATAGAAGTGAAAAAAAGAAAAAAATGAAAAGAAGAGTAAAAAATGATATAAATTAAGGTTTTATGAAATAATTCTTCGAAAAACAAAGATGTTTTTGGTTTGGATCAAGTGATATGAATAGTTAAGGTGACAATTATCTGAGAGGAAGACAGAGTAAAAATTTAAAAATCCTTTGAATAGAATTGAACATAAAAGCAGTGCATTTGATAATGTTCTGCAGTATGAATAGGACCTGTAAATAAACTTGACTTCTCTTCAGCCTCAAGGAGATGAAAAGGTCTCGGCTAAACTCTTTATGTTAAATGTTTTCCCATATACCATTCCCATAAACAAGACTCTGCTTTAGAGGTCTTTTTCTCTGCTCTCATCAATAAAGTCTACTTCAAGGTTAATGATCCGAGCAATAATAAATCATTTTTATTAAATACAATATGCAGTACATTTTCATTAATATAAGCAGTACAATTTTATAGATGATATATATGAAGGAATTATCTTCTAACTTTAATTTTCTTTAATGCATATATATATGTAAATATAATATATATATGTAAATATAAATATATATATATAAAAAGATTTCACATAAACACGTGAAACATAATCAATGAATGTTGAACCCAACAATCAGTTGGATTTTTGACTCTGACAAAGACCGCTTGTTGCGGTTGAAGGATCTTGGTCTTGTTTTCCCATATCATATATATATATAATAAAAGTAAATGTAAATCAAGTTTTTCGGTCAGCATTTTATTTCAAAATCAAACTCTCAAATGCCAAACGTTTTGGTTTTATTTAAACGTTCCTTACTGACCTACAACATAAAACAAAATACACATATAAAAGATTGTATATATATATGTGTGTGTATATATATGGATATATCAATGATCAAACCACAATAAGAAAATGGTAAAACAAGACTAAGATCTTTCAATCGTAACAAGCGGTCTTCGTCAGAGTCAAAAACCCAACTGGGTATATCTATATATTAGATATATATAAATATTGATAAAAGTATCGACCGTGAAATAGAAACGAAATAAACGTTTGTCAGGACTCGGTCAGTTCTTCAGGTTCAAATTAAACTCCCACTGACAACGTTTTGGTTTTTGTTGAAAAACTTTTTCATAGGCAGAAAAATCAAACATTTATACTTCTATGAGAAACATTTATACGTTGTCAATGAGAGTTCAATTTGAACTTGAAGAACTGACCGATTCCTGTTAAACTTCTATTTCTTTATATATATATTCAGGTAACTCACCACAAATGAATGAAGATAGTCGCTCTGAGGCCTTTCGTTTTCACGTCGTCAGAGAGCAAGTGAATACAAGTTGTAGGCAGGTTAATATATATACATGTATATATATGTATTTCACTGATAAAACGAAATACGATCCAAACTGGACACAATACGAGTTCGAGATTAACAAAGAGCAACACACAAAGTAGGGAAACACACTCACAGACTCAAATTTTCGGGTAATCCGTCTTCAGGAGAAAAGAGAATGGGAGACCAAGCACGTTGTAGAGGCAACTGCAAGTAACCCCCTCTTTTCTCCTGAAGACGGATTACCCGAAAATTTGAGTCTGTAAGTGTGTTTCCCTACTTTGTGTGTTGCTCTTTGTTAATCTCGAACTCGTGTATATATATGTATATATATGATTCCGAGATGAACTAGATTGGTCATTGGTATGGTTTGGAAATGGGCGAGGTCATTAAAGCGATCAAACCTGTCGCTCCAGGAAGACTCAACAACAATAGGAAGTGTGTTTAAAGAGGCTCTTGGTAAACAGGAAATCACACCCACCCAAAACACACTCATTGTTAATTAAAATCAAGTTTTCATCGCATTTTAAATTATTCCAAACCATTTTTAAACTATAGTTATGAACGAATTTCAAGGTAGAACTGAATAACTCTATCTTTAATCGTATTAATAAAATTAGTAAATTAAATAATTGCGGATTTTTAGGAGTTCTTTGAGAGAAACATTGCAATTGTTATAATTTGTTAAAGTTCTTACTGCTGTTTCAAAGTCTGCACTTGTAGGCTTTAATATTTGTTGTTGTTTTGTTTTATGAATGAAAGTGTGGCTCATTTGTTATTTGGCACCCTGTTTATGTTAAATGAGCGTGTTATATCAGGACTCCTGAAGTTTACATTTACGCAAGTTTATTAAGTAATGGGTATTCAATGAGTACCTGATATCGTAAAGGCTCAGGGCCGCCAGCTCTTCTCATTCTCCGTGTGATGCCATACAACATCGGAAACAAACTAATGGTCAACAAAGTATTCAGCAGATTGGAATGAATATTGTTATTAGCAAGTCCATGTCACGGATCTATAGACGCTGAATCAACTGTTCTATTGTGTTTATGGTGTGTGTGTGTGTGTGTGTGTGTGTGTGTGTGTGTGTGTGTGTGTGTGAGTGTGTGAGAGAGAGAGAGTGTGTGTGTGAGTGTGTGTGTGAGTGTGTGTGTGTGTGTTCACCTGACTGAACACGGACATACACCTGACAGCTTAGAAAACACAATGGACTTACTACAGACAGGACAGAAAAGGCAGAGACTCAAGAAACCTGAACACAGATAGAAATATAAAAACATAAAAATGCGGGTAAATTAATAAATGAACAAATAAATTACCAATCCGATATTTTATGTAAATCACTAATGAAAATAAAAAGACGACTGAACAGGCAGGATGGCGAAGTTAAAAAAAAAACCCAAACAAGAAAAAAAAATCAAAATAATAATATCAGAATAGCAGTGGACTTAACAGATAACTAACCCCCTATATAACAGCTCAGTAGGTTTGTTGCGATCGAAGATGGACAACGTCCAAAAGCGCTCCAACTCCAGGATCATCTTACGAGGTATGACGGTTTTACCTATTTCTAATATAAAACAAACTAAGACCTATCATATCACAAGTCAACACTCCCACATACAAGTTAGAGAAAACGTTAAATAGTATGATATCACAATACGTACCAGCTACCTACATGTTACAGTCAAAAGACAACTTCCTTGAAATTATAAGAACCTTCAACCCAAAGGAATTCTAGCCTCTCTGGACGTTGAATCTCTATTAACCAATGTTCCCGTCAAAGACACAATCAAGATCATCTGCGACGAAGCGTATAACCATGCCTCCCTCTCACCCCCACCGTTTGAACGAAGAATATTAGACAAATTACTGCTAGCCTGCACTACAAAGAACCCCTTTAGTCATATAGATGGAACCCTTTACAATCAAACAGATGGAGTAGCAATGGGCTCGCCTCTAGGAGTTACTTTCGCCAACTACTATATGTGTAATCTGGAGAATAGAATAATGCATCAGTTGAGAGGGGCAAATAAACCAGCAGTGTATGCCCGTTACGTTGACGACTGTTTCTTAGTTATTGAAAGCAAGGAGAAATTAACAGATTTAAAGAAAATATTCGAACAAAACTCTGTACTGAAATTTACATACGAACTTGGAAACAATAAATGCATTAATTTTCTGGACGTCAATATAAGAGAAAACAGGCAACAGTTATACCACATCCATATTTTTTAAACCCACGAACAGTGGAATTTATCTGAATAATAAAAGTGAGTGCCCTGCAAGGTATAAGCACGGCACAATAAAGGCATTAATCAATAGGGCGTACAAAACATTATCCGACTGGAACATATTTAATAAAACGGTCAAACAACTTTTCGTCTACAATGGCTACAGCAATAGAAAATTTGAAAAACATATCAAAGAATTTATGGATAAACAAAACAAAGCCCAAAAGAGGAAAGAAGAAGATCAGGGTAACACTTTCAAAATATTCTATAACAACCAATATTATGAAAGCTACAAAACAGACGAGTGAGTTCTAAAGACCATTTTTAAAAACAATATTCATTCCAAAAAAATAGAAGACAAACTATACATTATTATTTACTATAGCAGGAGAACCACGAGCCACTTCATTATAAGAAACAACCCAAGAAACCATCAGCCCCTTCAACAAACGAATCTCATATATGAGCTCACATGCCCAAACGGAAACTGTGAGTTCCGCAATCCTTCATATATTGCATCCACCACAACAACTTTGTCAAGGCGTCTCAATAAGCACATCTCTTCAGGAGCGCCAAAGAACCACATGCAGGAAATACATAAATTCAAAATAAACCGTGAATCCCTTGTTCAAAACACAAAAATAATATATATATAAAGATTTCACATAAACACGTGAAAACACAATCAATGATCAAACCACAATAAGAAAATGGGAAAACAAGACTAAGATCTTTCAACCATAACAAGTGGTCTTCGTCAGAGTCAAAAACCCAACTGAACACTAGATGCAGAAAACATCTGGTGAGGAGTTGAGAAGAGTGGGAGGGAAGAGTGGTATTTTAAAAGGGTGAAAGCGCAGGAAAGGACTAATGTCCAGAAAGGGATGTTTGGGGAAACAATTTTCTTGCATATAAAAAATGAAAATCATCATATTGATTGGACAGGAGCTAAATTTATTACCTATGAAAAATCAATGTTGTTAAGAAATATTATTTAATCGTCTCTAATTAAATTTAATAAATCAAATATTATAAACATTAGTAACTGTTTCTTCAAACTGGATACTTTCGTTACGAGGGCAATAGCCTCTTCAAAGAGGGTTGACAGCTAGCGGATAGTTTTTTACTTTTTCTTACTGTACTCCTTTGTTTCCCCAAACATCCCTTACTGGACATCAGTCCTTTCCTGCGCTTTCACCCTTTTAAAATACCACTCTTCCCTCCCACTCCTCTCAACTCCTCACCAGATGTTTTCTGCATCTAGTGTTCAGTTGGGTTTTTGACTCTGACGAAGACCGCTTGTTACGGTTGAAAGATCTTAGTCTTGTTTTCCCATTTCTTATTGTGGTTTGATCATTTATATGTATATATATATATTAAGGTATTGTTTTCTTGACAACAATTACTAATAAACACTCTTTTCTTCTTCTCGGAATTTCCGAGAAGAAGAAAAAAGTGTTTATATATATATATATATATACAAGTTTCATATGAACACGTGAAACAACAATCAATGATCAAACCAGAATATGAAATGGAAAAACAAGACCAAGGTCTTTCATCCGTAACAAGCGGTCTTCGTCAGAGTCAAAAACCGAACCCTTCTGGTTATATCATTGATATGTATTTGGTTTAATTAAGAGTAAACCTATAATTAAAAAGGGAACAGTTTACAAAAATAAACTTCCTCATACTAGGGTTACTACCAGTGAGAAAAACATAAAAACAAATAATGTATGGCATTATAAACGTTAATCTCCTACTAAAATATTCTTATATTAAATCACAATAAAGGAAGCTTACATTCATCATGCATCAAGTGTAAAAATATAAATTAATCTCTATTGCTTCGTAATGCTTTATCGGTAACTATAATTTAGCTTTCAAAGCTGAGCACGCTCGTATGAAGAAGTCACCACTCACTAATGTTAGTATTTTTCTCACGTGTCCCTAACATTGTTGGATTGAAATTATATGTTCTGTTTTTATAGCTGTTTTTACACTAACATCGACTACGTTGTGCATGAACTTTGTCTTGTTTATGTTGCTTTTAATAAATAAAATAATAAACGGTAATATAATATATATACTCATATATATATATATATAATATATATATATTTTATATTATCATATATATATATATATATATATATATATATATATATATACACGAGTTCGATTCGAAATTCAAGAAGAGTAACACACAGAGTAAGTAATATTTTATTCACTTATTTTACACTAATGCTTACTATTAATTTACGATTACACTTAACTATATAAAACAACATCTTTCGGTCCTTCATAAGACCATCTTCAGGTTTATTTTAGACACTATAAACTAAAACTTAACACACAGAGATAATTATTACTAGGGAGGTAACACGATAACGCGTTTAACATTTCACTGAAGGTTTTTGGAGGGTGGCTGGCGACATCTGTAGTGGAGGGATGTCGAGGTACTGGGTTATTGCACTCTGCAATATATATATATATTTATATATATATACACTTTTTCGATGAAAATACGATCCGAAACGGACAAATATAGTTCAATGTACATAAAGAAACATAGAGAAATTAAAATTTATTATTTTATTACTTCATTCTTTATTATTTAATTATTTAATTTTTTTATTATTTAATTACTTTATATATTTAAAATTATTATTTGTATTCTCAGTTTTATTTTATTTTATCATAGCTTAGTTCGTTTTTTAATTTATGTATCAATTCCTCTGTTCATCCGTCAATTTTTTCTTTTATTCATTTGTTTACTTATTATTTGTTATATTTTCTAATTTAATTTAATAAATTTAATAATAAATTAATTCCTGGCTATCTTATTCTCTGTGACCGGACGCGCATGGGGCAACATTGTTGGTCTCCAAGCTCTCTGAACCAGTGTGCTTGGTTTTCCTCTCTTATCTCTCCTTAAGACTATTCAAACCAAAAATTAAGAGACTACAAGACGTGCTTTTAATTTTTATATGTTTCTTTACGTACATTGAACTGTATATATATATATACTTTTTCGTTGAAAATACGATCCAAAACGGACAAACACAGTTCAACACAGAAAAAGAAACAGAGAAATCAAAAGAACACACTTACAGTCTCCAATTTTTGGTCTGAACCGTCCCAAGGAGAGACAAGAGAGGGAAACCAAGCGCACCGGTCCAGAGACGGTTGGAGACCCAGTTATAAATATATATATATCAGTCTTTATCAGCCTTTGGAGCGATTCACATCTATTCCTGAAGACGAGGATATCGAAATATAGTAGTGAGTTCAGTGATTTCTTTTCTGTGTGTTGGTGTGTGTGTGTGTGTGTATGTGTGTCTGTGTTTGTGTGTGTGAGTGTGTGTTGGTGTGTTATTGTGCTAGTGTTGGTATATTGGTGTGTTGTTGTGCTGGTGTTTTGTTGTGTGTGTTGGTGTGTTGTTTTATGTTCTTGATACATTCGCTAATATCATATGTTAACAATTTTGACTATACAGCGTAGGTTGTTTTCATGCGAGAGGGTAGACAAAGTTTGCAATCTCAACGATTTTTCGCTGTTGAAAAATATTGGAGCAGAGATTATTTATTAATTTTTGTGTAAAAAATTCTATTTCATGCTCAAAAACTCTTGAAATGTTGATAATGGAGTACAGTGAATCAATTTGAGCAAAAAAAAAAAAAAGATTATTATTGTTGTAAGTTATTCTACAGGTAATTGTTTTTCAACAGCAAAAAATCGCGGACCATGCAAACACGAGTCTAATCTTAATGCCTCTCACATAAAAACAACACATGCTGTATAGTCAAAACTGTAAACATATGATCGTGACGAGGGTACTAACAAACAAATTTAGAAATTAGAAAATGCAGAGCGCGCGAAATTCAAAAACTGCTTTAACTTTTTAATCACATTTTATTAATTTTTAATGCATAATAAATTATGCATAATAATTCAATTGAATAATAAATCAATTACAATTGAATTATAACTTAAATTATCAATTTGATTTATCAAGATTCAACAGAACCCCGAAAATCTTGAAGATGGATATTTTCAATTGATTTTTATAGTCACCTCTTCTATGGAAGTAACATTTAGTTATTTAATTTAAGAGTGATTGAGGCTGTATAGTATTAGATTAATTCCTTCAAGTGAACTGCAGTTAATTACTGTTATCAATTGAAGAAAAAATGTGACCTCACAATATGAATGAAGTAATTGAAATTAATCGGTTATGAAAGATGATTCATTGTACACAAGTATATCCCAGAGATATCATAGCCGTTATGTATTCAAAAAATGTATTAAAAAATAAAAGACCCATAGATAAGATGTGCAAGGAGTTATTTTGCCTTTTGTTATTTCTTTGGCCATTTGACATCCAAACGTCCAATCGTTCGATGTTCATTAAATCTTTTACTTTTTTTAAATATCTGCGCTTCTTATGTTTGCTACTTCTATATTACTCGATATTATTATCATATTTAGTTTTGTTTTTATATTTTTAATCACACTGATAGTGAGATTTTATATTTCTTCTAAGATTTCAAAATAAAATTTTTTTATTTTCGTTTATAAGTAGATGAGATATTAAAATATGGCAATTTACTGGCAAATTATCTCCACTTAAGAATAATTTTGTTATCATGACACTTGACTGTGGATACCGAGAGTTAAAAAAAAACAAGTGGTTTTATGATTTAGAGTCTCTTACAATGCGAGGGAAACCAATGTAGCATGGTCAACTTGGACTCGATATGAATGGCGAAAATTTGTTGACGGCGAAACTTATGGTTTAGACTTAAAATAGATGACCAACACCCACTGAGTCATGGGAGTATCAGAGTCCATGAGTGTTCAATCATCCTCCCAGAAGGGAAATGCCCTATTACTCGACATGCATTGACATGGACAGTAATGCATGTTAGTATATGCACTTAGCTCGTATACTTATCACCTTAAATTTGTATATTTCTAACGATCTCGAACATTTTTATTTCACTTTTTTATAAAATGAGCTTTTCCATCCAGCCATTAGTGCTATCAGACACTTTTGTTCGAATTCTATTGTAAAATAACATTGTGAAGCATAGATATTTTGAAATAAATAAATGAGTTTACGCATGAAAATAATTAGAAGATACATATACATTTACTTTACTTTATACATACTTTACTAGAAGTAAAGTATTGTGATCGTGAAAAAAATTGGATGCTGAAATGTTGACGGAATTACATATTTTGAGGTCGCTTAAGTCATTTTATAACGTTTTTTTTGATGATGTCTATGTGTGTGAGTGTGGGTGGGTGGGTGAGTGTATATCCAAAAGGTTTGTATAGATGTTGTTGTTCATAATCTTAGATGGATCAAATAGCTATTTTACACAAAAATGGACCTCATAGTGTAGTTGTGCTGTATAGTTAGGGAGCAATTATGATAAGTCTATATTTATGAGACAGGAGTGTCGATCTGAAAGAATAAAAGTGAAAGGATAGAGAAAATAGATAGACGTAAAAGAGGAAAAACAGTCATTGGCTTGGAGCCCCGTCACCGTGGTACTGATAGTAGTTTAAGAGCACTCGGGTGGTGCTCCGACCGATGTGCCCTCACCTTATCGTGCTGAGAGGGCTTAACATGCTTGCGTGGATGTTCCTTCATGGCATGAACTAAGAAAAGTATAACCGGGTTGATGGTCAACCTGGGTCGTCATCGGCGGTGGAATGCCTCCTCCTTCGTCCGCTGGCTTATGGAGCTGTTCATTTATGTCGCTCTTATGTGCCTAACACCTGTCTTTCTTGACTTTCTCTATCGCGATGTGATGGAGTAGGTTGTGTTCCTGGTTAGGTGTCCACGGATGGAAGATTGGCTCGATCGGGTTCTGGTTTGAGTGGCTATCCGTCTCTTCAGTCATATGTACCTAGCGCCTATCTTTTTTCAAAACTTCTTTCTCAATGTGGTGGCAGAACGACGGCTTACCTGCTTTCTACTAGGTCTTGTGCTTTTTTGGGGGCTACGGGTCCCCAACCGCTTTTCTCCTTCCGACTATCCCTTGCCTTTCTTAAGACTTCTTCTCACCCTTCAGTGAGATTTGACAACTTTTTTTACCAACAGGCCTAACGTTGCTTGTCAAAGAGCTGTTATGGTGGACTTAAGTTTGCTTGACCAGTCCTCAGTATAGTCAAAAAAGTTCTAACCCTCTCTGTTCAGGCTCAAAGCAGACTAATATAATAGTATTCTCTTAGTTTTCTTGTGTTATCTCTTAGCCATAACTTTTGTATGTATCCTGTCTAATTTATATGGTCTTTGCTGAGTATTACTAATAAGTCGTTGGTAAGTAAGTTTAACTCCAAGAGAATATTGAGCAGTTAGGAGTCTTAGTTGTATTCTTTTTATTAAGTTTTAGTTTGACTTAAGTTTTGCCGAGGGGAGTAATCTACCACTATATTGTTAGATAATAAGTTTCATCCTTATGGGAATACTCCAGTCCCACGAGGAGCATTGTAGTTCCCTCAGAATGCTACTCTACTCTGATGACAATGCTCTATGATAAGCCATATTCTTCTCTTCATTTAGATCTAAACACGACAGAACTGTAAAAATATGTTTTTCAATTTCACTTAAACTCTTTCATTGCGGCATTGAAGTCTATATATCTGTATATCATTTAAAACTTATTATGTTCATATTTCGTTTTGAGATTAGATCGCGGTTATTCTAACTTACTTTCAGCATTTTGGTTCTCTATAATTTTTTTTAGCGCATTATTGGTTAAGTTACGCTGCAGTGACTGAACTACGAGAGAACATACACAGGCCAAAGATTGATGCTTGATTACACCAAACAATGAATATCCTACAGAGGAAATCCTACATTTTGCCTCACAAAGTGTATTTAGAGTTGGGATCTTGAACGAGTAACTGACATTGTAGAATCTCAGGATACAACTTAACGGCTTCTCTGAGGGACAACGTGCTCAAATTAACCTCCCGCGTGAATAAATCGAGGATCAGAGTGAGTATTGAACCCTGGATCTACCAGTCCAGAGGCAAACACATATGCCACTCAGCTACCATGGCCTCTTAATGAAATATGATAAAATTTCATACATATTTCATAATGTATGTTTATATATTTACTAATCTTACACATGCAAATGAAAAAGAGTAAAGTTAGTAAATATTTCATTAAAATCTCAAAAACATATCTTTTCAATATAACAATTCTTAAATTATAGTAACGTAAAAAATCTGCAGTGGCACACACTCAACGCTAGTGTAAGTATACATATTTATCTACATATTAACTCATTGGTGCACTTATTGTTTGTGAAATTTTAAACTTTAATAGATCTGTATGGCTTGATTCTGTTTAAAAAACGTCAAAGTTTTAAACACATAAGTAGGGATTATTCTGGGTATAGCATTAGTAAGACCATACTGTTTGTTCCAGTGATTGAAAACCGTATAATTATCATAATTATAAACTAAAATAATAAGTCTATGTTTATGCAAGTATTTCAAATAATTTTAAATCGACAAAATGTACTATAATGCACATTTCTCCGCAAATCTCTCTTGTGATGCGGTTTCGCCAGAAAACTATACGGGCCGAGCTTATTTTTGAAGTTTTATTTCATTGTGAGCCGTCCAATACTTCAGATCTAATCAGAAACTTCAATTTTTAAGCAAAGCTGACCACTTTTAACATCGAAAGTCATGCATTTTTTGTTGCTTACTTCTAATATTGATTCTAAAATAGTTAAAATATTTTAATTCTCAAAATTTATCAGTTTTGTTGATAAAAATGGGATCTAAATTTATATAATGAGGAATAAAATAAATTTCACCCTGATGTGATATTGCTCAAATACTGTTCTTTGCTTAATCACTATCAGAGCTATTTTAGAGTAAAATATCAACTTGATTTATCTATTACACACTCACGGACCCACAAACTCACACAACACACACACACACACACACACACACACACACACACACACACACACACATACACACACACACATACACACACATACACAAACATACACACAGAAACAAACACACACACACACACAAAATCAATTAATCAAAACAAAAAAAACTTCCAAAAATTGATTCAGAGGACCACTCATTAAACGTATCATATTCTTACTTTTATAGTAAAACAGGTAGGAGGTCAGGTTAGCTCAGTGGTTAACGTGCTCGCCTCTTAACTGGTGGTCCGGGGTTCAGATGAATAAATCTGAGTACGTGTCATCTCTCGTGAAAGGACATTAAGCCGTTGGTCCCTTACCTTATACAAATCAGATACTTGTTACAGATCCTTACACTAAATATACTGGAGTTAGGCAAAATTTAGGACTGCCAATGTGGAATTGATTTTCATTGTATGGTATCATGAAGGCGCCAATGTTCGTCCTATATGTGTTCGCTGCCACTGCAACCTACAGTGTTGCCTACTTACCTACTTACTAAAACAGGAATTAATAGTATCTGTTAATTCGTATTAAGATTGTATCAAAATTACGCCCTTCCAAGAATGTCTCTTAGTATATATAATGTCGATAAAGGTTAATAAAAGTATATAATATATATATTGCAATGTAGTTTTAGAGATAAAGAGGGAGTTTTGGAGACTTAAAGGAATAACGTTGAGGGGGTGGTCGAATGGACTGCATGCTTCCGAGAACGGACGAATCAGAAGCGTCAAGGTCATGCAGGGCTGGGTATAAAAGAGAGTACAGGCTCTGGGGAAGACAGTAGCGTCCGGAGCATAGAATCCACCATGACTTCACCTAAGGTACGCCATGCCTCCTCTTCGTATAGGTTTTAAAACAATACTCGTCCACCTACCAGTCGAATGTAGACTCGGGTGTCACCTCAGTCAATAATAACGTAAAACATACTAATTCACCTGCGCACTATGACGCGCATATTCCTCCTTATCTGTAACAGCCTCAAAGATTAGTCCATATTAATGTTTACAATAATTATCAATTATTGGGTATCTGGAAGAAGAACGTATTAGTCACATCTCAGCCTTTCCCCCAATCATTCGAAATGTTATTTGACAATAATTAATTAATCAAATAACATTATTTTGATATTAATTGTTGGTTATCTTAAAGAAGTAATTAGCAGTTCGTTAAATATTAATGTCTACCCTAATAATTTGGAACCTTTTAATAGTAATTACAACTGGTTATCCGCAATAAGAATGTGTTAGTATTATATTCAGTTACTCTAAAATTCAGAATGCAAATTTTAAATTCAAAAATTTTTTTTGTTACATTTATTTTTAATATATTTCTGTTACTGTCTTCGGCGAGCATGCAAGCCAGTGGGCTACCCTGGCTCCATGCCTGTACTTTATTACCAGTGTTTATATTATGCAAATATTAAATTAAAATTTTTTGTTGTATTTATATATAGTACATTTGCACTACTGTCATCTGCTAGCACACAAGACACTTGCTACCCTAGCTCCAATTTTGGGAATATAGTGATCATTTTCTTTTATTTAACACTAGCTTATCTACCCGGCTTTACCCGGGAAATAATTTAATTCCAACTCTAATAATAAATTACATGAAACGAAAACAATTTAAATTTTCTATAGTTCCGTTACACTCTTAACTTTTTTTTAGATAAACTAAATTAATACAGAATTGAAATTATAGATTACGCAAAAAATATATAACCTAACACTGATTATAAATTTCACACATTGTCTAATACAATTGGTAGTTGATAGATTAGATTAAACAAATAATAAATGGAATATTTTTTTGTCGAACAATATATCAAGAAATTTTGAAAGAAGTATTAGCTCATTAAATGTGATATGTCGTATCTATTAAATATAATGACACGAATTTTAAACCCACAAATCGTTTCAATTAGGAGCCAGTTAGTTGAAGAGGCTAAACTATATCACATTATATTTCATTCAATAATTTCAATTTGAAGACTTCACACAGTTTTAAATGTTTACTTAAAATTATTTCAGTAAACAAAATTGTCTCTTAAAAGTTTGAATAACAATATTTTCATGAAATATTATTTGTTTATAAAAAAGCATTGTATTGAAAAGTGTCAATTGAGTTCTAGATGTTAAATTTTAAATATATTTTCCATTATGTAATGTTAAGAGTTATTATGTTAAGAACTGTATTT
Source organism: Hermatobates lingyangjiaoensis (assembly GCA_026182355.1). Lineage (NCBI taxonomy): Eukaryota > Metazoa > Arthropoda > Insecta > Hemiptera > Hermatobatidae > Hermatobates > Hermatobates lingyangjiaoensis. Next base: position 132,123 of record JAPFBL010000018.1, on the reverse strand, counting down.
ATACACATAAATACATACAGTGATTAAGTTTTATATACGTACATTTTGATTTGAATATTTCTTCATTAATTTTTTATGCTGTATATGTTCCCTTATAAGTTTTACTGATTTCAACATTCATAAACATCTTCTAGTTAGATATCATCGATATATACAATAACTTATAATTTTGCCTATATGGAGTAGGACCGATACTAATTACTAATAATTAAATATTTTAAACAAATGAATTAATCAATCAGGAATAAATAAAGAAGCCTTACATCCATTAAACTTAAATAAAATACTTTAACTATTCTTTTAAGATTAGAATTAATGATTCAAATACTATCATTATTATTCGTAATACCATCATAAAGTTAATAAGTTATTATTTAACGCACAACTTGCTTTAATGCTTAAAGCAAGTTAAACCAATTAGATATGAAAAGTTAATTGTAAACTATTGATAATAACTAAAGCGTTGATAAAGTTAATAAGAAACCCATATAAAATTACAATGATTGTCTTTAATATCAATCTGAAAACAATAATAAAATTTCTGGTACCTGGTTGTTTCCAATTGAACAAAGCATGCGGAAATATTATCATAAAGAATAACCTACCTGCGGCCGCTATTACCAATTAAAGTCAAAATGTAAACAAACAGGTTATACAGCAAACCTTATCTATTATAATATTTTTGGGATATTACCTGAACCACAACTCTGATTTTTAAAAAACTTTGCATAAACCTTCCCAGGGATATACCTAATAATTTCCTAAATTTTCACAGCGATTGGATGTATGGTTTTTGAATCTATCGACATACATTCATTTTTATATACATAGAGATTATTCAGATATATATTTATTTTCAGGTTTCTATCTCCACGTAAAATAGGTGAACAAACAAACAAACTCACGAACTTTATGTATAGAGATAATGATAACGTATTTTCATTTCAACATTTTAAAAACAAATGACTGCAGAGAAATTCTGAAAACAGTCGATTATAAATTATAGTTCAAATATTTTCTTTCTGGAGTTATCTAAACTCTCTAAAACTTAAAAAAAAAAGTAGAATTGTAAAGTTTGGCATTTGTTGACATTAGTCCTTTACGTAGCAGTTATGCAGGTCCCCTTACCGAGCTTTTGGATTCATTTTGCAACTTTAAGAGATGACAATGATTCATTCGTTTATATATAAGTTATTTAATTGTTTAATTTAATACTAGTAAGTTAAATAACATCAAAAGTTAAAAACTATAATCTTTGATCATTTCATTTGTATAACAATAAATTTATATAAGATTCAATAATATATCGACTGTTTGATAGAATAGGTGTCTTATCTAATAGGGATTCGGTCAAATTTTCTAGGTTCAAAAATCAAACTCTCTATTGCCAATTTTTTATATTTGATTTCTTATTATCCTTTGTTTGTAGGACTATTAAAAAGGTTTTAAAATAAAACCGAAATGTTGGCAATGAGAGTTTGATTTTTGAACCTAGAAAATTTGACTGAATCCCGATTAGATAAGACACCTATTCCATAAATTTATAGATAACCTTATGTTATTTATCTATTTATTTTTATCTATAACGCTTGAATTATGTTTTGTTTTATTTTTGATTCTAGTAAATTCAAATTCACTTGAAATTTAGTGCATATAATCTTATATGTAACAAGATTTCACAATAGAACTCTAATTAATGATCAAGTTAATCAGACATCTAAACGAGGTCAAGTAATTCTACGGGTCAGGTTAGCCCAGTGGCAACGCGCTCGGCTTTGTACAGGGTGATCTGGGGTTCAATAACAACATTGGCCCAGGACTTATTCACCCGGAATGTGAATAAACATTCCTCGTTTATCCCGAGCCTGTACGATATCAGGTACTCGTTAAAGATCCCTACTCTAAATACACTTGAGTTAGGCAAAATTTAGAACTCATAATGTAGAATATTCTTTGTGCAGTCAATACAACTTCAATACAATGATGTAGTCATTGTAATTGACCAAGAGTCAATGTTCAGTCTATGCGTGTCGTCTTGTGTGACTGCCACTCCAGCCTAATCTAAGACCAGTTTACAAAACAACTGCTTCCCATCAAAGACTAACTCGTCAGTTAATCGTGTAGCTCTGAGGACAAGTTGTTCTGGTCGAAAGGTCTTAGTCATTTTTAATGATTTCTTACTATAGTTTAGATATTAATTTCGCTCTATATGTGACCCTTGGTGAACAAAGCTTGGATATCCTCTTTAGGGATATTTCGGAATCCCATTCAGTAATATTACAACTCAAGTGTTGAACTTGAAGACCTAGTTTTCATCAGTAAAGTTACATCCCCTATACACCCAACAACGTAATAGTTTAATTTAAATCTACATCAATTTTCTGGACCATATAGAAATAATTCTATAAGTTTTGAATCGCTAACTGGTATATTGAATACCAGTTACGATTAAATAGATAAGTCATAACATAAGTTATGGTATAAGTTATGGAATAACATTCAATAACTTGAATGTTAACAAACATTCAAATGTATATTCAAGAAAGAAATAGAACATAAATACCATAACTTATTGAATAGATAAGTCTGCACCTTATCTATAGAAATCTCACAATAATTAAAAAATAATTTAATTTTAAAATAATTTGTAGATAATGGAAACATTGAATTGCTACACTATAGACTCAATAAATTTTTTTCACTTCATAAAAAATGTAAATTATTAATAATGTAATTTTATGGAATTCGAAGCAATGGGATAAGATTGGAAATCGTTGGTAACTGTTGTTCTAATGCAATGCAAAAAAAGAAGAAATCCTTTTAAACTAAAAAGATACTTTTAATTCTTTGTTATTACAGATGAGTGTTTCCCCAAAACTAGTTTTATCTTTGGCTTTTTAGCTTTCAATTTCCGTGGATGGTTGAGAAAGAGTTAGGTGACGCATGTTGTCTCCGTCTCTCTAACAACTAAAACCAAACCCGTGTTGTCACCCCAGAGTGAACTGACGTTTCTTTACTGCTGTGACTCACACAGGTCAAAAGGTGCAATGCATAAATGACATTACTTTCAGAAATAATCCCTGTTTGTTTCTTTATATTAATTACCGTAGTTAAATAAATCATACACTTGAATGTATGTTAGTGCATTTAATATCGTCTTCCTTATGTTAATTAAAAATGTTTAAGTACAAAACAAATTAACAAGAATAGATTTACATTTTATTGTTAAACATCTCTCTCTTTTGTGTTGTTCTTTCTTTTCCACTTAGTCTTTATGTGCAAGATTACATACAGTAAGATAAATATCACATTTTCATTATTTATTTACAGATAAATCCAATGAAAGAATCTTTCATGTTCAAAGTTATATTTAAACAAAAGACATGTATATATATATAATATTTTCTTGTTTACCGAGGTTTGGTCTATCTTCAATAATACAACTCCTTTAAGCCGACGTTTCGTCTATATTTGTAGACATCTTCAAGTCTAATTGATTTTATCTCTCCTAATGATGGTTTAAATAAAAAACTAGATACCGGAACCGTGGTTTTTTATTTATCTATGTTTTTTATTTATACTGAACTATATATATATTAATTATATATATAGTTAAAAAATTTCTTAGTTTTTTCTTAGTTAAAAATTCTTACTTCTTGCCTATGAAAAAGGTTTTAAATAAAACCAAAACGTCGGCAAGGAGAGTTTGATTTTTTATCCTGGAAGGCAACAGAGTATATGATATTTTATAATCACTAGTGAAAATTGACCGAACCATATTAGAGAACACACCTATTCTATCAAACGTCGATATATTATATGAATTGTTATATATAATATATATATTATCAGTTATGTGTTGTTTCTACGTGTTCTTTTATTCTAATCGTTTGATATATATAAAGTTCGTAGGTTTGTTTGTTTGTTCACCCATTATCCGTGGAGATAGAGACCTGAAATTAAATATATATTATTTATTACCTGACTAATGTTAAATAAAAGAAAATGACCACTATGTTCTCAAAATTGGAGCCAGGGTAGGAAGTGTCTTGCGTGCTCGCCGGTGACAGTAGTGCAAATGTATTATATATAAATGTAACACAATTTTTTTTTAATTTAATATTTGCGCAATATGAACAATGGTAATAAAGTAAAGTCATGGATCCAGGGTAGCCAGTCGCTTGCGTGCTCACCGATGACAGTAGTGCAAATGCATTATAAACAAATGTTACAAATACATATATATAAACTACTACATTAAAGGTTAAAAATGAATGATTTTAGAAACAAACTTTAACACAACTGTCAGATAAAATACGAATGTTTTAAGGTAATATTATAAAGACACATTCCTTGCATTAATGTTATTTTATGTTAGTTAAAAAAAATTGAATATTTAAATTTACAAATTTTGTTTGTTTTAAATATATTTGATTGTGTATATAACTTGAATTGATGTTTTATTTAATTATGTCATAAAATAATTTTTTTTTTACTTTTAAATGATTTTTATTTTACTAAATATACTTACTGTGTATATTTACGTATCTTGAATCATGTTAAGATTACTATATCAAAATCTTGGGCCATATAAGAATCTGTTTCCGTGCCTTAATAACAAGAAACAACAATTAAAATTATACCTGTCAATCATGTTCAGTGAATTAATTTCAATACCTATTTTTATAATTTCTGAGTGATACAATTGGTCACGGGTAGTCTAGTATGTATATAAATCTTAAAGGATGAGGAGATGGAACAGGAGGTTCAGTATTCAGTCTTGTCTGTAGGATTTATAACAACCCGTAGATAATTTTCTCTTATTTACCCTTGAACTCCTTTCTTTACCCTGTCTTTGTCTATGTTTTCTTCCTTTTTATTTTATTCCTTTTAAAATACCTCTCTTACCTCCATTCCGCTAAAACCACATCACATATTTTCTCTTCTTTAAATTTTAATTCAATCTGACATTTCTGTTTGATAGTATTATTAGGTCATTTTGTTTAGAGGCCAGTTTAGCCCAGTGGCTTACATTCTGGCTTCTGGACAGGTAGATTCGGGTTTTCATAGCAACTCTGGCCCTCGATTTATTCACATAACAAGTAAAAAAGTATACGGGAGGTGAGCACTACGTCCGTCAGAGTGGATGTTAAACCCGTTTTGATTTATAACTCAAAACACCTTCGCATTTCAGCTATAACATGATTTTTAACGTAGAGTCCATTCAACATTTCTCGAGAAATCAACCGTTTTCTCATGATGTGGACGTTAAACCGTTGGTCCCAAGCCTATACGACAAGGGTGCACAACCCGCGGCCCTCAAAAGAGTTAAATGCGGCCCTTGATAGCCGATTACATTAAATATAATCCGTTACTAAAACTTGTATTCTGCAGATCTTAGATTGTAGTTTAACTGTAAATTTTTGTGCAAAAAGTGAAAATCAAACAAGTATAAAACATTTCACTCTTTGTAGGTCTGTTAAAAAAAGTCGCGTATCTTACAACGATCATACAAAAATTGAATATGTTCGTTCAGTCTTGCATCAAACTTGGATTTTCTATCCTACAAATCTATGTTAGAAAAACATGGTGCTGTCCATCAGTCAGAAGAATATGCAAATAAAGTTGAAGAGCTTCAAAATACATTTGAGAAGAGATTCGGAGAATTTAGAAAGCTAAAAAAGTCTTTGCAAATATTTGAGAATCCTTTCTCTGCAAATCCAGAAGAATCTGAAACAGAGGCTCAGTTAGAGCTAATTGATGTCCAAAATTGTTCATATCTAAAAGAAATATTCAAAGAAGGAGATCTTTTAAATTTTTACAATTGCCTACCTAAAGACCAGTATCCTTATCTACACTAAAAAGCTCTTTTATACACAAGTTATTTGGTTCAACCTACATATGTGAGCAAACATTCAGTTTACTGAATCAGAACAAATCTAATTTGAGAAGTAATTTACTCGACGAAAATCTCTGTTCTATTCTCCGATTAGCGACAACTAGCTTCCAGCCGAATATAAATAAGTTATGTAACGAAAAACAACATCAAGCATCACATTAAATTTACTGGTAGCTAAGTAGCAATAAATATATATATTACAAACTGTTTTTTTTTGCATTGTGTTTAGTTAGCTTTACTTTATTACTCTTTCTGTGAATGCATTTCCATATTCATATTGTTTTTGGACAGTAAAAATTATATCTGTTTGCCAGCCGAGCAGAACTCATTTCTTCTGCTTCTTCTCCTTCTCCTGATGACGACTAGGTCCAAATATTGAAGTGAGTTATGTGTTGTTTCTACGTGTTCTTTTATTCTAATCGTTTGATATATATAAAGTTCGTAGGTTTGTTTGTTTGTTCACCCTTTTTCCGTGGAGATAGAGACCTGAAATTAAATATATATTATTTATTACCTGACTAATGTTAAATAAAAGAAAATGACCACTATGTTCTCAAAATTGGAGCCAGGGTAGGAAGTGTCTTGCGTGCTCACCGATGACAGTAGTGCAAATGCATTATAAACAAATGTTACAAATACATATATATAAACTACTACATTAAAGGTTAAAAATGAATGATTTTAGAAACAAATTTTAACACAACTGTCAGATAAAATACGAATGTTCTAAGGTAATATTATAAAGACACATTCCTTGCATTAATGTTATTTTATGTTAGTTAAAAAAAATTGAATATTTAAATTTACAAATTTTGTTTGTTTTAAATATATTTGATTGTGTATATAACTTGAATTGATGTTTTATTTAATTACTAGCAAACGTACCCGTCTTTGACGGAATCAAAAATTCTATTATACTTGGTATTCCAAAATATAAATTATAGTATTATACTAATACTACAATTAGAAGTTATAGAATAGTAGAAAATACCATTATTAGTACAGTGCTAAACAAATGCCTCTGTATACAAAGATTAGATTTTAAGTTAGACATACACAAATCTACAATCAATGTTTCAGCTTTATATGTCTTATGGTAGCAATATTTTGTGGACAAACCGACAGACAGAAATTATTCTAAGGGTACATGTGGCTACTCTGAACTATGAAACGTTATAAAAGTTAGTTCTAATTAACGTGCTCCCAGTCAAAAGCTAGCACGCAAGCCACTGGGCTACTCTGGTTCCATACCTTACTTTATTACCAGTGTTTATATTACGCAAATATTAAATTAAAAAAAAATATTTTTGGTGTATTTATTTATAATACATTTGCACTACTCTCATCGGCGAGCAAGCAAGCTACTGGCTACCCTGGCTAGATCCCTTTACTTTATTACCATCTTTTATATTATCCACATTTTAAATTCAAAAAAATATTTGTTTGTTACATTTATTTATAATACATTTGCACTACTGTCATCGGCGATCACGCAAGCCACTGGGCTACTCTGGTCCCATACCTTACATTATTACCAGTGTATTTATTAAGCAAATATTAAATTAAAAAAAAGTTGACAGTTATATATAATACATAGCAAACGTACCCGTCTTTGACGGAATCAGAAGTTCTGTTTTGTTTTATTGCCGTGTGCCTATGCCTTTTGGCTATACCACTGAGGAATCAGAAGTTCCGTCATTTTTGGGTATTTCAAAATGTCATTAGAAATTATAGAATAGTAGAAAATACCATTATTACTACAGTGTTAAACAAATGCCTCCAGCTAATACACTACATTAGCTGTCTATCCTTCAGGTTCATGGTAGAAGAAAGAGTTGAAACCTCTGACCGTTGAGCATGTAAACTACATTTGACCATGTGAGAAAAACTTGGTTTTGTTACCTTGTATTCCTGCGTTAGATGAAGTCTCCCTTTGCGACTTAGTTAACGTCATTGCGAAATAGACTCTGACCGGACTTTGCAATCATTTCAACGTAAACAGACAGTGGCTCGGAATCAATGGTATGTGAAGTATACACACAGACTCCCCAATACCACATCCAGTCATTATGGCCGCCTCTATGGCATATCTGTGTAGAGCACGAACTCAGAGTCGTGTCCCGTTGCACAGTTTTGGGGCACTCATGTTTCGTAACATGAAATTTGTTACTGCTACTAAATTGCAGCATGATTGGTGCTCTACTTTAAGTTTTTACTCATGAGCAGGCAGTCCAGGAGAATAAACTCAGAGTCAAGAAATTCAATTAGATAATGAACTGCTTCTTCATCACTAATCCAATCTCTTTACTGACTTGTAAGTTCTTTCCTCGGCTTCATATAGCGTAAGAACTTGTTTGTTGATTTCTTATGCCTGTTCATATTAAGGGCTGAGAATTGCTCGTTTACAAAACATTTATTCTCAATAGATAGTACATCCTTAACTCTGTGAAACACCATTTCAATGATGTCAAATACGCAATATATTCATATGCTCAATTGAAATTAAAATCAACTAACAATACCTACTTGCCACACCTGTGTATTTTCAAAACAAACTTGTTTGTGAAGTTAGGAAAATACAGCTAAAAGCCCCATAACTTCGCTTCTGTACTGAATTAATAATCTATTTAGAGCCCATATTTTAAGTTAGGCACACACAAATCCAGTGTCAATGTTTCAGCTCGCTATGTCTTATGGTGGCTGAGTTTACTTGTGACAAACATTTTTGCGTTAAACGTCCACAACTTCACTTCTACGTTGAATTTCCAATCAATTCATAGCCTATATTTTAAGTTAGACCTACACAAATCTACTGTAAAAGTTTCAGCTTTATATGTCTTATGGTAGCTGAGTTTACCTGTGACAAAGTTTTGCGGACAAACCGACAAACCGACAGAAATTTTTCTAAGGGTGGATTCGGTTTCTCCAATGTATGAAACGTAAAGAAAACTTGAAATGAGTCAGTTCTAAGCAATGTACAGACAAAATCATTATTTTATTTATAAAGATGTCATAAAATATTTTTTTTTTACTTTTAAATGATTTTTATTTTGCTAAATATACTTACTGTGTATATATCTTGAATCATGTTAAGATTACTATATCAACAGCTTGGGCCATATAAGAATCTGTTTCCGTGCCTTAATAACAAGAAACAACAATTAAAGTTATACCTGTCAATCATGTTCAGTGAATTAATTTCAATACCTATTTTTATAATTTCTGAGTGATACAATTGGTCACGGGTAGTCTAGTATGTATATAAATCTTAAAATATGAGGAGATGGAACAGGAGGTTGAGTATTCAGTCTTGTCTGTAGGATTTATAACAACCCGTAGATAATTTTCTCTTATTTACCCTTGAACTCCTTTCTTTACCCTGTCTTTGTCTATGTTTTCTTCCTTTTTATTTTATTCCTTTTAAAATACCTCTCTTACCTCCATTCCGCTAAAACCACATCACATATTTTCTCTTCTTTAAATTTTAATTCAATCTGACATTTCTGTTTGATAGTATTATTAGGTCACTTTGTTTAGAGGCCAGTTTAGCCCAGTGGCTTACATTCTGGCTTTTGGACAGGTAGATTCGGGTTTTCATAGCAACTCTGGCTCTCGATTTATTCACGTAACAAGTAAAAAAATATACGCGAGGTGAGCCCTACGTCCGTCATATGTGTTTCTCATGATGTAGACGTTAAACCGTCGGTCCCAAGCATATACGATGTCAGGCACTCGTTAAAGATGCCTACTCTAAATGCACTTGAGTTAGACAAATTTGGTGCTCTAGAATCAACAGGCTAATCAGGTTAGGCTACCAGTGTAACCTACCCTAAACATTCCGATAATGTAAAAACTATTTCAACCATTCATGCAAAGTTCTTGTATTTACCCATTGTTTATTTCCCAATATATCTGCTCTACTTTTCCATTGTGCTTGAAAAACAAAAGCCAGCGTTTGCTCTTTAATTATCACGACGAGGTATTCATTAGCTCTTCTCAGTCTCTCGCGAATTCCCCTTCAAGGAAGTTTAAGAAATGAAAATAGAAACTACTCAAAACAAAGCCAATAAAATGCGAATATATTATATTAAGCATATTTTTAATGTTTTAAATTAAATAAAGTTATTTCTTTTCTAATTTTAAGATAAGAGCTTATATCCTAACAACAAAACAACTTTATGTTCCTTTAAGTCTATTTATGTACATATTCTTATAAATGATATAATTTTTCCTTTTTAGTATAGTAATTACATCATATTTGACTTAATACTAGTCTATCATCAGAGTTTAATTTTAAACGGTTTCTGTTTTTTCCTTAATAGATTAAAAGAGTTTTTGAAAACCAACATTAATAAAACTAAAGATAATAGCTTTAGTTTTATTTATGTTACCGTTTAAACTATACGGCATTACTCTTCGAGTTATATATATATTAGTTATCTATTTACTGTTTACCTATAGTTCATCCTTTACCGTTTGTTGTCCTTTTGTGACAAATGGCAAGAGGGATGTATGGGCCAAGAAAGGCTGACAAACCCTGAATCAAGGGATTATTTGTTAACTTGTCAAATTGATAAGGTACGAAAGTATGGACCACGTAGCTATTAAGAACAAACTGAAATGAAATTACTTATGACTTCAATGAACCAAAAATTCGTTTAGAGGATTTTAGTATAATAGTGCTTGAATCAAAATTTTAACCATTATTCTTACATGTGTTTATATTTTACGTAAATTGTTTATATTTGTAAAAATAAAAAGAAATCAGTCAAATGAAAAATATTATTTTGGAAAACTTTGAGGAAAATATACTTTTCATTTCCATTGTCTGTTAGTCGGTATTCTGAATGACGGAGGATTAATGATAAACAAATGTTTCACGAACTTGCTGTTTTCTAAGGACTTTTGTATTATTGTAAATTTAGCAAATATGTATGAACACAGACTGATATACGTGAATACACACTTAAGTGAACCTGGATCCTGTAAGAGTTTCAAAAAATTGTTTTAGTTTCACAAACATTGTTCAAAAGTAGTTTACTTCCTCTGAAATATTTATTTTCAATATTCAAGTATAGGCTTTCACTCTTATTGCTGATCTAAGAATGGAAAGTATGGTGGGTGATCCACATTACCTGAATGTCAGGTATACAGATACCTGACATTGTGAATCTCGGTACCTCCTCTCCCAGGGCTGGCATAGAAAAGAGATTTTCAATCTCCTAACATGGAAACTCTTCATTCAAAAACCTTTAATAAGCAGTACTAAAACCCACGAACCTGCTGTACTAGAACTGAGTCCCATTTACGTTTATCATGTAACGGACTTTAATTTCATCGACAGATTATTTGTTTTACTGGTATCTAGATTTATTGGATGTCTCTAAATGTTTCAACGAATGGTTTTTTTCAGGTTCTTGCAGTATTCTGTCTTTTTGTTATTGCCCTCTGCTTGGCAGAGGAAGGCGTGGAGAAGGACCTAGAAGGTTCTGAGACTTCTTGGGGAGGTAGTTACTATGGTGGCTGGGGAGGATACGGAGGCTCTGGCGGATATGGACGAGGATGGGGTGGATATGGCGGCTATGGACGAGGATGGGGTGGTTATGGCAGCTATGGACGAGGATGGGGAGGATATGGTGGTGGCTATAGAAAGGGATATGGAGGATATGGTGGCTACGGTAAAAGTTGGGGCGGGTATGGTGGCTACGGTCGAGGACACTATTGGTAACTGAAACGATTTCCTGCTTGTTTCCATCACTCCTGGATCCATGACATGTGATTCTTAGCTTTCCTTCAAAACTAATTCTTGTAATATAAAAAATTGTTATGTTTAGATTTTGTTTTCACTTCCCTTTATTTACCCTCATTTAACTTCATATAAATCTAGATCTAAAAAGGTAGCTCTACATCTCAGAAACCTGTCGACTACTTTAGGTCTCTACTCGAGATATTTTACTTTTGCAAGCAATCAACTATATACTAAATTAGAAGTGGGGCAGATGGATGTGACTAGAAAGAAAAGATGGAATATAACAGAGGATGTGAACTTAAGAAACAGATATGTTGTCATAAAAACACGAAACAACCTTTTATCATCTACAACCAATCTATTCCACATTACAGGGCCTTTAAACCATAGCATGAAATTCCAAACGGGGCTCGTCAGAGTTTCACACAAACCATTTTGAGGGAGACTCTGTTGTTTGTTATATCTTATAGTTGTTAACAACTTACAGTTGTTATATCTTATTCATATTTCAAAACTACTTCAAAAGATAACCAAAATAAATTGACAAATAATTAACTAAGTGAAAATCTGGTAAGGCTAATTGATAATGAATCAAATTTCATTTAATGACCTGATGATGATATATTTCATTGGGTGTTAAAAATCTATTTGTTTATTAATAGTTAGATGTATAATTGTTAATTTTAGTTGCTAATCATAAGTGTTGAAATGAATGTTTGCGATTTACCTGTTTCATTTCAGCAAATTAGTCATTCCAAAAAGTGTTCGCCAATTGTCCTGAACGACATGCCAATTACATGTTTACATATTTTGAAAATATGATAAGTCATTAAAATTAATTTAAAAACGGTTAGTATTTCTGATAGAAGGTTTACTAGACGATTGTAGAACATTCTACTTCGCGCTTATGATGAGCCTTTTGAGAATCTACTGGCTACAGTTCAAAATGCTCTTTGTCCAAACATTGGAGGTTATCGAAGGTAAAATTCTTAAAAACTCAATCGTTTCAACATGAAATGATTCTTTCTGGAACCCAATGCACCTCCTTGGGAAGGCAATTCATCCCTAATTGAGAACAAATTACTCCTATACCCTACTCTTAAAACTGTTAGTTTACCCATGGTTGAGAATTCCCGCCTTGACCCACGGTTGCTTGTATGTTGACATATTGAGATGGTGTTAATAACTGAATCTATTAATGACCTTGATATGCAAATAAAAAACAAAAAAGCAACCCAATGAACAATTGGTCTTTTAAAAAAACTGTTGAAACTTAAATCATACGATTTTAAAGTTTTGACTAAAAAAATGTACAATCATCTAAGGAGTGTATTTTTTTAAGGGAATTCTCTAGTAGAAATATTTGAATTACATTAAACATTTAAAATAACTGGGATAAAAGGAATATTTTTAAATAAAAAAACAGTATTTTAAAAAACAACCAGTTTATTAAAGGCAAACAAATTTGGTTGAAATACAAATTAATTCAAACAAAACAAAAGATATAAAATAAATAGTGCACACTTCTTATGTGTGTAGCGTGAATAATAGACATAACTGAATATACATACAATAATATATTACACAAAATGTCACTACATAATTAATAAAAATGATTGAATATTGGAAATATTGCAACATTAAGAGAACTAAAGCCAACAAAACTAAATGCACTCAAGATTGTATAATACACTTATACTAGAGGCCTGACAAAAGACAAGCCGTCACAAAACTAATCAAAATTAAATTGTTGACAGTCTTAAAAAAAAGCTACCGCATTCTAACTAAAAAAAAAAGAAACTAAAGTTCATAACTAATTTATTATGTACTGGGTTTAAAAACTCGCCAACATTTTGTTTGGCGATTCAAAAGGCCTTACATTACACAATACTAGTATAATATTTACAAAAATAATTATTCAGTCAGTAGTTTAATTTTTTTCTAAAAAATAAATTAAGTAGTAACAGATAATGATATCTTAGTACTAATCATATTTGAGAATCATGACTAATTTTCTGTAAAAAGTAAATGGAAATTTTAAATTATATATTGATAAAAAAGTTTCGGATTTTTTTTAAATTACTTCTATATATTAAAATTCTTACATAATAAATAGTTAAAAATAAAATATCTAATAAAGATAATTCTTATTTGGAATAATTAGGACCAAATTGAAGTGGACTTCTTCATGGAACCCAGCTGTTTAAGGCAGCTTTTCAGGTCTTCACAATCTTTTAAAAGAGGCTCTAGTCTGTAAAATATAAGCAACCATGGATATCAGTTTAAGGAAAAACTACAGAAAAAAATAGTTTGTAACTCATAAAATGGACAAATAATACACTGCGACCAAACTGAACATCAAAAGCCTCCTAGGTTAGGTTAGGTTGCAGTGGCAGTCCCACAAGGGAACACACGTACGTCGAACATTGGGCACAACGTGATACCTGTTTTGATCGCTGTGCTCCCTAGCCTTCCGGCCATAACACCTAAAACAACGTGATACCACACAATGAAGATTGATTCTACAGTGGGAATCCTAAATTTTGCCTAACTCAAGTGTATTTAGAGTAGGAGTCTTTAACGAGTACCTCTGACACATACGGGATCGGAACCGACGGTTTAACGTCCTTTTCCGAGGGACGACGTATTCAGATTTATTCACCTCCCGCGTGAATAAATCGAGGGCCAGGTGGGGATCGAACCCCGGTCCTATCAGCCTATCAGTGCAGAGGCGAGCACGTAACCATTTAGCTAACCTGTATATATATATATAGTAATTTAAGTAAAAAAAATGTAAACTCCACGAAGTAAATGGACTATTTTGGAGGTCAATACAGACTTAACATTACTTTCTAGGGGCCATGTTAGCCCAGTGGCAACGTGCTGCACTCTGGACTGGCAGATCCGGGGTTAATACATATCCACTCTGGCCCTCGATTTATTCATGCGGAAGTTGAATAAATCTGTGCACGTTGTTTCTCGGAGAGGACGTTAAGCCGTCGGTCCCGAACTTAAAGGTACTCTTTAAGATTACACTAAATACATTTCAGTTAGACAAAATTTAGGACTCCCAATGTAGAATGTTCATTGTGTTCTGTGATAAGGATCCATGTTCGGTCTATGTATGTTCTCTTGTGGGACTGCTACTGCAACCTATCCTAAGATTAATTTAATATAAAAAAAGATTGTTTAGCATTAATGGTGTGTAACCAATAAATGGGATTAATAAATATGTTGGTATCTAGAGGAAATACTGTTGTATGTGTATCTTTATTGTCTGAATAATTGTTTTATGTCTCTATTCTCTTCAAACTAACTCCATTATTAATTTAACTGATTGCCCGTTATCTGAAGAAGAACATGTTCAAAGTGACTTGTTTGTATAAAACATTCGAATATGATGAGTTGGATTCTTTCCCTCAAGAATAGTAACGGATTGCACAATATTTCAATGAATGAAACAAATAAAAAAGCAGAATATGTTGATATACAAAAGAGCTGGATAATTACTTGGATTGAAAAGAGGAAGTCTGTTCTTCGTTCCAGGCAACCCTTTTGAGAGCATGCATGCACTGAGCAGCGAGGAACTTGAAGCACTGTTTGCGGGCTGCATTATGCGGAGGGTTGTCCCAGAGAGGCGTAGCCGAAACGTATTTCCAGGCCAACAAAACGTACTCACACACTGTGTCCCACTGTTGACTCAACACCAGCAGTTTGCCTTGTTCTTGAACGCACTTCTGTAACAGTAAATGAAAAAAAAATTGAATTCCTCGCAATATGCAAAGAAATTCACAAGTTAATACTAAAAGCAAAAAAAAAAAACAAAATATTTGTTACCTCAACTAAAACCTGGTTTATTATTAGTATCAGTCAGAATCTATTAATATTTCATTTTGAGGAAACACCCAACATTCTGACAGACTTTATTATTCGAAGAGAAAAAAAATTGAAATAAACACAATCGCATAGAGCAGAAAATCCCAATGGGAATGAAAAAAAAATTCACCCCCGGGAGCGAATTTTACAGTTTCAAGGGATTAATTGTGACCAGTGTAAGTTTACAGAGCGAGGAAAGATATTATAGATTTTTGAACAATTAATTATTAATTACAAAATACTATTTTAATTGAATTAATATTTTATGTATCAATATTTTTAATTAACTTTCAAGATTTGTAAAACTCTATTATAAACATAGTCCAAATGAATTTGTAAAGACATATTCACTGTTAAATCTGAAAGACGTTACAAACTGGACATAGATAAGTTCAAAATCGAAGAAGAAACACACTTACTAAATCCATTTTTCGGAAAAACTTACCATTACCAGTCACCGGACTTTTCGAAAATTTGGCAGGTTACAGATTATGTACGTACAGTTTGTACAAGCAATATGACATTCTAATGTAAAATGACAGTCCTCATCAGAAAGTTAAATAGATAACGGATAATATTGTAACAGTAAAATTAAAAAAAGTTATTCGCTATAATATAAAAAAACTCATGTAATAATATTTTTATTAAAATTTACCCGCATATGTAATCTTCAGCAATATTAAAACCAATCATACGGCTTTACATAAATAAATTTGAAGGAGTCAATATCTGTACGGTATAGTTTATAATCGTGAGGAGAAGGTATTACGTCTTCACCACAAGGAATTTATTTTACGACGCGTTTCGAACACAGCGTTTGTCATATATATTTCAAAGACAAAATACATAATTTTTTTGCAGCTATATAAAGAAATCAATATTTCACCTAAAATAAAATATGGAACTCCTTTTGATTTATTTTAGGTAAAATTTTGGTTCCTTTATATAACTTCAAAAAAAAAATATTTATATATACTTTTTGCCTTTATATTCTAGATGTTCCTGATGACGAACACTAAGTGTTAGAAACGTGTCGTAAAATAAATTCCTTGTGGTGAAGACGTATTTTCCTCACCATTCTGAGTGAGCAGAGATTCTCATGAGCACTGCCATTTTACTTTAGAATGCCATATTGTTTGTACAAACCGTACTTACATAATCTGTAACCTGTCAAATTTTTGAAAAGTCCGGTAACCTGCCTTTGCGTTTATATTATGATTAAATACCACACAATAACTGCTTGCATAGCTGATGATGCAGTTTATTTTTTACAAAAAGCATCACCTTAAAAGCCATGACGTGGGTAGCGGCCCTGTTGTAGGCTGGAGAATCAGTCTTCGACGTAAGCCTAGAGGTCGGCAGTGACTTGAATATATTCCGCTTTAGGTCGTGCAGTCTGTCTTCCATCGGCTTTAGATCAGGCTGAGGTAAAACACTCTTTATTTCCTGTAACCCACAAGGGTTATATTATTTATCACAGAATAACAAGAGTAAATCAACATTTATATTACTTGAAATACACTTGAATGAGGCAAAATTTAGGACCCCAGATGTAGAGTGTTCATTATGTGGTATGACACAGGCCAACTTTGGCCTATGTGTATTCTCTCGTGAAACTGCCACTATAACCTAACCTAACCTAGATACATGTAACTAGTTAATTTATTTTAGATTCAATTTCCGAATATGTATTTCAATCGTTGCCAGTTTTCAATTTATCATATTCTTCATAATTTGAAAACAAAAGTCTATTATTGTCCTCCCAATGAGAATCACCACAATTAAAAGATTGAAACTTCTTTAGTTGTGATACTTGTCTCTTTTTCAAAGGTGAGTCAAAAGTACGTCATACGGTGTCAGCTCAACCTTTTAATGCTCAAAACAGGTTTAATTTAGCTGCTTCAGAAAATTAGTTATTCATACTTTTTTAGTGCATTTACATTAGTAAGTAACAAATAATTAGATTTGAATTTAGACATTTAAAAAAGATACTGTTATTAACAAGATACTGCAGAATACAGTTCCAAACAAGTGCAGTTGTAACTACTGATTGTATTACACGAGATTGATTATTATGAGAAAATTAAATGTGTGTAATCAGATGTCAAACACTGATACAATTGCACAAAACACTGGATGACTAATCTAATATACACAACGGACTTCCCAAGCAAACAAATTTAAATCTCTGGAAATTCTTATCAATACAATACAAAACCAGACTGGAATACGTAAATCCATAGTTTATCTTTTTGTTACATATTAACAAACAATAGACCTAATATAGTCGTAATACTTATGCTCAATGTATTAATGTTTTAGCCCTGAGGAAGACATAAATATATGTCGAAACGTTGGTGAAGAAGCGTTTTTAATATCTAGACCAAAACCCTCAAAAGAAATCTCAAAACCTGTTTTCCATTGGTGGTACTCCGTAACTATATTTTATCACGACAGAAGGTCACGTGACCATTGCCATTTAAGCCGTTTTTGGGGGCTTGTAGAGTTTACTAGTAAGAAAAGACTTTGAGCGAGTGGGTTTGGATGACTTGAGAGTTTACTATGGAATAGTTTGTAGCAATCTTTTGCATAGTCGCGAACGAAGAGGACTTTAAGATCTCAGTGAATGATTATGTTTGGAACGTAAAATGGGAGATGTGAGAGTTCTCTAAGTATTTTTGATTGTATGGCTTCTATAGGACGAATATTTGATGGTTTGGTAGAAGCCTAAAGTTCTATGGCATAAGCCCAAGTTGGCTATAAGATGGGTGTTGTATATGTGAAGTCTGTCTGACAGTGTGAGTTTTGAAGTTATGTCTAAGAGTCTTGTAAGGCGTTTGTATCACCTGTTTGTCTCTGTTCGTATTCGGATGACTTCTTCTTCAATCCTGTATGCGAAATGGTCAACTTTTTCATACAACAAAATTAACACACAAAGAAAAGGCTCTGGTGAAAGTAATACTCCAAATTTTCGCACTCCTTATGAAATGTTCCATTATATACTACATACAATATAGTATCCAAAAGTTTTATATACTATACAAATCTTATATGTGAGTTATACTGAATGTCAAAACAAATAATAATATAAATAAGATTGTGTTGTAAATAAAATCCTCACTACGAAGTATGCCATCTTTTTATGAACTTTTACCCGATGTTAGAATTATATGTGGCAACTTGAATTCAGGAAGACATTAGCTGTGCTAGGGGTCAGAAGTGGCTAATTGATTCAATAGAGTATTTAAACGCACTCCAGCTAACGAAGGAGCTCACCTCTTGAACCAAACAGTTATTCAATACAAAAAGAAACAACTTTGCAGCCTTCGTATTTTCTAGCATCTTTAGTGTGCCAAATTAAAAAGAAATTGTTTGTAAACAAACAGTAGATATCCCAAGAGCTGAGACTAGATAAAATAATGCGCTACAAAGAATTTCGTTGACTTCTGGTAAAATGATAATGGACCTGTTCTAAGTAAGGATGCCTGCAGACAACACTCTGGATAAGGGTAACAAGCTGATCAGTCGAAAGAGCCCTCAGGGCGGAATCCAAAGGGCCGTAGATCGTAGGCATGGATACTTCAACTCGGCATTTCTTATTGGGTGACATAACCTGATAACAAACATTCACCAAAATAAATACACAAGTATATAGAAAATCATGTTGAAAGAATACTTAATAGATTTAAGTTGTAAAACTAACTAGACAAGAAGATAAACTGTAAAGTAAGTAATCTAGAATACATCATGACCAGTAAGTGCTACAGAATTATATAACAATGAAATAGCTGCAGTATCAATGAAATACCTGTGCAACAATGATGTTCACCTGGAAGTAAGGAAAATATAAAATAAGACGAGGAAAAACAAAACAAAAATTAAGAGTGTGCAAGATATGCAATGAAACTACAAATTTTAAAAAAATGATTAAATTAAAAAAAATTAAAAGTAAAGAAAGTGGAATAAATATAAAATTAAACAATAAAATATACGTATGGTACACTTGTGCAACCTATCAAACTTGGGAACAGGTACATTGTAACTCCAAGTCACATTACAAACAAAACTGTTGCCCGATGAAAGAATACCGGATTAAGGAGGTTCAAACTGTATTTTTACTTACGTTATTGTAAATTAACAAAATCTTTTCCCATAAAAATTTTATTTTTCAAACAGAAAATGTGATTGTCTTCTAATACCTAGACATCTAGGGGGTATTAAAATGCTTCAAGTTTTAGTGCTCTTCTAGAGGCAGAAAGTGACTCTCGATACAAAAAAAAAACGGCATTGAAAAGAGGTTGATTTTCTGAAATGGGATACAGCATGAGAAATGTTAAAAAACACCGCTTTATCTCTAAGTATTTTTGATTGTATGGCTTCTACAGGACGAATATTTGATGGTTTGGTAGAAGCCTAAAGTTCTATGGCACAAACCCAAGTAGACTTCAAGATTGTGCTGTATATGTGAAGTCTGTCTGTAAGTGTGAGTTTTGATTTTCTGTCTAAGAGTCTTATAAGACTTTTACTTTATCAAGTTTTAAACCCGAAGATTATATCAGTTTAGGATGAATCTTGATTGCTAACATTTTGAATTTATGGTAAAAGTTTTAATAACAAGACAACAGTTTCGGATAAGTTGTTTTTCTTTAGGTTCATCTACTTGTAGTAGAATGGTATAAATGGGAATGGGCTGTAGAAATGGCCCATTCCGTACTACAAGTAGACACATCTAAAGAGCATTACGTCTTTGAGACGAGTTGCTTTATTAAAGAAAGTTTGTGCTGAACTAAGTGAACTAGAAAACTCACACTAATAATTTCAAGTTGCTCAACATACAATTAAAATTAAAATCAAATATTGGTACTGGTAAATGAAAGAGATAATACCAGGAAATGGACTTACTCTTTCCTTCTTTGGTGATGGTGACAGTTCGAAGTGGTCATTAAGAAGCAGCCTTTTCCGAGGAGTTGACCGGAGGACTATGTTCGACTTGTGCTGGCCTTTGACAGGAGTTCGGTCTTTGTAGGCATGAGGATTCCTGACCAAGGAAGAATCAATGTCAGGAGACCAGGTAACAGGAGCTTTGAGCCGGCCGCGCTTCTGTATGACTAACTCATCTGGCGAAGGAGAGGGCGTCATGTAAGAGTTTGGCAGGTTTGTCTCTACCAACAAGCCCATCGTTGTAGGTCCATTGTGCATCCTGTTATGAATACCCAGAGGTGAACGTCCTAAACAAGAAAACAAAACATCAACTGTCTTCCATCAAAAATCCTCAAGAACAACATTAACTCAACTAAAAAATAAACCAAATTCGAAGTAATACATTCTAACAATTTTCCTAATCAACATATCAAACAAGTATTTCGGTAGCCATAAAATTGTAAAATCAAATTTATAAACTAAAATCTAAGATTTATGTAAAGTGCTACTACTAAATAAGCAAGTAACAAAAATTAATAATTTCCTTTTAAATTATTTAATGTATTTATTATTAAAGACTTTTCAAAAATAAAATTCTCACTATTTATCATTCCATTGTTTTATTAGAACTAATTGTTACTCTTATCAACTGCTACAAATTAGGTTGTAATATTTTAAATTATTTATAATCAAATAAATGTTCATTATTATGCTTAATAAAAGATTTTTAAAATGAGGAAAGGAAATCTCTTTCTAGAAAACAATTTATAATTTCCAAATTTACATATTATAGTACTACTTTCTGAGATTTAAGTTTTGTTTTTCTTTTAATCATTGCCATTACAGGGTTTCTATATCTAATAACAGTTTATAATCCCTACCAATGTTTAATTTTGATAGAGATAAAATATGAACAGTTAAAATATTAAATATTATGAAACTTCGAACATTTTTTTTGGAAAATCTTTAAAAGTAATAGCATAGCATTAATATTCCAAAATTGTTACTAATATAAATGTATTTCATCTTTATAAATGTGAATATATTCAAGAATAAAGCAAAAATTATCTATCTTCTAATACATCAAACAATATAGTTATAACTTCAAATCAAAACAGTTGGAATGTCATTTATTATTCTTACATATACCATGCTAAAAGTAGTAGCAGCTTACTGGACTTCAACAATATTTACTAATATTTAAACGATAATACAAATGTATGTACTACAAGGGCTATACTATTTGTAATGAGTTTTCAAACTTCAGTACTACTGCTGGACACACATCCCAACTTTAGGAGCATTCGGTGATTTATAAGCAAGGAAAAAGATCTAAAATAAATTTGTAAATTTATTGTTATTACTCCTTCTGTTTAAAACAACTTTAATAGAAATTTTGAGGGTAAAGAAAAATAGATAATATTCAATGCTTATGTAAACAAAGAGTCTAGATCTAAGTGAATCATTCAATCATTATCTTTGAAACGATAAGACAATCTGCAAAAGTAAATGCCCACAAGTACTAGTTATGTAAAATGAAATCGTCCTTACGCTGGATTTTGATCTAATTACTTGAAAAAAAGAGAAAGAAATGACACCAGAAGAGTAAGAAATAATATGTACATACATTCTTGCATGCACCAGACACAAATATACCAAATTCTAAAAATAGTTTAGGTATTCAATTAAAAAGGTTTCCAAAGTTCATTTTGTATTTACTAGTTGGCACTCCTGCAAACTGCAAGTGACATATAACCATTGACAGTAAAGGTTAATTTACTCTCTGCACACAATTTATGTAAACTCAATTTTATTTATATTTACAAATACTTTATCAATCACAACATAACTGATTTATTTCATATTAACATAATTAAACTGGAAATTATTACGAAGAACAAAAATGTTTTCATTAATAAATGTAACTTCATTACAGAGTTTATCGTCCTAGTTAATTATAACAAATACTCTATTATTATTTAGTATGACAGTGTTTACTTATAACTAGGTTAGTTGTTTCTAAAATAATTAAATAACTTGAATATTTAATACTATTAAATATTAAATACTATTCACTAGTAACACACTTCATGAATCACGCTAATCAATCTAATTTAGGAATATAATGGCTAATTTCTTTTTTAACAGTTATTTAATGAAGTTCGTTAACGGTGTCGTTAAAAAGAATGACTTAATCCTAATTAGAAATTGTATTATTTCACATATATACAGTCATGATGGAAGCCTAAAAATAAACAAATTTAAGAAAAGTTGAACCTTAACCTTCATTAAACAAACGATGAACAGGTATAAATGTTACTGCTAAAAAATAAATCCAAGGAATTTCCTTTTATAATTCTTGAAAATTAACAAATACAAATGACCACAAAGCACAAAATTAAATACTTTATTAAATAAATATAGACAGTAAATTGAAGTACTGTAAAGACTACAGTGAAATTGATAGCATAAAACTAAACTTTAGCAAAACAAAATCTTCTAAAATAATAGAAATGATGAATAAAAATGACACTCCTTTATTTTTGGCAAGAAGAATTATTGCATAAATCATTCCTCATCCAGGAACTAGGCAGACTTACAAATTAGTATACAATAATCAATCCAACGTCCTATGTACAATAGAACATTCAACACTCACTCAATAAGAATTATGAAAATTAGCAAAACTTTTCGACAATGAAAATATAAACTACACAATTTATACTTGAAGGTCAATACATATAAATGGAAGGAATGATTAGATAATACAAATCATGTATAATAATGTTGGTTTAAGTAGTTTTTTGATAACTGATGAAGTATGTTTTGTTTAATATTAGGAAGAACCTAGGAAAAAAATATACCGCGATTTATTTTCCATTCAAAGTTCAGATTCGTCAACTTGATTATACAGTTCAGTAATGACCTTTTTATTTCTTAATAAACCAATATAATGTTTCCTTACAAGTATAGCATATTTCAACATGTTTAGTTGGAATTCCTTAAAATTAAATTAGTTCTGTGAATTCGTTTGTATTCTCAAGATTTTCGGTACTCAGTAAATTTCAATTTTATGGGATAGTGTATTAAGTAAGTTAATTTTCAAGTGAAACAACAGGGGAAGTAACGTTTAACAAAAGCTGATTAGAGGAGTCCATTAATCGAAGCATGCTTGATCAAATTAATATGCACTTTAATTGTATTGAACATCGACTAAATTTTAAATAAATAAAAAAACGAGCCCCCAATTTAAACCATTATTGTGAATTACTAAGTGATCATATGTCCAATGCTTCGAAGGCAATGTTCAATAATCATTCATTCGAAACTTCACATTCAATAAATATCCAATTCATCTTTATTATAATGTAACTACCTGGAGTTTGTAGATCTTGTGGTGGAGTTAAAGCTAATGCACCAATTCTAGCAGGAATTTCCATAAGAGCACGTCGTGTATTTCGACGAATATGAGGTTCCGGTGAAGGTGTTTCCATCTGAAAAAAATTAAAGGAAAAGAAATAATTGGATATAAACAATTTTATATAAGCACTAGGAAGTACGAGCATGAAATGAATTCACAAATTCTACCTTTATTTTAGGTCAATAAGTGAATAATAAATTATCCCGCCTTAAAACAATTGAGGACCGTTAATACACCTCAATTAAAAGCAGTTAACATTCATTTAAATATCACTTAAACAATAAGAATATCTTTAAGAACAACATGAACATTGAGTAATAATGTCTAACTCCTACAAAATGGACCCTCAGTAAATTAAGACAGAAATACAACTTTCTGGAACAGCATCAGATCAACAGCGCCAACTGCTTTCGCGGCAGTTGAGGGAGAATATACGATTGGTTTAAATGGGGCGGGATTTCGGTTTCGGCCGCTTATCTAATACAGCAGGCGGTCATATAATGTATACCATAAAATAATACTTTACTATTATATTTTTTGTAGGAAGATATTAAAAATATTATTTCTTTTTAACATGGTTGAAAGATTAATTTTTTTAATAATTTGATTTTTTTCTAGTGCACTAACTGTCTAGTCTAGTATTATCAAATGAAAGCAATAACCATGATGGCTACGTAACTGTTGTTGACTCACAGCTGTGATCAAGTAATTATCATTTCAAATTCTTTTTTTTTCCTCTTACTTTTGAGAAATAAGTCTTAGTTTGTTTTGTATTTGTGATTTTATTCTTATTAACATATTTGTTTAGTTATTAATGTACATCAATTGATGCGCGAAAGTATATTTCGCAAACCTTTGTTCCAACTTATTTTTCTGAAAGCAAGAGAGAGGAAATAGAATATAATGTTGGTGATTTAATTACTTATCTCAAAGTTTATCAATTGTATCATTTTATTTCTCTAAGTAGGTGACCTACTTGTTTTTTTCTAAATGCTACATTTCCTAATTATTTCACTTCTGCGTTTTTGTTACCATAGGATGAGTGAAGTGATGTTTTAAGATCGTTTTAAATGGAAGATAATTTGTACTTCTCAGTTCAACAAAGTAGACGACCTACTGGAACTCGTAGACGAACAAGGTCTACAGGAAGTTTGCGTAAGTGGATGTATTTTTACAACAATTATATCATTGCGAATTATTTTTGCAATGATTTCATAGACGATTTATTTGTTATATCAGTCTTTTTTTCTTTAAGAATCAGTGTTATTAACAGGCTTTTAAGTGTTTAGAAATATAACTGTTAGAATTATCTACTGAGTGTTTATTTATTGATATCGAAACGAGATTGATACTAAAATTCAATATCATAATTTTAAAAAGGAGTCAGACATATTACTTTTTGTATTTTTACTTGAGTTTATAAGAATTCCAACAATATCAGAAAAGCATTCTACATGG
The DNA here is from genome assembly GCA_026182355.1 of Hermatobates lingyangjiaoensis. Taxonomy (NCBI): domain Eukaryota; kingdom Metazoa; phylum Arthropoda; class Insecta; order Hemiptera; family Hermatobatidae; genus Hermatobates; species Hermatobates lingyangjiaoensis. The sequence continues at coordinate 106,800 of JAPFBL010000018.1, read as the reverse complement.
ATTTACTATTGCAAATAATAATATTCACTGATTACAAATAATTAAACTTCCAAAAAATCTTTTGTTGCGTTCATTTTAAAAAGCTTTCACAATAATATAATGAATAATGGTATTCTTTTGCTTGTTTGTTTAATGAATTAAAGTTATATTATGTATATTATTTTAATTTTTTAGCATGGGGAAAGTTCAGTGCTGAATCGAGCAGCAGCATGGGAGAGTGGGATATGTCTCGCAACTTAGCTGGCATGCCAATTTTCAATCAGGTGTGTGGAAGACATTTTATTATAAAAATAGTGCCTTTAGATACCAAAGTATGTTTTAAATAAGGATAGCAAGTAATGTAACCTTTTGAAATGACAGACCTTATGAGAACCATTTACAATGCAGCTAAGTTTGTCAACCACAGATCTCCTGAATGTTGATTAATTCTTTATGGCTGTAAACACTGAAGATGATTGATTTATAAAATAAAAAATCTGGAGTGGCCTACACTAGAAGTAAACATGATATCAAACTTCTTGGGTGTATAATATATAATGTCCCCATTTACGTGTAATAAAAATGTCTAAATGTCAGATGTTTATTAATCTTTCATTTCTGGAGTTAGTACACATAGTGATTATCAACTTAACATTTATACTTATTTTTGTATATCACACCACGATTCATATAATATCATTTATTCTTTATTAATCCTTTATGGCTGTAAACACTGAAGATGATTGATTTATAAAATAAAAAATCTGGAGTGGCCTACACTAGAAGTAAACATGATATCAAACTTCTTGGGTGTATAATATATAATGTCCCCATTTACGTGTAATAAAAATGTCTAAATGTCAGATGTTTATTAATCTTTCATTTCTGGAGTTAGTACACATAGTGATTATCAACTTAACATTTATACTTATTTTTGTATATCACACCACGATTCATATAATATCATTAGTATAGAGACAGCAGTAATAACATTTTAGAAAAGCGGAAGTGTAGATTTTATGTTACGAAATAATCTCTTAAAGGAGAACAAGGGTGTTGTTGCAACAACCAGTGGACCCTCTTACATAGGTTTATCTGACCTTCTACAGTGAAGATTTAAGACAAATTGTCCCATTTAAACCTTGAATATATTGGTGTTTTATCTGAAAAATGTAAGAAGTCGTATTAGCATAATTTTTAATTAAAATGTTGTATGATTTCATTTATTATTTTTTTCTAAGAAGGTTTTCAATTTTGGTCTTTTATAAAATTATTATACTGGGAATTCTATGGCATACTAGTGTTTTTTTAAAAAAAAATCACTTTTATTTTACTTTATCAAACATCATAAATAAATAAATTTACCCTGAGGGGTGTTATCTTTTTCCTGCGTACTGTACTGTGTTATAAATAACAATGTATTCTGTACGTTGCTATAATTGTATATTGAGGAAAAGTATATTAGTAATTAGCCAGTTTTACATACTCAAATCAAATTCAAAGCCCACTTTTCAATGCAATTTAAAGCTTTCGTAGCTGAATTTTTTAATAATAATAGACCTGGACTATTAGACTAGAATAATGAAAAAACAGGATATTTGTCAAAAAGAAATAGCTCCTTCTTTAGGAAAGAGTCCATTCCTCACACTTCAATATTACCCAAAGATAGTATGATTCATAAACACACAAAAAAATTGCATTTGATATTAAGTTTTGTTCAAGGGTACAACACATAGATTGATAAGAGCATTTGGTGAGACAAATCCATCATACCATGGAAAGCATCAGAAATTATGTTTGATTAGAGTTGATTTTTTTTACATGTAAGAATTTTATTCTTTTACATCTCATATTAAGTTATAAAAACTTTTCATTAAACCTCTAAACATCAATTTTTTTTTCAGTGAATTCAGTAAAAAAATTTCTAAGTCAATGTAAACAAATACGACAAGTGTAGCAAGGAAACGATTAGTCCAGGATCGTTCAGTTTTTATAGCTCTGAAGTATTTTTGGTATATTGCTTTTATAGCCTCAAAGATAATGCCAAAATTTTAAGACTCTTGAGTTAATAGCTTAGGAGAAAAAAAAGTGTTGTCTAAAAACAGGTTTTTAGCAAAAAAAGTTTTTGCTTTTACTTTCCCATCATACATAATTGCTCCCAAACTGTACAGCGCATCTATACAATGAGGTCCATTTTTGTGTAAAATATCAATTTGATCCATCAAAAGTTCTGGGCTATAAACTTTGGGTACACACTCACCCACACAGATATTATCGAAAAAACTGCATAAAACTACTTTTGGGACCTCAAAACATGTAATTCTGTCAAATCGAATTTGTTCACGATCACTATACTTTACTTATAATAAAGTAAAACAAAATAAACATCACCTTAATCTGCAGATGTTACAAAATAATTTAATTTTAAGCATAAAATTGTCCTTAATCCTCAGAAAGCGAACGTAAAATTAAGACTTAACATTAAAATTACCTCTTTTTTGGAACAATAAGTAGAAAGTATACTTGCCTATGACTCCAGTGCTCTGGACGTCCACGGTATAGAAGCTGCTGTGGCAGACGTTTCAACGGAAATAGGAAATATTGGAGACAAGTATGGTCTATTTATTCTGACTGAAATGGCCCACCAGCCCATAGTCATAGCCTATTTATCTCTGACCCCTTAACGGCAATACACTTCGGTAAACAGTAGAACCGAAATTTCCTTACTTCCCCCGACTCTTAGGTTATATAGGTCAGGCAACAAATTTTAAATTATTTGTAGCCAGTGGTACGGAAAACTCAGCCTTATTTAGTATCAATACTTAACCATAGGCCTGCAGTTTATAAAAGTTTTCCAGTAACCGTTTCAAATAGTTCCAAATTTCTAGAGGTATCTTATGTGAACACGACTTATTTAATGTTAAAAACACACGTTTGATTGATAATACCACAAAATTATGTACCGGTGGTTACATTTCATGAATAACTCTGAAGTGTGTAACTTTTGTATCTTTTATAAAATATATTAAATTAATTTGTATTCAATATGTATTTTAGACTTCTAACTTTGAAATGATTACTTTTTATCATAGTCATTTGAAAACCATTGGTGATATTAAGTTCTAACTTTAGGTGATAATTTAAAACTAATTCCATTTTTAAAAGTATTACCTATTGTGCTTTTTGTGATTTTAAAAATAGTTATTTATTTTTATTTAATAAAGTGTATTTTTGTTTAATTTAAACAACCATCAACTCAGGTTTATGTAAGTGTTTGTTGATTTCTTCTAAACAGATTTGGGGAATTTGAAAATAACACTATTAATTACACTGTAACAGATAGTAAAAGTAATGAATTAAACAGATTTATTTATTTTGAAAGGAAACAGAGTAAAAGTTAACATAAAATGGTGTCTGTAACAATACAAACAATAATTATAATTAAATCGTATCTGAAAAGGGGAATTAAATTACACGTTATGAAGTACAACTTTTTATGCAATTATTTATCCATCTATATGTATAAATATCAACATTCTATAGTAATTCAATTCTAACTGTAAAGAAACATCCTGCCCAAAATTAAAAAAAATGTGTTTAATTGCATGTTATTTGTTTTAGAGTGACTCAGACGATGTGAACGGCTTGTTTCATCTTCCCCCCAGCAGATTCAGACGTTTATTCTCAAACATTGAGTCCGATTCAGTGAATGAGAACTTCTCCCCGATAAAGCCAACTACCAGAAGGTTATTCTTTTATACATTTTATTAAAAAACACTAGCATACTAATAAAAATGTTTTAATTAATTGAGTTTCGAATTATGGATGAAATATAATAATTTTGTATTTAATGTAATGGATTAATTTATTTTAGTGAAGTATCTACAGTATAGTAAGTTAGAAAAGTTGCTCCCTTCTTAGTTAAGTTAGGACCATAAGGTTTTTATGTGGGACTTGGAAAGCCTCGAGCGTTCTGTCCTTCGGAGAAGTTGTAGAGCAGTCGTTCTTGAGCCTCCTCCTATCATTTAATACTCCTCCTGTTGTACTGAACTTGAATGACAATCATAGAATAATGCATCAGCTTATCTCGCAGATTTCCTTTCCTATACGATCTGTTTCGGGAATTCGCAACCTTTTTCTAGATTGACCCTAAGAGTTTTCAAAGAGTATCCATTCTTGCTGTTCAGTAACTTATCGAGTTAACTATTGCACTAAGGGGCCAGGTTAGATCAGTGGTTAACGTACCCGCCACTGAACTGATAGGACCAGGGTTCGATCCCCACCTGGCCCTCGATTTATTAATGTGGGAGGTGAATAAATCTGAGCGCGTCGTCCCTCGGAGAAGGACGTTAAACCGTCGGTCCCGAGCCTGTACGATGCCAGGTATTCCTTAAAGATCCCTACTCTAAATACACTTGAGTTAGGCAGAACTTAGGACTCCCACTGTAAAATCAATCTTCATTGCGTGTGTTCCCTTGTGGGACTACCACTGCAACCTAAACTAACTAACCTAATTATTGCACGATTAAATATTCAATTTATTTTCTTTCTAACTATTTATAAATAGTTCATAAGACCGTTTTAACTAAAAAAAAAACCAAACATCCGATAGATGACTTATGGTTTAAACAGGTCATCTATTGGGATCGTCAGTTTGCTGATGAACTGTTTTATCTTGAAATTCATTTAAATGTTCCATTATTACCAGTCTTTGTTCTTTATGGTATATACCAGGTCAATCGAGTTCTCCAGGTTATCCGGTTCATGTGCAGTTGTTATGACATAATAACCTACGACGAAGTGAAAGATACACTTTTTTAGGTTGAAAACTGAACTACCAACAACTCAGGTTTATATAAGTGTTTGTACATTTCTAAACAGATTTATTTATTCTGAAAAGAATACAAAGTTAAATTTAACACAAAATGATGTTTGATTAATAATATAAACAATAATAACAAATCGCACCTGAAAATAATAAATTAAATTACCCGTTTTGAAACACAACTGTTTATGCAATTATCTATGTATATATATCAAAAATGGTATTGTAATACAGTTGTGGCTATAAAGAAATGTATTAACCAAGACTGAAACCTCTCTACATAACCTTCACGGGAACTGGTTAGGTCTTTATATCTGCCTCTGTGGGGTCGCTTTTAGAGTAAAGTGACAATTTCCTTCTGTGAAAACGATTGGAAATTTCCTTTTTCTTGCCCCAGTTATTTCATAAATGATGAATGAAGGCTGCCGCACACTCGGGAAGGGTCCAATCCTGACTTTATATGTTTTCTTTTTTTTTCGGTTGAGTTGCTTCCCATTTTCTATGTACCTTGATCACCAATTTTAAAATAATATATTTTCATTTGTTTTTTTCTATTTATTCTAACTCATTTCAAAGCTTCGTCTACAATTTTACTATCTCTTCTCAATCTTAAGTTAAATTCCTTGTTTTCTGTCATTTCTATTCGATTAGTAATAGATGATAATCCAAACACAGTAAATATTGATGTTCAAATGTAGAACTATAGATAGTTCTATGTATATTATGCTCCAGAGTATGTATGTTAGAGGTGTGGAACAATCTTCCGCTGTATTTGTTTAAGTTGTTCAATCTCGGCTAGTAATTTTGAATCTTATTCTATTTACCAGTATTTGATTCAGGCTTTTTGCTTTTTTCTTGTGGAGAAGGGGGAGGGGGGTTGTTATCATAATCTATCTTTTTAATGCTTTAAAAGTTGAAAATAGACAATGTAAACATGTTTTATTTATATTCAAACGGAATTTATTCATATTTTTTTCTCTCGAATCGCTAAAATTGACTATCGGACGAGTACTAAAATTAAAAAACCAGGATTTTGCATTATTAAACAAGCAAAAAATGTCTTATACGTTCAGTGTTTTGTTAACTTTTTGACCTAGTTAAAACCTTCCCAGGATCAATCATATTTCATCTATAATAATAAAGCTATTTCGAAATGCATAACAAACAAAGATACATACATACATACCGGATATATATATATATATATATATATATATACAAAACTAAAATTTATCGGGACTAGGTCAGTTCTTCAGGTTCAAATTAAACTTTCATTGCCAACGTTTCGGTCTTAATTTAAAACCTTTTTCATAGGCCTACAAAAACAGAAGAAATATAAGAAATAATACAATCATTCAAAAATCAAACATACATAAAAGTGCAATTAGTTACAATTAAGAAATTACAATAGAAATTTTGGCTATAGGTTAATGAGAAAACTTATAGAAGTATACATTTTGAAACAGAAAAACTAAGTATTATATTACAAATTATCTTACAAAGAAAAATAGTATGTGGATTTTAACAACAACTGTAGTCTGAATGAACACGTGACACTGAACTGAAATAATCAAGCAAGGTAACCAAATTTCACCAGACAACCAAAAAGACAAAAACACAATTTTTCATCTATCAACAATGTTTAACTTAACACACCCGAATAAATACTATTTAAATTTGAAATGTCACTTCTATAATTAATGGATGACTGGTCCTTTCTAATATATAACATTTCCAGAGTTTTCCTTTTCTGTTCATCCATTTCTTTGGCTATTATTTTTCAAGATGGATCTGTTCTTGAAATAGTATAAGTTTCTATTTCAAGTAACTTATAATTGTATTATATATAATTATAAAGAAAAATAATTTGTAATGTAATACTTAGTTTTTTCTGTTTCAAAATTTATACTTCTGCCTATGAAAAAGATTTTAAATAAAGACCGAAACGTTGGTAATGAGAGTTTAATTTGAACCCGAAGAACTCACCGAGTCCCGATAAACTTTAGTGTTGTCTCTATTCCACTGTCGATACTTTTATCTATATATATATAGCCAATTAAATAAAATGATTCCATGAATTAAATAAACTAGACTCATAGAAAGAGCACACTTAAAAGAGATCACAGAAACTCACTACTATATTTCGACCGTGTCGTATTCAGGTAGAGAAACAAGAAGTGAGTTGGTCCGAAGACAGGCGATACCTTAGGACGACATGATTGAAATATAGTAGTGAGTTTCTGTGATCTCTTTTATTTGTGTTATTTGTTTGAATCTATTATATATATTTAATTGAAATAAACGCAGCTTCCGCATTCACGATTTTAATAATCCCTTCTTTTTTGCCTGTCTTTTAATAAAGTGCCTTCTGTATTAAAGAAGGCACTTGATTAAAAGACAGTTAGGCAAAAAATAAGCGAGTATTAAAGTCGTGAATGCGGAATCTGCCATTTATTTCAATCAAATATGTTTAAATGAGCATCTGCTGCCAATTTATACTAATATATATATCATCAAACCACAGTATGAACTGGGAAAAAAATACTAAGACCTTTCAACCGTTATAAGCGTTCTTCGTCAGAGTCAAAAACCGAAGTGAGTTGAGTTGGGAAGACCGCTTGTTACGGTTGAAAGATCTTAGTCTTTCTTTCCCATTTCATATTGTGGTTTGTTCATTGATTGTTATTTCACGTGATGTTTTGAAATGTTGTTATATATATGTTTGACAAACAATATTCCATCGTCGTCATAGAAGTAAACTATCGAATTGGCTGATGCCACTTGAGTAGTTTACTTCTACCTGATGACGACGGATATTAATATTCGAAAAAAATGCGTCTATCTGTGAAATATTTATTTCTTACTTAATATTTTTGTCATAATTAGTCCTTTGGGGTCGTTTTTCAAGTATCACTTAAATATATAATTGAAATAAGTGCAGTAATTCTATATAAAATCGGGACTCACCAGGTTTACTATGTAACTGGTTTCTGACTTTTCGAGGGTATTTTTTTTTATAGTAAGTATATTGGTATTTAGTTAGTTTTACAGGATTTTTCCAGTTTGAAGGTTAGTAATTTCACTTCAGTTGAAAGCTCACCTATTTTGTTTTAAGAATTACAACATGACATGTTAATTGCTAAAACAAATAAGTGATCTTGATGAGTAACTGGTGAGTAGAGAAGTATGAGTTAGAGTTTGGGTGATTTTGTGCTCTTGCTCTGTATAGAGGTGAGAATTGATATTAACAGGGGTTGTCGCTTGGTGCCTGCATCTAGATCCAGAAGTATATTGAAACTCTTGCACAGGAAGAGGAAGTTGAAGAGGATGGCGATGGATGTGGAGGTCGCTTCCTCTTCCAGGCCCTACTCCTGCCAAACCAGCACTGCTCTTGGCTCAAAGAAGAAGAGAATCTTGAGGCATGGATCAAACTGTGAAAACAGGTACAGTATGTCCAGTAACTCGACGTATTTACTCATGTTGCTTTTTCAATTATTATTTGAGAGTGACTATACCACTGCGTCTTACAAAAAAAAAAAACTATTGCACTTCCCCTCTTCTGTACTAAAGTACCCCAGCAGTTAGCTTCAACGTCTCCAACGTTGCTGGTTCCAGTGGTAAAAGTTTTTCTATGGTTTGTTGTCCCGAAGCACCTACCTCTGTGCAGCAAAGTTGCTTACAGTCAGTCAGAAGGTGCAACGGTGTTTCTTCCTCTTATTTTTACAGAATTTGCATCAACCATCATTGATAATGTCCATTCAGGCTCCCTACGTTTCGGGAGAAAGTAACTTCCTTTCTCCATCTTCGGGACCTTAGGTGCACTTGTAGGAGGTTGCCTTCCACTAGTTAGCGCTTTTAGACCCTCTGTGCTTCCAGAGGATGGTCTCCGGACTTCCTTCTCCTTTTTATCATACAGGGGAAAATCTCTGTATATCTATCGGTGGTATTTTGTCCGCTCGGGCACAGCACCGCATTCCGGAGTAAGGCTGTTTACTCAAGGAGTCGCCTGGTACCCTTGAGGCTCCGATCGTAATACAGCAACCCCTGTATCACCCATCCTTTGGCACGGATTGGATGACGCCTTGGATTGGGACTGGGATAAGAGGAGAGGATTTGGGAAGTTGGAAGGATTGTGAAACGAATGCGGTCAGGCCTAGCCCCTGGCCACCTTCTCCTCCTCTTTCGTTTGTTTCTGCATATAGCAGGTTAATAGAGTAGCCTCGTGAAGGCCAAAAGTCAGAGTTGAATGTTATAGAGGCTATTAGAGGTACTTAATCACTCCATTACTACCCCTCATGTTGCTTAGTCAAAAGAAAAGGTTTTATGAAAACCACCTTTCAACAGTATAGTGTTCCAGTAGAATACATCTAAAATACAATTAAAATAATTGTACAAATTAGTTATTTCAAAATAATTTCAAATAAATGAAGTGTAATGGGGAAAAACCAAAATGGGTTTTGGTACTCGAGGTCCCTACAAATGGAGGTACTCGTTACAGATCAGTACTCTAAGTACACTTAACTTAGACAAATCGTCTTCGGATTTCTTAACGCTTCCTGCTCTAATAGAAGCCACTCACTCTATGTATATAGCAGAATTATATATATATATATATTATTAAAGTAGACGGCAGCTTCCGCATTTACGACTTTTTTGCTTGTTTTCTCTAGTTTTCTTACTAGTTTTTTCTGGTAGGGAGTGATTTCATGGAGGAGTTGTCCCAGAGACATCAAAGAAATAATCTTTTAGCTTAATCAATAATATTATATTTTTTACACTTACAAGCTTTCGATTTTTTCATAAGCTTAATCAATAATATTATATTTTTTACACTTACAAGCTTTCGATTTTTTCATAATTATATTTTTTACACTTATGAAAAAATCGAAAGCTTGTAAGTGTAAAAAATATAATATTATTGATTAAGCTAAAAGATTATTTCTTTGATGTCTCTGGGACAATTCCTCCATGAAATCACTCCCTACCAGAAAAAACTAGTAAGAAAACTAGAGAAAACGAGCAAAAAAGTCGTAAATGCGGAAGCTGCCGTCTACTTTAATAAAATATGTTTACAAGAAAATCTGCTGCCAATATACACTAATAATATATATATATATATATATATATATATATATATATATATAACAGTTCAAAAATGAAGATGGGTAGCACAGAAAGTAAAAGAAACACACTTACAGACTCAAATTTTCGGGTAATCCGTCTTCAGGAGAAAAGAGAAAGGGAGACCAAGCACGTTGTAGACGCAACGGCTAGTAACTAGCCAACAACGGTTACTAGCCGTTGCGTCTACAACGTGCTTGGTCTCCCTTTCTCTTTTCTCCTGAAGACGGATTACCCGAAAATTTGAGTCTGTAAGTGTGTTTCTTTTACTTTCTGTGCTACCTATCTTCATTTTTGAACTGTTATTGTGTCCAGTTTGGATCGTCTTTCCGTTTATCAAGTGAAATATATATATATAATGATTTGTTTTTTAATAAGGTCCACAGTTATAAAATTTATGCTCTTCAAAGGATGTATGTGTGGTCATTTTATGATTTGGTACTATTAATCATGGGCAAACCATGAGTGGCAACGGTACTTGGTGTCACCCATCGAAGTAGTAACCATACCAAATGTTACTTAACTTCTAATTGAAACTAATATACGCTTATTCTACATGGCTATGTCCTTGGTACTGTTGATATCTTTTTCCTAAACCACAATAAAAATGTGATTGCATGCTTTTGTTTCAGATTTTGCAGTGGGAGCAGCAGTGGGAAGAGAAAGCGCAGTGCCCGTAGTCTTACAGATCCTCCGAGAACTGTGCTGGCACTGCACAGATTGAGCCTCAAGGATGACAACCAGAATCACAACAGCAGTTCTTCTCTTTCCAGCAGCGAAAGTGACCCGGGGATATACACCAATGACGAGGGAAGAGAAGGTAGTGTTTGAAATTCAAGATTTATTAGTTTATGGACAGCTTGGTTTGGAGCCAAAACGACCTTTTACCTATTGCTCTTATAACTACCCCATAGTACCTACTCTGTATTGCGTTGTGCCTCAGACATGTATTCCTTCAGTTTACTTATTATCCTTTTTTTTAGATCTTCTGTATTTCTTGAAGTATTATGAGTGCTTTGAATATTGAAAGTATGAAGCTTTATTGGAAGAGAGCTCATATTACTATCAGCTTTTTTTTTATAATTTGCAGTTTCAATAATCAAAGTTTGAAAATGAAATCAAACTTTGAAATTAGAGTTTTTCAAGTTTAGATGTTGTCGAAATTAGATATATTATGCAATATCAGTATATATCATGGTAAATACAATATACCGTTGTTCAATAATGAATAATGGCTTTACATTTTTTTTAAATATTATTTATATCACTTTTAAAATTCGAAATCATCCGATTAATAAAATCTAGATACATGAAAAGAAATTGTTTTTATCAAAATAAGAGCCACTATTGATCTTCATGAAGTACAGTAATATATTTTCCTCACAGTCATGAAATCAATCCATTTTCAAGAATCTATATAAATAAAAGAAAAGTTTCGTCTGTACATTGCTTATTAGTGACTTATTTCAAGTTATCTTTACGTTTCGTACATTTGACAAACCTAATCCACCCTTAGAAAAATTTCTGTCTGTCGGTTTGTCCGCAAAATTTTGTCACAAGTAAATAGCCACCATAAAACATAGCGAGCTGAAACTTTGACAGTAGATTTGTATATGTTTAACTTAAAATATAATCTTTGAATAGATTGAAAATTCAACGTAGAAGTGAAGTTATGGACTTTTAAGCTGTCTTTGGGTAAGATCATAGACGTGTTTATTTTGAAAATATACAGGTATAGGAAGTAGGTATTGTTAGTTGATTTCAATTTCATTTGTATTTAAGCTCCCAACAAGCTATTTCTAGTGATCTAGCTGAAGGGTAAGTAGATTGCTAAATAGGTTCTGGACCGTGAACGAACAAGGTCGATCAGAACACGAAGTAGTCCTCAGAAGATGGGAGTGATCTTCAGTTGTTAGTATGGCAGCACTAAAACTGGAGATGTAAGTCTAAGAGAAACATGACTTGTTTGCAGGAGATGACGAGCAAAGCGACTGGGTGTGGGACGGCGCCCGCGCAGGTGGCTGGAGCGAAGAGGTGGAGGTATCAGAGGCTGCCGAGAGGCAGGCCTCCTTGCTGCTAGCTCTGGCCTCTTCCAGTCTGTCTTTGGCACCGCGTCATCGCAACACCGCCCCAATACCGCCAGTGGTAAAACCCACAGTAACCTTCATTCCATAAACACTCTTTCTTCTATTATTTATCAGTTTGCAACAATGTGTCTATACCTTCATGTTCAGACACCACTTTCGACGAGTATATTTTCTGAAATTAGACCACCTGACCAATCCGTAGACTTAACTTTTACATTTATAATAGTACTCACTCTCTATATCTGAACAAGTAACCGTACGGCAATCACTTTTTGTCGGCATCACAATTTCTTTTCTTGATTTCTTTTTTTGATCACAATTTCAGCAATGCTTAGAGTAAAACACTTTGATTTGACCGCAGAATCTGCTGGCAAGTGAAAACTTTTTTAAATAAACAACACGTTTTACATCATGCTGATAATTTCAAACATTATTTTATTTCCCATTGATATTAGGAAAAATCCCCCATAATAAACATTTTATGAGAACAGTGACAGATCCTATTGCCACTGAGTCTTTAAATATATAGATTTGGTATAAAAATCTAATTGCTCGTAAAATTCGCGTGTTTAGAAATTTTTGAATATCGAGTACGCGTATTTCCTCATCATATTTTTTAATGAGGAAAAGATGAAATGCTAATTATATTCATTGCAATTAATTAGAAATTCATTAAACAGTTTCACATAAAAAGAATTAATAGTTTTATATATAATCATACATAATTAATAGTTTCTACAATTACGGGGATTCAAAGTAATTAAAAAATCACTAACTATATATGCACTAATTATATAAACCACTAAAAAATATAATAAAAATTATTATATTTTTATGATAATTGTTTTTTATTTATTGGTAAATGATTGGAAATATATATTCAAAGTTAAATCTTTTTATAATAAAATATCTGATGTCATACTCATTATATTTTCATTTCATATTTTTTTAAAGAATATATATAGAAATATATGATTTTAAAAGATTCCTAATAGAGTGAACTTTATTTGCAAAAACTCATATAATTATCAAAATTATGTGAAACAGTAATCAATTTTGAAATTAAAATTGTTCAAGTCTACTTGATGTAGAAATTAGATTAATTATGTCATATATCAGTATATATCATGGTAAATCAATATACCGTTGTTCAATAATGGATGATAGCTTTAATTTTTTTTAATTTAAATAATTGTATGTTGATTTGAAGTTTTCTTTACAAAGTCGCAGAATTATTGTTCTGTAGTTAGATAGGTTCATTGCAGTTAGTTAGGTTTTAAAACTTGCATTGATGATTAAAAGACACACACTACTGACTTTATATTGATTTATAGAAAGGAAAGTCTGGTGAGACTTTACACGATTTTCATTTACATAATTTTAAAGGGCCACGCTGTTTATTGTTGTGCTGTTCATATTGATACTTATTATTTTCCAAACCAATTACCTTTCTCTGATTTTTTCTCTTTCTCAATTGTTCAATTTGATTGTAATTTAATATAATATTTGTTTTACTTTTTTTTGCTTTATATCTGTATGAATGGAAAAAAATCCTTGAACAGTTCGGTTACCACCATTAGAGAAGAGTTTTTTGAACTTTTAATCCTGCAGGACAATTTCAAATAACATCGCATCCTATATATAGTAGTACCTCGGGATACGAGTGCCCCAACATACGAGTTATTTGATATACGAGCTTTCAAATGAGCAAAATTTTGTTTTGACATGCGAGTGAAATTTGAGATACGAGGAACAGCCAATTGTAGTATCAGGTCATTTATAAATATATACATTTCTTTTTTCTACTATGCCGCCTACTGCCCACTCAGTTCTCAGTTTACCTTTGAAAATTGGATGATCAATTCAATTAGAAGATCTTGGGAATGTGGGAGAGAGTTTCACGGTTCGTGGCAAAGAAAAAGTTGCAACTGGTGGTGCATCGGATCTATTTAATGAAACTTGCCTAACTCATGTCCTTAGCATTCTGAAAGGGAGGAAGAAACAAACCTCTTTTACAGTTTTTTTTTAATCCTGCGAACAAGGCAAAGACCAGTGAAGAGAAAGCAGTAACTAAAATGAGGCATACAGTAGCATTTAAGTTATGTCTCAGTTAAATTTAAAGAACCAAAATTCTAATTGCATATGTATGTTAACTTAATAAAACCACTTTTTTAACCAGTTTTTCTAACCACCTCTATATTCTCTTTTAATATGTTTTTATACAATATTTATCATTTATAAATACATTTTTCTTATTCAAAATCACGTAACAAAAACAATTAGGGGTAAGTATTTTTGGGGCTGGAACGGATTAATGGCATTTCAATTAATTTCAATGGGGAATATTGCTTTGAGATACGAGTAAACTGAATTGACATACGAATTAAACTCGTATCCCGAGGTTCCACTGTATAGTAAAATTTAAGTAAAAACACCGAATCGCCGTGATTGTATCTAAAATCTTGTGGAGTGATTTTCAGCAAAACAAAAATTCTGCGTGTTGACTGTTATTCTGTCTCAGGAATGGCAGTAACTTAAATATAAAATTTAGTAATTAAAAATATTTTCGTTTTTGGGGAATATCCGATCATAAATGAACGTATATACACTGACACAAACCAATTTGCAAAACTGATTTCCTTGGAATCAGGAGGGCCCCCCCCCCCCCCCCAAACGTGTATTTTCATCGAAAACTAGGGATTTCGAAGTTCAGCCTCGAATGAAATAATTACATATATTCTCTATATTTCATATTTCCCATTTAGATGGAGACTTCAGATTTAGATATATTTGTCTAATATATCAGTGAAACTATCATTTTTTTGGAGGGAAAAATATATACACATACATTGAGTTTGGTTTATCACATTATGATAAATACACATATATTTAGTTTCTTCTTGAGAAATGATAGTTTGTACCGTGATTGGACAAAATCATCGAACCCATGTGGGTTTGAGGAGGGACCGATATACCTACAGATATACAATGGGCATGGGTTATCCCATTATGATAAATATGCATCTTCCGTTTTTTTTCTAGGTTATGAGAAAGCTATGTGCCATTATTGAACAAAATTAGCGAAGCTTTGTGGTTTTGTGAGGCAGACAAATATGAGTTATAGCATTGTGATTTATAAGTGTGTTCTGTTACGTCCTGGGAATGACGAGGCAAGTGTGCAAGTTGAAATGAATCATGTAAGGTCTGTATGAGATATATAGATGAAATTGTTGTTTCATATTTGTATCCTCTGTCATATTGTCTCTGTCTGTTGGTTGTATGTCATTAGTTCAGATTTCCTGTTTTTGGCTTTAGTTCTTAATAAACTTGCTTTCTTTTCGATATTTGAATTGAATTTAACTCTTTTATTATATTATTTCATTTTGTTCTTGTTTTAAAGAAGTATATAAGTTATACAGTGGACACAGCTTAATATAATCACGGATAATGTTATCAATTGGTTAATATTATCGGAATTTCTGATCCCCGCTCCAACATACAATATGCCTTACAATTATATCGCTTATTGTGATGAGAACATCGGTTATTGTTATCAATTTTTTTTTAAAAACCTGGGGACATTTTTCGTTGAGTTAAGCTCCAGCGTAAATGCCCAACGAGAAGTTGTTCTAAGAATACAGATTTCACTCTGGTCAAGCAAGAGATAAGATTGCCTTATTTCAATGCTGGTATTCAGTTTTCTGCTTTTTTAACTGTCACTCAAATCACTCAGTTTCAGTTACTGTGCCAGGTTACCAAATATGACAAGCTATCTGATGCATAGATAAAAGGCTCTGTAACAGTGACTTTTTGGTTTTCATTGATTTTCTTACCCCTTCAAGATTAATAAACGCAGAGATTTAACATGAAAGAAAGAGCTGCAATTTTAGAGTTTTAATAAGCTGCCTAAGATGGGGCAAGGTGAGGTTTCTGAATAACTGTAAATATCCCAGACGTTTCGTTTCTGTGCAAAATTTTAAAAAGCAACACAAGACTAGAGATATACATCAAAGGTATTCCAAAATTTTTTGCGCGAAAAAATAGGGACTCGAAAAAACAATTAAGTCGAATTAACTTTGAAAATGTGGTTTACAAATGCCCGAGAAGATGACTCGGAAACATGTTTCAGAAGAAACAATTCAAAACTGTTTCAAGAAAGGTGGTTTCTCGTATAGCACTAGTGCACCAACAATGGAGGACATTGTTACTGAAAAACCAAGTGACAATATGTGAGCTCTTCGCATGTTACGGCTTGGAAAATAGATCTTCTCAATTTGAACTTCATTATGAGCACGGGTCCTTTATAAATAATCTGCTGCGAAAAGACGTGAATTAGACAAAGCTGGATGATTAAGTTAAATAAATAACTTAATGTATTAATTATAGTTTAAATAGTATTACTATTTATTAAATATTTTATTTATTTGATTTTTTGGTTTTACTAACCTCATGAACGACAAAATGGTAATTACCATTTCTTCGGTTGTTGTTATCAATCGGTTATGGTTATCACTTTAGGTGTTTAAAAAAATGATTACATTAAGCGGCGTTTACTGTACATACTCGTATTAGAAAGAGAAAAAAATCACAAATAACAACTAGGTGTGTTTATAAAATACTGTGGATGTTTTATTTGCTATGTTTTTAATGATTATTTTTCTGTGTATAAGATAATGACTTTATGAATGGATTGTGCAGACTAAAGGAGGCAGGGAGATTCAGATGGGCAACCGGCGGAGGTTTCGTAACGACAGACCCAGTGTGAGCGCACTCACTTTTGGAGAGAGACTGGCCAGATATTTGCCTAAACCTCATCGATCTCAGCTAAGGTACTGCCATTTAGTATCTATTTTATTTCATCAATCAAGTTTGAACTGAAATTACTCATTAATTTTAGATATTTGAATAAAGAAAATCACATAATTGACTGATTTTTTACTATTAGCTAAAAAAGAAAGTACATTGTAGATTAATATTTTGAATATTTGGCAAAAAATTTCATGATTGAATGAGTGACAGAAAAATTCAAAAATGAAGGTACTGGTTTAGTATGTGACCTACCTGGCTGTATAATTCAGGAGACGCAAGTTCCCTTCAGATTATCACTCTGAATAGTGGTCGAGTTATTTTCAACTTGAGCATTTCAACTCCAGTTTGTTGATCAACTGCTACAATACAGTAGTCTAGCTACTGAATGCACCAAGAATTCAGGCATCTTTATTGGAAGACAATAGTATTTTATATATATATATCAATGATGAAACCACAATATGAAATGGGAAAACAAGACTATTATCTTTCAACCATAACAAGCGCTCTTCGTCAGAGTCAAAAACCCAACTGAAACACTAGATGCAGAAAACATCTGGTGAGTGGTTGAGAAGAGTGGGAGGGAAGAGTGGTATTTTAAGAGGGTGAAAGTTCAGGAAAGGACAAATATCCAGAAAGTGATGTTTGGGGAAACAAAGGAGTACAGTAAGACACAGTAAAAAACTATCCACTAGCTGTCAACCCTCTTAGAAGAGGCTCACTCCACTCTTCCCTCCCAATCTTCTCAACTCCTCACCAGATGTTTTCTGCATCTAGTGTTTCAGTTGGGTTTTTGACTCTGACGAAGACCGGTTGTTACGGTTGAAAGATCTTAGTCTTGTTTTCCCATTTCATATTATGGTTTGATCATTGATTGTTATTTCACGTGTTTATGTGAAATCTTTTTACATATATGTATAAAACAATTCAACAGTATATCGACCGTTTGATAGAATAGATGTGTTATCTAATCGGAATTCGGTCAATTTTCTAAGTTCAAAAATCAAACTCTCGTAACCGACGTTTCGGTTCTATTTAAAACCTTTTTTATAGGTAGAAGTAAGACTCTGCATTGTAACAAAAGGTAGCTGGAGACTTTAACCTTTCCTAGTGGGTGAGAATCAAATTTGTAAAAGCCTTTCTTGTGAACTGTTAATCATTTGGAATGAGCTGAAGTCGGGTATAAAAAGCAATGACGAGCGACCAAGAGCTTTCGGTCGTCTATGACGTAAAAGTAATAGATCAGTCGACTTATTCCAAGCTCATCTTGATGAATACTGCTTGCGCTTTCCAAAGGTAGCTCATGCTGATTTATTTTTATCCATTCTCGACTAAATCAGCGAAATCTATAATGACTCAAAATAGAATTAAATGTCTCAAATGTTGGTATTGTTTTAGCATTGAGTATATATGTTTTATTTCATATACCTTTTGGATAATATTCTTTTCTGATTTTTTATTTATATCAATTCTTAACAAATTGAGTTTCAACAAATTACTTAATGCTTATCCAACTATAAATATGTCTTAATAACATAGGATATATTAAAACCGGATAGGTATCATACTATCTATACCTTTATTGAGCTGGACCACATACATACCAAAATGATTTGGACGGAACACATATTGTACCAAAAACAAGATATGGACCAATTACTATACTAAATTCCCGGTGATGGACCACATACTATACCAAAATCAAAATGGTAACCCATAACGATACAAAATTAACTTTATATTAAAAAATTATTCCATATGTGATTAGCAGATTGACCTGCTAATTCAGAGATTTCAAAATATATTTTTGAAGCAATCTGAATCAAAAATAAATCTGATTGAATTTAAATTGAATTTATACTTTCTAAGAAATTGAATATAAATGTCATCTATATTTGTACTTATGTAAAAATATTACTTAATTTTGATTTAAAAAGAAATAAATTTCTTATTTACCGTCCCTGAGTTTATTTAAATACGAACGAATAAATATAAATAATGTTTTCCTATTTAATATATTTCCAGAACTTACACTTATTTAGAAATGTTTGAATAATTTTAAATGTAACTATAAAAAATACTTGGTATACATTAGCCTGTGGGTTCTCAGAATTACGAGTATGTAATCATAAACTGTTAATATCACCTTCAGAGGTGTACAGTTAATACTTGGAAAGAAAATTTTTCATTTTTTTTTTAACAAAATATAACGAAGTCTGTTTTATATTCAAATATGAGTATTAGTTATTTTGTGTACAAAATGTTAATATTAATATGTTAAAGCAAATATGTTATATTTTTTATTTTTATAATACAATAACACAATATATTACTTAGGAGTAGAATGAAGAGTCTAACAGCAAATAGTCAAAATGATTATTTAATTATCAATAACAAAGGCAAAAATCTAATATGTACTTTCTTTTTTCGCCAACAGTCAAAAGTTCAGTAAATTATGTAATTTCTTTTATTTCAAATATTTGAAGTATTAGTGTACTATGTAATTTTGTTCTTCTCAAACAGTTAAAAAAATCAACATTGCATACTTATTTTTTTTGTAAGTCAAAGAATCGCAATATTAGTAACCTTTTTTGTAAGCACTCAAGTAATCTGTATTATGTATTTACCTTTTTTTTATTTGTTCAAGTATTGTATGAATGAATATATTATATACCTTTGTTGTTAGACTTCAGAACATGCGAGAGCAGGAAAGAGATCAGATGAAGCACTTGGCCGAACTGTACTCAATTGATTTGGATCTTGTCGAAGAATCTGCACATTCCATCAACTGCCCTCTCCTCTCCAAGTCCAGGTCCATTTCCTGCTCCTTTAACTATGCTAGTCATCAAATATTATTTCGTTTTTGTTGTTTATTTTAGTTCAGTTCTGAATAAATGTTCATATGCGAGTATGGAAATAAAAGATGACTTATTTTATGGGTGTGTTTGAAGTTGGGTTAGGCTGATAAGAGTTGTTATGAAATAAAAATCAACGACAAAACTGCAGTAAAAAAATTAGAAAAATGACTAAAATCTTTGAAAAAAGTTAAGAGTATGAATGTTGGATTGAGTATTATTGAATCCTTATTACAATAGTATTTTAAAATATAAAAATAATTGTAGTTAATTATTCGAAATAAAAGAAGATACTTTCTTTTATTTTATTATCTTTTAAACACCTTAATCATTCTTCTATAACCAGCAGGGGTAAAAGAATTCAAGAGTTACACTGAAATGACACAATTGCGTCTCAGGTCTGATGTGAAGCTGTCACACAGGATGACACAGATGCTCAGAAGGCATGGGAAGTGCAATGCGTATCTGAACCGCTTTGAGATTGCAGAAAGCTCTGCTTGCCTTTGTAGGTCAGCTTGTCAGATATTGGACCACTTGTTGTTTGAGTGCTAACTCTTGGAAGGAACAAGAGTAGACCTTGTCAGAGAGGTGCTGACCTCAGGAGGTACACTGCCTGAGGAACACAGTGAAATTGTGAAAAGACACTATGGACCATTCCAGAAACTAGTGAATCATATAGATTTAGACAGGTACAACTTATAAAATTCTTACTTCATTATTAAGCTGGACTACTATTAGAAGTATAAATCAAATAATTATTATAACTAGTTCAGTTTGTGTCTAATTTATTGTTAAAAAAAAAAGAAAAGTTTATTACGTCTCAATTTAAGAGACGTTGTAGGTAAAGTTAAAATAAGATATACTCTAAATTAATTAATTAATTAATAATTGCAAAGTGAGGCTCATGTTTTCTGCCAATGTTCTTATATCACAGAGGGACTGTGCAACCTCTATACCCATTGGTAGAATATCGGAGGCTTCGCTGGTCAGCGGGTAACTGGGTCTTTCTAATAACGGCACTCATGGACCTACAAACTACTCTCCTATTGGTGACCATCTAACGAATCAATTAATTAATAAGATATATTGTATATAATTAGATATAATATATATTCAGGTTTGTGATAAATATGTAATCTATAAAGGAACACATTGTAAATATACGGTCCCGATGCTAAATTACTGTATTGGAAAAAAATGGCACAAGTAACGTCCCAAACATTGTTCATGGCAATATACATTAGTAAATATGGTCACGTTTGTATGATATTTAAATCAGTTTTATCTGCATATTTGACTTGCATTGCTCTTGTCAAAGAGAATCCGAAACAAATAATGTATTAGCATTATCATGTATGTGAGAAATTATGTCTCGGATAATTATATTAATACTATATCTATCGTAATACGGTATTTCGATTGGTTAACCAAGGTGCTGTATTAACGTATTTGAAATGTTTTGCATTTATGGAAATAACATTTTCTAGTTATTTTACATCAAATAAAATGAGGTGTTGTGTCTCTTTAACAGGACGGCAGTTCGAGGGAGTGTTTGCACCACAGGGACCACGACCACCGGGGAGAACAAGAGGCGGAGGTTCACGCCTCCAAGCACTGACACCACGAACACGCAAGGTGGTTTGGCTTTTTAACATGTTTTTAGTAGGCAGCAATGATTCTTTAACTTAGCTATCTTCAGTTGGACAATCTTCACCCAGATTAAATTTCATGAAGTATAACTTAACTAATTTTTTTCGTACATTTATGAAATATTATATATATATAACTTTAAATTACACAAAGCAGGACACAGAAAAAAGAATAAAAAGAACACTTACAGAATTCAATATTTCGAACTGTTGTTCGTCATCAGGAGTAGACTAGAAGAGAGGACGAAGTGAGAGAGATCTCCCCATGTCGAAGAACGGAGCGCGAATATATATATATATATATATACATTCACTTAATAAACGGAAAGACTATTCAAACTAGACATAATATGAGTTCAAATTTTTTGGATCGTTTTTCGTTTATCACACACACACACACACACACACAATATATATATATATATATATATATATATATATATATATATATATATCAGTTCACAAACGAAGAAAAGCAACACACAGAGAAAGAGACACACTTACAAACTCAAACTCTTTCACGGTATTCCTTTTTATACTTCATTTATCTTCCTGCTGTTTATTTTACCTTCAATCAACCAAAACTGCTTTTCTTAATTCTTAATTTTATTCTAATATTAATTTTCTTCTGATCGTCTCTACTACACAGTTATTGATCACGATGAGGGTTTAAACGCCTTACGTTTCTTCCTTAATCTCAGACCCCATCCATCATCCCCTTCCACTGATTTTATCCTACAGCTTTCCGAGTTTGTCCTCAAACACAATTCCTTCGTGTTTGATGATACATACTATCTCCAAGTCAGAGGTACAGCAATGGGAACTAGTATGGCCCCATCTTTCGCATGTCTGTTCATGGCAAAGCTAGAACAGGCCTTTCTCAATACCTGCTCTCTCTTGCCCCTTCTCTATACCCGTTACATAGATGACATCTTTTTTATATGGCCCCACGGGGAAGCCAATTTGACCTTTTTTATCAACTCATTTGAACATTTTTCCCCCTCCATCTCATTCACTCACTCCGTTTCTGATAAAGCTATAACCTTTTTAGATGTTAATATCACCATAGACAAAGGTAGTTTGGTCACCTCCATATACACAAAGCCAACCAATCCCCAACAATATCTCCATTTCAGCAGTTGTCACCCGCCACACATTATGAAGTCTATTCCACGTTCCCTCTCACATCGTATCCATAGAATTTGTAGCAATATTCAGGACAAACGACACCAGATTAGTCAACTGAAAAATAAATTTCTTGAACGTGGCTACCCCCAACATCTTCTTGACAAGCGTATCATATCATTCATACACCTCGAAATAATTGCATTTCTGATAATAATAGCCCCTTCCTCACCACCACATACTTTCCCACAATTAATAAGTTACGCTTAGTCATCAAGGAACTCTTCCCTCTCCTGTCATCCTCTCCGACCACTTCCAATATTTTCACCAAATCACCCCGATTTCCTTTAGACGACCCCCCACTCTGGGCAATATCTTCTCCCATAGAAGTTTTAAACGCTCCAGGCCTGCACCTGACACTTTTGGCACAAAGCAATGTGGTAGAAGGAAATGCCTCACCTGTCCCATCATCAATCCTGACAGCCATTTCATTTCGACAGTGAACAACCATTCATACCCTCTCTCCTTTGCTAGTTCTTGCACTTCCAGCAATTGTGTTTATCGTCTGGACTGCACACAATGTGACTCATTCTACGTGGGCCTGACTTCCACGTCACTTAGCCTCCGTATGAATGGTCACAGGTCATCCGTTGGTCAACGCAAGCAGCTGCCTGTTGCCACCCACGCCAATCTCCATAACCTTCCCTTCAACGATTGCTTCAGGGTTAAAATATTAAGAAAACTCTCAAATGATGACACCCAGACTACTCTAAGGGCTTCTGAGGAAGCCTTCATTTGGTTATTGGGTGCAAGCAATTCCCCTGGTCTAAATTTAATCAGATGATTTTTTATTTTATTTTTATTTTTATTTATTTATTCATTTATTTATTTATTTTATTTTTTTTTTCTTTTTCCTCGTTTAATTTTAGTTAGTTTTATGTTTTTTTCCTTTCCTTTCTCTTTTTTACTTTTCTCCTCCCTTTTACTTAAATATCACTTTTATAATTTTTTAACTCACAGCCTACACTGGTTCACGTTGGTAAGGTGGCTGCACTGCGTGTCATTGTATCACGCCAGTTTACATCGGCCAGTGGACGCATTTACGTCTCCGTTCCTTCATTCTTTCTCCTTTTATTTTATTTTCTTTCTTTCTACTCTCCTGAAGACGGCAAGACGCCGAAATAATCGAGATTCGTGAGTGTTCGTCCTTTTTCTTGTGTTCTCTAGCTGTAACTTTAATTATATATATATATACAGGTTTGATTAAATAATACGCCATATTTACGGTTGACTAGTTTCCTTGTGTATTTCTCAAGGGATCTGAATAATCTTCTTGTACAAACATCTAAATTGAATAGAACATTTCCAATGGTTCCATGGTCTTTAAATCTTGCATTTCCACTAATTTTACTATTGTCACAACAGTCACAACTAGTACTATTACTATTACTACTACTACTATTACTATTATCACTACTATCGACATGTTTCGACTGCTCGTCAGTCATCTTCTGGATAAGATGAAAGTTAACAAAATTGTTAAACTCATTCTTGCTCAATTCTGAATTAAGATAAAGCCAAGGTTTATTATAACACCTGCTGCAGCCTGACCCGCCGGTAACCCTTAAGAATTGCCCTCGTGAATAATGAGGTTGGAAGTTTGCATCGTAAAGGCAGACTGGATATGGACACTGTTTCAAAAGCCCAAAGTCCTGTGGGATGTTGTTTATTTCATGCACGGATGTGTAGTGACTGGGCGGTGTCTATCAAAAATAGTGGGAACATTTTGTTTAGCCACAGTTCCATTTTCAAATAACATTTAGCCATGTTGACTCAAGGATTTTAACTGCAGCGATGCTAATAAATCAGTTATATAGTGCATTATTATTATTATTATATTATTTGAGGGTGACTATAGCATTGCGTCTTCAAAAAAAAAATTGTACTTCCCCTCCTCTGTACTACCGTAAAGTACCCCGCAGTTAGCTTCAACGCCTCCAAGAAGCTCAGCACTTTCGCTGGTTCCAGTTGTAAAAGTTGTTCCATGGTTTTGTTGAGTGTCCCGAAGCACCTACCTCTGTGCAGCAAAGTTGCCTGACAGTCAGTCAGCAGGTGCAACGGTGTTTTTTCCTCTTTTTTTTTTGCATAATCTGCATAAACCATAATTGATAATGTCCATTCAGGCTCCCTACGTTTCTGGAGAAAGTAAGTTCCTTTCTCCTTCTTCGGGTCCTTAGGTGCACTAGTGGGAGGTTGGCTCCCACTCGTTAGCGCTTTTGGAGGATGGTCTCCGGATTTCCTTCTCCTTAGTAACATACAGGGGAAAATCCCTGTATCTCTATCGGTGGTATTTTGTCCGCTCCAGCAGAGCACTGCATACCGGAGTAAGGCTATTTACTCAAGGAAGTCGCTTGGTACTCTTGAGGCTCCGTTCATAATACATTAACCCCTGTATCATCTATCCTTCGGCACGGATTGCATAATACCTTAGATTGGGGCTGAGATAAAAGGAGGAGATTAAGAGATTAGGAAGGATGTGAAACGAAGGTGGTCAGGCCCAGCCCCTGGTCACCTTCTCCTCCTCTTTCGTTTGTCCCTGCATATAGCAGGTTAACAGGGTAGCCTCGTGAAGGCCGAATGTCAGAGTTGAGTATTAGAGGCGCTTAATCACTCTATTACTACCCCTATATAGTGCACACTAAGTATTTAATCACTAGGAGGGAGGCATGCACCAGCAAGTGTACATGCACAGTAGGGCATAGAGAGACATTGAAAACTATACACTTACTCCACAATGGACAAAATTAACGGCAAAACTGAATATAACTGAAGGATTAATAACTTTCATACAAAAGAATGACTCGACAAAATCGATGTTATTGATTTTAAATTTAATAAATATTTTAATATTTATTTATATAGATTTAAAAAAACTGCTAATGACTTAACAATTCATTGGAAACATTGACAAACAAACTTACTGACTGAAAACCAGAACTATTCAATTGGCTCTTGTTGAAACCTGTCGAATGGGACGAAAGTATACGAGGTATGATAGTTATTCGTTTTAACAATGCATCTACTAAGTTTTGTGGTTCCAACTGCCGTAGCCGTGTCGAGCACAATAGTAACCACTATATCACCGGACTTAAATAACATTGGGTGTGGTTACTTAAGAACTTGGATGGATGACACCATGTGCTGTTGACAACTGTGATAGGTTAGGTTGTAATGGCAGCCCCACAAGAGAGCACACATGGTTGAATATTGGCCCTTAGCAATACCACACAATGAACATCTACTAAATTGGCAGTCCTAAATTTTGCATAACTCAAATGTTTTAAAATTGCATGGACCAAATTTTCCTAGCACCAGTTTATAGGTGTCAAACATGAGTGAGGCATACTTTCCCTTTTTGATTTGTACAAAAGGTGAAAAGAAAAGGTATTGAATATAAAACACCTAAACTATATGATATTAATAACTGTATAATGTTTCAGACATGAGTTACGATTCCATTGGAGACGAAGAGAGTTTGTCCCTGCCGATACCTGGTTCAGACTCAGACATGAGATAAGTTGTTGTCCCTCTTTATATGATAGCTTCTCCCAGAAACAAGTCCAACATTCCTATCATTATCACCAATATCCTTCCATTATGTCAATAAAAGGATTCTTATATATTTTGTACCTTTTGACTGCTGTTTTTTCGTAATTTTGCTTCAAAAGCTATTCGCTTTGCATTTAATGTTGTTGTGTTCCATTCCAAAATCTCCTTTCAATTAGACTGGTTTACTTTTAAGTAATATTCTATCTAGCAGCTATATTTGTAAATCCTTTTAAATGATTTACTAAAATATGTAAATATTTTTTAACTAATTTTAAGTTATTTTATTTTCGTTGTTTATTAAGTAGTATCGAGTTGAAATGTATATTTCAATTTTTTTTTTTTAGTTCTATGGATGAATTCTTTTTTTGGCAATATGTGTCCACTGCCAAAATATCTTTTTCAAGTGTTTCAAACAGTTTAAATGAAATAATTATTTTTGTAAAATTATAGATTTCTTTGATAAGAAAATGCTTGTAGATACGAAATGTGTAAGTGAGAGAAATAAAGTTTTGTTTAATTTAAAGATAATTCTTGAGCACTTATGTTATACCTATATTGATGTGTGTATGTCCTTAGGCTGATATAAATATTTTATGGACTCCCCAAAACCACAACAAAATTTAACAAAACTGTCTCTAATTAATTTTTTTAATTACAAGTGCATATTGTATTAGCAACATTAGCAATCATAGCACCAAATCAAATGAGTAATTCGTTCCATTAAAAACGTTATAAGAAAACAATTTCGAGTCTATGAGTAGATTTTTTAAAAAATGTTGAATGGATGTTAGTTTTTGTCTTAAAAATCTGTTGTTTTCTTGTTAGCAAAGAAAATGAGAAGTTCCCAAAGAGAAAACTATCAGCATGTTCTTTTCCAAGTTTACGCTGGACTAAAACGAGTGGCGCAGAAAGAGGGGGGGGGGGGAGTCAACGCCAGATGGCACATGCTCTAGTGGACGACATTTGAGGGTATAAGTAATTAAAAGCTAACAAAAAAATCTGAAATGTATACCAAAATAAGTTTTTAAGATCGTAATTGTTTTTATGTTTTATGTGTGTAATACTGATTATAAACGGATTTTTCAACTGAAATATTTGCAAATTAAAAATAAATGTATTTTAAATTTTTCAAAACTATTTTTTTTATAGTGGTTGAAAGTTTATTTTAATTGTTTGCGTTACCAGTTAATTTAACCAATATTGTATGATTTGAATTGGGGTAGTAATGGAGTGACAAAGCACCTCTAATAGCCTCTAACACTCAACTCCGACTTTCGGCCTTCACGAGGCTACCCTGTTAACCTGCTATATGCAGGGACAAACGAAAGAGGAGGAGAAGGTGATCAGGGACTGGGCCTGACCAACTTCGTTTCACTTCCTTCCTAATCCCCAAATCCCCTCCTTTTATCTCAGCCCCAATCTAAGGTGATATGCGATCCGTGCCGAAGGATGGATGATACAGAGGTTACTGTATTATGAACGGAGCTATAAGGGTACCAGGTGACCATCTACAGTAAATAGTCTAACTCGGGTATGCGGTGCTCTACAGGAGGGGACAAAATACCAGCGATAGAGATACAGAGATCTTCCTCTGTATGATACTAAGGAGAAGGAAGTCCGGAGACCATCCTCCGGAAGCGCAGAGGGTCCAAAAGCGCTAACAAGAGGTAGCCAACCTCCCACAAGTGCACCTAAGGACCCGAAGAAGGAGATAGGAAGTTACTTTCTCCCGAAACGTATGGATCCTGAATGGACACGATCAGTGATGGTTTATGCAGATTGTGCAAAAAAAAGAAGGAAACAACACCGTTGCACCTGCTGATTGACTGTCAGGCAACTTTGCTGCACTGAGGTAGGTGCTTCGGGACAACAACAAAACCATAGACAACTTTTACAACTGGAATCAGCGAAAGTGCTGAGCTTCTTGGAGGCGTTGACGCTAACCGCTGGGGTACTTTAGTACAGACGAGGGGAAGTACAATAGTTTTTTTTTTAAGACTCAGTGGTATAGTCACCCCCAAATAATAATAATAAAAAAAATATTTGAATTAACCGTTTTTGTTTTTGAAAAATCTTTGGTTTTCTGTGATGATGAATTTATATAAATATTAGTACTATAGTTACATGAAAGTCTGGGACTAATAATATTTAAAATTGGATCATTGATAGTAATTCCATGATAATAAATATTTTGAGGACTTACTGCAATTTTGGAAGTTAACGGATGGTGGCAAAAATGCAAAACCACAAAAAAAACTATTTTTAGACCACATTTTTTCCTCCTAAACTACTTCATCAAGAGTTTTGAAATTTTGCCATTATCTAGGAGGTTAGAAAGTCAATAAATGAAAAATAAACTCAGAATTTTAAAACAATGCAGAATAGTTTTTTTTTTAAATAATATGAAAAAAATTGACTTATAATTCAATCTCAAAGCTTATGAGAGCAATACAATCCATACTGTTTGACGGATCAAAATGAAACTATACCTAAAAATAGAAATTTATGTGCAGGATGAGGTGAGATAATTTGTTTTCAAAATTAATTTCACCAAAGGGGAGTTAACAGTACAGTTTCTATTTTAAGAAAATGTTTTTTGACGCTAAACGTCTCATTAAAAAACCATGAAAATTTGACCAAAAATGGAAACAAAATTAACAATTTATAAAAAAAAATTCATAAAATTTCAAACGGCAAAAAGCAATAAAGCTATAAAAATTGTTTATTTATTCTAGACTAACCTGCTATACTAGTCGAATCTCTATATATATAAAAATGAATGTATGTCTGTTTTTTGTACGCGATAGATTTAAAAACCATACATCCAATCGCCGTGAAAATTTAGGAAATTATTAGGTGTATCCCCGGGAAGGTTTATGTAAAGTTTTTTAAAAATCAGAGTTGTGGTTCAGGTAATATCTCAAAAATATAATAATAGATAAGGTTTGCTGTATAACCTGTTTGTTTACATTTTGACTTTAATTGGTAATAGCAGCCGCAGGTAGGTTATTATTTCTGATAATATTTCCACATGCTTTGTTCAATTGGAAATAACCAGGTACCAGAAATTTTATTATTGTTTTCAGATTGATATTAAAGACAATCATTGTAATTTTATATGGGTTTCTTATTAAGTTTTCATATCTAATTGGTTTAACTTGCTTTAAACATTAAAGAAAGTTGTGCTTTAAATAATAACTTATTAACTTTATGATAGTATTACGAATAATAATGATAGTATTTGAACCATTAATTCTAATCTTAAAAGAATAGTTAAAGTATTGTTTAAGTTTAATGGATGTAAGGCTTCTTTACTTATTCCTGATTGATTGATTCGTTTGTTTAAAATATTTAATTATTAGTAATTAGTATCCAGCCCTACTCCATGTAGGCAAAACGATAAGTTATTATATATATCGATGATATCTAATAAAAGACAATTTTGTTTACTGATATAATTTTAATTAAACATTTAAAACTGTGTGAAGTCTTCAAATTGAAATTATTGAATGAAATGTAATGTTATATGCCTTAGCCTCTTTAACTAACTGGCTCCTAACTGAAACGATTTGTGGGTTTAAAATTCGTGTCATAATATTTAACAGATAAGACATATCACATTTAATGAGCTAAGACTTCTTTCAACATTTCTTGATGTATTGTTCGGCAAAAATATTCTTTTTATTATTTGCTTAATCTAAACTATCAACAACCAATTGTATTAGACAATGTGTGCAATTTATAATCACAGTTAGATTATATCTTTTTTGCGTAATCTATAATTTTAATTCTGTATTAATTTCGTTTATCTCAAAAAAGTTAAGTGTAACGGAACTATAGAAAATTTAAATTGTTTTCGTTATATGTAATTTATTATTAGAGTTGTAATTAAATTGTTTCCCGAGTAAAGCCGGGTAGATCTGCTAGTTTATGATATTTTTTTACATTGTTTACATTGATTTAGAAATTTTTTGAGCAAATCCACTAAGATAAAATTGATGTTTTTAATGGAAAAATTTAAATAATTTATTGTCATATATGAGATATAAGAGGAATACTATCGATGGATTTGTGTCATAAAATGCTTTAATAAATCTATATATACGGAACTCTTGAGCAAAACCTAATATCAGTTATAATTACTTTGTCTTAGGGAATTGTTGTATCTTTCCCTGATATTGAAATGTGATGAATGAACTCTTTCCTCAAGAAAGAGGAATTATGTTTGACAAATATCCAGTTTTTTACTATTCTAGTCTAATAGTTATATTTATTATTTTCAAAAATTAGAAGCTCCCAACTATAAAAGTTTTAAATTATACTGAATAGCTGGCTTTGGCTTTCATTTGAGTATGTGAACTTACTAATATCTTTTTTCTCAATATACATTCATAGTAATCTTATAACAAAGTACAGCAAGCAGGAAAAAGATAACATTGGCTCAGAAAAAATGGTATGTATGATTTTGTACAAAGGGGAAGGAAAATAATTTTATTTAATACTAAGAAGCCATAAAATTCCCAGTATAATAATTCTATTAAAGACCAAAAATGTAAAATATAATTCAAAATTGAAATGTTTCGTTTGAAGATTAATAAATGCAATTATCGTACATCCTTAATTATAAATTATCTTAAAACGACATTTTTTTTCGATGTTTATGCCGTTTTTCATAGGAAATAAGAGTATTTTCTTGTTTTAAATTTAAAAATTTGCCTTTAATATTTAATGTAGAAGGAGGTCAAGTAATTCATTGGCTATTTGAACAAAAGCCATGTTCTCTTGAAGGAGAAAATTTCGTATCCAGAAATTTTCACTTTGGCTTTTCAAAAATGTTATTACTGCTGTAGTTATACTATACCAATGAGATTATTTGCATCAGTGGTGTGATATACAAAAATAAGCTTATATATTGATAAGTCGATCAATCACTCACTATCTGTACTACCTCAGGAATGAAAGACTAATAAACAACTCCCATTTAGATGTTTACATTATGCTCAAATAAGACATTATATATTATATATCCAAGAAGTTTGATATTAAATTTACTTATAGTAATGTTGAGTGTAGGCCACTCCAAGTTGAAGTATTATTTGTTTTAATTAGCTACACAATAGTCTACGATGAGTGAAATATAGAAATAATTAGTGCATTAATTTATACTCGAGAATGAAAATATAGTGGCTCAACTAAATTCCGGTAAATTGAATAATAATGAAGCAGAATCGCCCTTTTAGAAATTGTATTTAATATTATGAAATTCAAGAGGTAGATCTTAAGGATGTACATATGCAGTAAGAGAAGGTTGGTTTTATTTGTTATGCTATTTGATAATATAATATCAAATTCTATATTTCTAGTAATGTATTTTTTTTACAGTATTGTGACTATTTACAGCAAATTAAAAGGAAACCTCATAATACAGAGTTTATAAAATTAAATAATGCCAGTAAAACAAAGTTACTTTTAGTTGTTATAATAATATGAAATTCAATACCTGTAGTAACTTATTTGTAATTGACATTATTGTGATCACTTATAATAAAAAGAAAAGGAATCTTATAATACGGAGTTTATATATTTAATAAAGCTAGTAAAACAAAGTTATTCTTATCAAAGTATAAAATGGATTAGAAATGATGTTTAAAACGTTGAATGGAATTCAATTCAGGTTCATAGGTCTCCATTTAGTATATAAATAATTATCATCCAGCCCTTTATTTCCCGCCAACGTTACATAATGCGCATATCTTTTCTATCGTATGATCATTTCAACCAATCAGAGCTCTCATTTTTTTCCAAGTCATTTTCATTTTTAATAGCGTCACTTTTATTTGAATAGTTTTAAATGAATTCAAATGTGTTCTGATTGAAAAATTTAGTTCAATATATCTGTTTTCAATTAGTTTTTACGTTGATTAAACGACAGTGCAAGAATACAGAAGATATTGATCATAGTTACGGTGAGTGGAAACATTATATTAATTTTCTTTTCTATATTACGAGTTGGATTGATATTTCTTCAGATTTTCACTTTTACGTATAGTAATGTATTATTAGTAACAGCATATTTTGATCACCATTACACCTCACCAGGGAAATAGAATATTTAATATAGTTCCACCATACATATCATGCAAAAATCACGTTGTAATCGTTTTCAAGGCTCAGGGAACTTATAAACTGAATCAAAATGGTTTCTTCTATAATAGTATTTAAAAAGCGTCTTTTAATATCATTGAACATAGTTATTTAGTGTTTTAGTTGTACCCATTTTCCAAATTTCCCTTAGTAATTTCGGATCTAACTTAGTAATATTTCGGAATAACAATGTTATTCTCATATTTTTTTTCTCTTATGCTGTATTGTTATATAAAAAATTTATTTAGTTCTAAAATATTTTATTTTGCTTAATCTATTCTTTATTAAAAAATCCTTCTAACAGTGTTTGAATTATTCTACTATATTGTTTTACTATATGCGTACTATTATTACTATTTTTATTGTACTATTGTAGTTTCTCTTATTTTATTTGTTCATAGTATTATTTGTATTATATACTATGCTTTTAGTGTGAATGGATTTTAGTCGGTGAATATTAATAAATAAATAACACAACGAATACCTCAATACTGGTGAATATCAATTGCTCAATTAGATGTATTAAAATTATATTTTATGTACGAACTACAACTTTATTGGATTAATTTAAATTAATACAAGTTTCATTTTAAATAAAGAGGTCAGATTAGTCCAGAGGTAGCGTGTTCGCCTAAGGACTGTTAGATCCGGGGTTCATGTCCACTCTGGCCCTCGATTTATTTACGTGGAATGCGAAAAACAAATCTGAGATATCGTCCCTGGGAGGGGGCGTTAATTGGTTGGTCCCGAGCCTCTACTACGTCAAGTATATGTACGTTATAGGCCCTACTCTAAATAATACACTTCAGTTAGGACTCCCAATGTAGAATCATTGTGTAGTATCTCAAAGGGCCAAAGTTCGGCCTATGTCTGTTCTCTTGTGAGACTGCCACTGCAATATAACCTAATTTAAAATAATCAAAGTTTAATTTAAAATATTCCAAGTCTAAATTAAAATAATTCATTTCAATATTGTTTAAATTTATTTATGTTATATATTATAATTTATAATTATAGTTTGTCAACTTGAAAATACATATATACTACATTGAAGTTTAAATAAAGCTTTGATTATTTTAAATTAACCCGAAAAAGTAGTATATTGAGGCAAAACATCCCTGGTAGTTAATATTACTCCAACCGTATATTCATTAAGTTTATTGTGAATTGTAGGAAAAGTTGTCTTCTAAACGACAACAAAACTTGTTACTTTACTATAAGTATAGTGATCGTGAAAACATTCCATCTCGAGATTTTGACCGATTTATATGTCTTGAGGTCCCAAAGTTATTTATGTTTTTTCGATGATGTCTGTGTGTGTGCGTGCATATCTAAAGTTTGTGTAAACGTTACAGTCCATAATCTTTCATAGATGAGGTTAATATTTTCCATAAAAATGGGCTTCAAAGTGTAGATAGTGTTTATTACATTTGATTGCCGAATATAAATAGAAATACATTAAACCATTTGATTTTGTAAATTAATGTCTTTACTTAAGTATTGAAATTTTTCCGCATTGGAATTTTTAAATAGTGATAATAATCAATCAAAATAAGATTTAGAGAATAAGATGCAAAGATTTGGAACACCACTACATTGGATAAACAGATAGGACTTTAAGACAGTGGTATAAAGTACACATTCATGATCTAATCAGAAAATGATAAGGGAAAGAAATTTTAAAATTTTTAAGACAACAAAAGTTTTGTTTTCAACAAATATTGAAATCTTGACTCTTAGAGAGTCAAAATGTGAGAGCATTGAATGCGAGGAGTTATGATTGAGAGCTTTTGAGAAGACAAAAATCTTAATGTTGTTAATCGATTGATACTTTTTTACTTATAGTAAAGTTGAGTGTAGGCCACTCCAGATTTTTTTACATTGTTTACATTGACTCAGAAATTTTTTGAGTGAATCCACTGAAATAAAATTGATGTTATAGTGGAAAAATTTGAATAATTTATTGACTTATTTGAAATATAGGAGGTATAATATTTTTATATGTAAAAAATCACTGCCAATAAACATGAATGTCTTTTTCTTTCCATGGTATGATGGATTCGTCTCACAAAATGCTCTAATCAATCTATATATTTCACTCTTGAACAAAACTTAATATCAGTTGTAAATTATTGTGTTTATATATCAAAGTATCTTTGGGTAATACTAAAGTGTGAGGAATGTACTCTTACCTCAAGAAAGAGGAGTTATGTTTGTTGACAAATGTCCAGTTTTTTCACTATTCTAGTCTAATAGTTTGTATCTATTATTTTTAAAAATTTCAATCTTCCTGCTATAAAAGTTTTAAATAATACCGGATTTGATTTTCATTTGAGTATGTAAAACTGGCTAATTACTAATATCCTTTTTATGAATATACATTCACAACAACCTTATAACAGAGTAGAGCACGCAGGAAAAAGATAACACTCGCACAGAGAAAATTGTTATATATGATATTTGACAAAGGGAAAGGAAAATGATTTTTTATTAAATACTAGAAAGCCATAAAATTCCCAATATAAAAATTCTATAAAAGACCAAAAATGTAAAACATAATTCAAAATTGAAAACTTTAGTTGAAGAATAATAAATGTAATTATCCTACATATTTAATTAAAAATTATCTTGATACGACATTTTTCCTTCGATGTTTCTAATGTTTTTCAGAGAAAATAGGAATATTTGTTGTTTTAACTGGGAAAATTTCAAATTTGTCTTATATATTCAATGTAGAAGGAGGTCAAGTAAACTATGTAAGAGATCCACTGGCTATTGGATCAAAAGCCATATTTTACTGTGTAAGATTATTTCGTAACGCGAAATCTACACTTTCGCTTTTTAAAAATGTTATTACTGCTGTAGTTATACTAATAATATTATATGCATCAGTGATGTGATATACAAAATAAGTATATATATTGATAAGTGGATCAATCACTATCTGTACTAACTCCAGGAATGAAAGACTAACAAACATCTCCCATTTACGATGTTTACTCGTAGACATTTATATTATTCCTAAAATGAACATTATATATTATATACCTAAGAAGTATGATATTATGTCAATGATGTTATAGCTCATTAAAAAACCATGAAATTTTGAAAAAAATTTCAACAGGAAATTATCAATTTAAAAAAGAAAATTAATTATATTTCAGT
Source organism: Hermatobates lingyangjiaoensis (assembly GCA_026182355.1). Taxonomy (NCBI): domain Eukaryota; kingdom Metazoa; phylum Arthropoda; class Insecta; order Hemiptera; family Hermatobatidae; genus Hermatobates; species Hermatobates lingyangjiaoensis. Next base: position 71,432 of record JAPFBL010000018.1, on the reverse strand, counting down.
TACGGCAAAGAACAATAAAGCCATAAAAACTGAATATTGATCCTGGACTAATGGTTTATTTTCTAAAAAACCTTTACTTTTTTCATTTATTTACGTTGACTTATGACATTTTTTGACTGAATCCCCTTAGAGGTTTAATGGAAAGTTTTTTAAATAATTTAAGAAATTAATACGAGATGTAAAAGAATAAATTCTTAAGTGTAAAAAATCAAGGTTAATCAAACATACAATTTCTGATGCTTTCCATGGTATGATAGTGTTGTCTAACAAAATGCTTAAATCAGTCTATATGTGCACCTCTAAACAAAACTTAATATGAGATGTAATTTTTTTTTGTATATGAATCATATTAACCTTGGATAATATTGAAGTATGCGGAATGTACTCTTTCCCAATATGTTGTTGACAAATACGTGTTTTTTGCTATTCTAGTCTAATAGTTTATATCTATTATTTTCAAAAATTTCAGACTACCAGCTATAATAGTTATTATACTGAAAAACCAGCTTTAAATTTGATTTAAAGAGATGCAAAGCTGGTTAATTACATATATATTTTTCCTCAGTACACATTTACAGCAACCTTATAACAGAGTACAGTACGCAGGAAAAAGATAACACTAACACTGGCTCTGAGTAAATTGGATTTTTGGCAAAGGGAAAGAAAGTGATTTTTCAAAAACACTTATGTTAGAAATTATCTTAAAACCACATTTTTTCCTGGATGTTTCTAGCATTTTCAGACAAAATAAGAATATTTTCAAGTTTTAAATGCAAAATTTGTCTTAAGTATTACATGTAGACGGAGGTCAGATAAATTATGTAAGATATCCACTGGTAATTGGAACAAAAGCCATGATCTCTTGTAGGAGATTATTTCGTATCTGGAAATTTTCATTTTGGCTTTTCAAAAATGTAAATACTCCTGTACTAATGAGATTATTTGCTTCAGTGGTGTGGTATAAAAAAATAAGCTTATATATTGATAAGTGGATCAATCATTATCTGTACTACTTCAGGAATGAATGACTAATAAATATCTCCCATTTAGACATTTATATTATGCTTAAATGAGACATTATATAATAATACCCAAGAAGTTCGATATTAAGTTTACTTATAGTAAAGTTGAGTGTAGGCCACTCCAGATTTTTTATATAGTTTTGGTAGGTGCACATCCTAATTTTTATCTTGAAATTTATTCAGTTGTATCATATATTAGTACTGTATGAAAATATTATGAATTTCAGATTAATGTGGTACAAATTCCATCATATCTTTAGTTATATTTGTTTATCTTAACATTTTTGAAGTCTCAGAAACCAGATCAGTATAAGTAATTGGTGAAGCAAATTTCTTTTTATAATTAAGATAATCATCAAAAATGAATTAAAATTATACTTATATTATGAAATAATCTGTGTATATAAAATACAAAGCTTGCCTATCTGGCCGCTATAGAAATAAAACTGGAGACATTTACATACAAAGAAATATATGCGTCTTATATAATTTTTTTCGGGGGAACTGACTACGGTATTTTGGTTTTGTTCAAGGTCCTTTTTTGGCCTCTACCGCCCATAACCAAAACGCTGGGGCATAATCTACCGTATACCGTATGTTGAAAGGTGGTAAGTTAAAAGTTACTTTCGTTTCTCCGTTCATTATTAAGGTTAATATAATCAAATTAGCAAGGTGTAACTGCTAAGTTCTTATTTATGGAGATAAAATGGAAGGACAATATAAATAATAAACTAATTCTTACCTTATGAAGTTAATTCTGGAAATAACATTAACACAAAATTCTATACACAATAATTTATTTAATATATACACGTTATACATGTTAGGAGACATGTTATTTTTAACACACTATTACATATCAAAACCTAATCACTTATACAAATCTCGTCGCAATAGAAAGAAGTTTTGTAAAATCAGCACCTTTAACAATATTTTTCTCTTTCAGTTTAGTTCTCAACAAATGAGGTATAGGAACATGAATTCTCGTGCCAAGTGGAGTACCATTGTCGTCTATCAACACAAGATTGTTTGTATCTGACTTCGGAATATTGGGCATCTGATGTTTCTTTACTCCAACGATTATTCCTTTCTTTTTTTCACCTTTTATGGCAACTAACACTTTATCCCCTGAAACAAAAAAAAATATAAATAACCTTAAGAGTATCTGCTTACCAGAATTAGTTCTTCCTAGACTGTTGAAAGATGTGATTAGAAACAAAGACATCACATAATCATCTAAGTACATTATAACTCAAAATTTCATCACTATATCTACGTTAATCATTGGGAAATAAACTTAGCAATTAAAATATTGCTAGAATCTCACCAATGGTTCCAACTCCAGTCTTATTATATACATGAATGCACTTTGGTGGTTTGCCTTCAGCCATTGCCTGCTTCCCTATTTCACTATTATCAACAACTCGCAATCTCGTAAGTTTGATAACATGATTTAAGCAAGAACTAGAATAAAATCCCCGCTCAAAAATTCTGTTTAAGTTCATATTTAACCTACCTTATTTTCACGGATAGGTTATAATGCAGGTTACATCAGTTTGAAATGTATGTGATCACAAAAGAAATGCTCGAAAAATAATACAGAATCAGAAAATGTCCTAAATATTATTGTACTTGTTTACAATTTCAAGAATAGATATTGTTCAATTGTAAATTGGTTTTTATGATTTTTGACAAAGGGAAAGATAAATGATTTTTAAAAAACACTAGCATGCTATAAAAATCCCAGTATAATAATTTTATAAAAGACCAAGAAAGTAAAATATAATTCAAAATTGAAAACATTCTTTGACAAATAATAAATGAAATTATCCTACATAAGTTAAAAATTATCTTAAAACCACATTTTTTCTCACATGTTCCTTACAATTTTCAAACAAACAGAAATATTTTCAAGTTTTAAATGGGAAACATTATCTTAAATCTTCAATGCAAAAGGAATTCAGATAAACTATCTAAGAGATCCACTGGCTGTTGGAACCAAAGTCGTGTTCTCTTGTAGGAGGTTATTTCGTAACACGAAATCAACACTTTGGTTTTTCAAAAATGTTATTACTGCTGTAGTTATACTAATGATATTATATAGATCACTGGTGTGATGTACAAAATAAGGATATCTATTGATAAGTGGATCGATCAGTATCTGTACTACCTCGAGGACTGAAATACTTATACTAAGTATACTCCAGATATTTATACTAAGCCTAAATAGGACATAATCTATTATATGCTAGAGAAGTTTGATATTATGTTTACTTACAGTAAGTTGAGTGTAGGTCATTCCAGATTTTGTTTATTAGTAACACAGTAATCCAATACATTTCCCAGTTCATACGATTGTATCAGGTCGGTTTTTGATATATTCCTATTTTTGAGAGCAACACAATATGATACCTTGAAATAGTAAAAAAAAGATCTTAATCCACTTTAGAGTGATATTCACTAATTACCTTTTATTTTTTCAAGTTTAGAACAATGTAATGTTCTTTCTTAAAACGCACATGTGTTGTAGGCATGTGGACGACCACATACATTTTCAAAGAACCTATGCGAATACCAAAAACATAAAAAGTTTACAATAGATAAAGTAATTTTCTTCACCTTACTAATCATGAGTAAATACCACACAATAATTTGTATAAACAGTGAGTTTGTAAGTAAGTGATTGCATAGTAAGTGAGTTAATAGAACTATTTTTTTTCGAAAATTACTGCTTTAATTAATAATGTAAATGAATCAAACTAATTTATATATTAGAGTAATAAAGTAAAAAAAATACACAACTAATTTCATGACTTAGAATAAAATGTAGTTGATAAAATAATTAATTATGTAAATATATTTTAAAAATATAGCTGTATCAGTAAAATTTAAATTCTACCTTATTAAATATATTATTATTTCTTTGTTTTTTACAAATTCTATGAAATTATAACAATTAACTATGTAAAAATTAGTATATAAATTTGCAACAAATTGAAAATTAATTTAAAATATTACAAAATCACTCTAATCCTAATTATTAATCATCGTGATTCATTTAATTTTTTTGTAAGGTTGTGACAATGGTTACATTTTTGTTAAAATTAACAAAAGAGATATCCCCATTAAAGAGAAACATTGAATTTGTCAATTAACTTAATTATATAAAACATTATTACCGACCGACCTGGAAAGTCAATTATTACGTTCCACAAGTATAAGTATTAGTTCCATTTTTTGTCTTTTATTATAAAATACCTATTTACAAATGTTAATTTAAAATTATATCGATTATATATAATAATTTTTTGTTGAATACAGATCATCTAAATTCATAGGTTTATATTTAGTTCATGATTATTTCATGCCCATTGCAGCAACACTGGCTTAATTAAGAGCCAAATCTCTTTATATTTTTTCATACCATCATTTCGTCATTCATTTTTTATAGCTGTAAGCGTCGGTTATTTTAATCGGAGTTTGGGAAAAAAAATGTTATATATCACAGTTTCAAAGTGATTTTATTAATTAGATTAGTAAGTGATTAACACGTATAAACTTATTTTTGTTGTTTGTTTAAGTGTTTGAAAAGAAAGAAGAAAAGAATAAAAACATCTGCGCATCAAGAAGAAGGTTAGTTTACAATTTAAAATTATCTTTTATCTTTTTACTACATTGCGTTAAAATAATTACTATTAAATTATGACAAACAAAAGTATTGAAAGATAATAAGAAATACTACATTATAGTAATGAAAAAAAGTAAATGAAAGACATCTTTACCAAACAGCATAAGATGTATTTTAAATTAAATAGTGCCACTAAAATTTTCACAAACTTTTAAAACTAATTCATTTAAATTAATATACAATTAAAGTGTAATGCCTAAAAGTTATTCCTGTAAAAAATAATATAATATACCTTCATTTAATTATTCCTAATTCTTTAAATATTATATAGTTAAGTAGTTTTCTACAAATTAATATCAGATGCTACAATAAATGCAATTTGAATACAGTCTTTTAATATCAGAAAAAAAGGAAAATAATAATATTAATAAATATATTTATAGAAAAAAATATAACAAATATTAGTAAATTATGTTGTAATATGACTAATGATTCAGTTTTTAATGAAATTTTAACTTATATATTGTTTAAAACTTTCCACATAAATAATTTTAACGTAACATAAGAGTTGATAATCAATAACAGAGTATGAATATAACTTTTTTTTTAATCAATATTTCAATGCAAACATTAAGAAGCTGTTATTTTACAACCATTTTTTGCTTTAAGGTAATTTTAATAGTCTAGTTTAGACCTATTTTTTTTTTTAATTCAGCTTAATTTAAATTGATTATATCTTGCAAACAGTTATTAAATAATTATAAAACTCATTACTGCTTTTAATTCAATTACTGATAAACAAAATGTGATTAAGTTTAAACATTATATAAAGCGTTATTATCATAACCTTTTTATGTAGTAATTCCTTAGGTTTCTTATATGCATTATACTAGCAGACTTATATTATACTGCTTATTATATAGACTTATACTACCCGTCTTTGACCGGTATTATACTAAAATTCAGAGCTCATATATGGCATTCTAGAATGTTATTAGGACTCATAGAATTGTAGAAAAATTATTAATAGTACAGCCCATAAACTGTTATTAGATCTGGAGTTTCTTTTACGTTTTGCAGCATTAGATATTGAGCTCAGTATCAAAAAACTCTTATTTTGGGATACTTCTTGTTTAGTACGCCTGTAGGTAGGACTCAATTATTTAAGGAGAGTAAATTATTATAAATGCAAACGATATTAAAAACAACTATCAATACCTACTTGCTAAAGTATCGGACACTTAAAAATACCTGTATATTTTGGGCTATATACTTGTATACCTGTGTAGCTAGCCAAACACATCTAAAAATTCAATAACTTTGCTACTATTTGAAATTTCCAATCCATTTAAATCTTATTTTTTTAAGTTAGACATCACAAAATCGTCTGTCATAGTTTCAGATCGCTATATACTTACGTTGGCTGAATTTGCTTGTGACAAAATTTTTGGACAAACAGACAGAAATTTGTCTAAGGGTGAATTCGGTTTCTCAAATGTACAAAACGCAAAGATAACTTAAAATAAGCATAGTTCTAAGCAATGTACAAACAAAACCTTTCTTTTATTTATATAAATTTGTTTTGTTTGATTTTATTCAATTGTCAATTAATAGTTCATTCATTAATTAATATTACTAATTATTTATTGGTATCTTATTAATGGATTTAAGATTGAAAGAAATAATTTTAAACATAAAAGATTTGTATGTTGATATAATATTATTTTATATTCTATATTTGTTGATATTAACATTTTTAGAAAGTTACTTTTTTTGTCTAATTGTGCTTTTAGACTTTTTTTTCTTTTAAACCATAAACTCTAGTTACTTGATATTTTGTTATCAACATACTCGTAGATGCAACAAAACCAGTAACTGAAAAAACCTCCGAGTTTTAAAGAACAATGAATTTTTTTTCCGAAAAATTGAATAATAATAAATGAATAATAAATTGAATTAAAAATTTATAAAATAAAGTAGTTAATGGTTCATCCTGGATTGATAGTTCACGTGCTATGTTTGTTTAAATTTATTTACATTGTTTACATTACCAAAAGGGGACTAATTTTAACCTAATTCTTGGGTGTTCGATGACACTGATATTTTTCTCACATATTTTTGACATTTGTCAAGCAAGATAGTAATATTTTCAAGTTTTAAAGGGAAATTTATGGCTTGAATTTTTAATATAGGTCAGATAAACAACATAAAATGTAACAGATTCTCTGGATGTAGGAACAAAATCCACATTCTCCTGTAAGAAAGATAATATCATATCACAAAATCTTCTCTTTGGCTTTATGAAAATGATATTACTTCTGTGGTAATACCAGTTATATTATATGCACCAGTTGTGTGATATACTAGAATAATCGTATACGAGTATATTGATAACCTTATCAATCACCATCTATGCTACCTCCAGGAAAAATACTAGTAAACATCTGTCATTTAGACATTTATATTATGTGTAAATGGGACATTATATATTACTAGACGACCCCGTGACCCCTGGTGTCATTCAATATTAAACAATTATAGCAACATTTAATAATACGCATTCACTGAATGTGATTGACAGGAATAACTATTATTGCTATTTCCTGTTATTAAAACACGAAAACAAAATTCTTATATGGTCCAAGCGTTTGATATAGATTCTTAACATGAATCAAGATATATATACACAATAAGTATATTAAATAATAAATAATAATTATATTTATAATTATTAATATATCAATATATTAATATATTGATTATAATTATAATTTAAATTTAATTAAGTATAATAATAAAATAAAAAATCCTTTAAAAGTAAAAAAAAATATTTATTTTAATACATAAATAAATGAAACATCAATTCAAGGTAGATACACAATCAAACATATTTTATTTTTGATTAGTATATGTTTGACAGGTTTTATTATTTATATTAGTTTATTAACAGGTTTTGTTAATAAACTAACAAAACCTGTAAATTGAAATATTTCATTTATTTTACGCAACATAAAATAACATTAATGAAAGGAATGTGTCTTTTTAATATTACCTCAGAACATTCGTATTTAATCTGATATTTGTGTTCAAGTTTATATTCCTAAAATTATTCATTTTAAACCTCTAATGTAATAGTTTATTATATATACTTTTGGAATTGCATACATCTGTTTAATGCTTAACTTTCAAATATGATTGTTAAATCAAAACGTTGACTTTGAATTGATTTGAACCAGGAAAACTAACCGATTCCTCATATAAAACAAATAAAATTTGTTTGATATATATATAACAAGAATTAAGAGTTAATACGTTAACTAAAAAAGAAAAAACATCATCTAAACAACAATAAGATTTCCAAAAATAGGACTGAGATCTTTCGTAGAAAAACTCTTCAGGTTTATTGAATTTTACTTGAATTCGAATTAATGAATTTTACTTGACTTGAGTTGAGAGAATTTATTTTTAATTCTTCTTTCTTTTTAATGCCATTCTTTGTAAAGTAATATATAACTCACTGTTTTCTTCAATATTTTTTTTTTAATAATTCGTCAGAAACTGGAATTAACAGGTATTCCAATTTTCACCTGTGTACAAACAAGAACATCAGAATTTTATAAATATATAGATATACTCAAGAAATTTAATATTATGTAAACTTATAGCAAAGTTGAGTGTAGGCCACCCCACACCGTTTTTGTAAATTTATAATACAATATATTATTACGGTCAATACTGTCATCTCATTAAAAAAAAATACTAATATGTGTTATAATGAACCCGATTATGCATTTATGGTTTTGAAAGAATAAAGTCTACACTTTTTTTTGTTATTGTCAAGATCCTGATTTATTTACTTTGCAATTGTTAAGAATCCGAAGTGCTTATAAAATTGGTTAAAGACACTTGGTAAAACAATGCTTTAATGATTAAGAAGGTTTTATATATATATCAGAAGGTATTCAAATTAATGAATTTTAAAATTAACATTTGTAGAAATTTTAAATTGTAATATTATGAGATATTTGATTAGTTGTTGGTACAGTATATATTTGAAAGGAATGATTTGGGTTGTTTGGTGGGACAGTCAGGGGAAGGCCTGTCCGATTGTATCCCAGAAGCCCAGTTCGACTGACTTGTAGACACACCGCGGTGGTAATGTGCTGCTGGTCGATGATAATGTGACAGCCCAGGCCTCCCCCATGTATCTGTCTCGCCTGGCCATACCACTTTCCATATGTTACCGCATGCTAATGCCTCCACGAATAAGTGAAAGCCCCTCTTTTGTCCTTTCCTCCAACACTCACACCTGAATTAACAGAAACCTACTCCACTTGTACCAATCAAAATCAACGTTTGACAATTTCTGTTTTCAGTATATATAACCTTGTAAATTAACCCTACTTTTGCCAATTCATCGAATAATTAATTTTAATTAACATTCTTCAACTACTTTTTTTAATTGCATTAGGCTACATGATTGTAGGAAAAAAGCCCCCCTTAAAAAACAATTAAAAGATAAACTAACACTAAATTTTTCTCATTATATATCTATGTATATAATATACCATTCGGCGATATAAACCAAAGAAAAAAGAATATGATTACTTGATCCAGCATTCTGTGCACTCTCAATTAATGATTTAAGACTTAACTTTGACATTAAGACATTATACTTTGACACTATTGTTTACATTGTTTTCATTTGGATGTATTTTATTTTTCTGAAATGATTTTGACATTCTTATATCAAAAATATATTTGTCATTGTTTTAATTTATTTTATTTGGCTGATAAATTTGATTTACTTCAGCATTTTTATATTGCGCTATTTTCAAGTTTTTTTTTATTATATACCTAAATATAACCTGTAAAAATTATTTTGATTTTCCAGTAGTTTTTATATTTTTTGGTAATTTGGTATTGGTTTAATATACTACTTCTAGTCAAAAAATAGATTCATTATCTTTTTTTGGGGGGGAGGAAAAGGATATTTTGAGGGGGATTTTTTCTCCGGGGGGTTTTTTCCAGGGGGATTTTTTCCCAGTTTTTTTTCCTCCGTGGGGTTGTTTCCTCGGGGGATTTTTTTCTGCTCCGAGGCCTTACATAACTGTGTACATTTCAAAAGGAAAGTTACTAGAAGTTCATACCTGGTGTAAGACTAGGTGGGTATGAAATGCCACTTTAACCACTGCTCCGTGACGTTGATTTAGCAAAAAAATCAAAATATTATAAATAAAATAATAAAATATTTAATGAAATGAAGACAGCATTTTATTTTGATCAGGGTAAAATGTAAGAAACTGACATTTTAAGTAACAGAATACTGAATTTTGTATTGAAGTATACTTTGGGATATTCATTTTTCATCAATAACCCAAGTGTCTTAGACTACATTAATTCCTCAAAATTACATTAAACAAAGGGGCGATATGGTATATTTTAGGTTTCCAGAAAATGTTTTTTTGACAGTGAACGGCTCATTAAAAAAGAATAAAAATTTGCCATAAAATTGAAAAAAAATTTAGCAAATTCGAAAAAAAATGGTGAAATTTCAATAAAGCTATAAAAACTGAATATTCATCCCAGACTAATGAATCACCTGCCATTCTTGAGGGATTTGTTTACATTTATTTACACTGTTTCATTGAGTCAATTTTTTAAGTGAATTGACTGAAATTATATTGATGTTAAGAGGTTTAATGATAAAATCTGAAATTATTTAATTTCTTAATATGAGCTGTAAGAAGATAAAATGCTTTCATTAAAAAAAATCAACACCAATAAAAAAACACATAATTTCTGATGTTTTTCATAGTATGTTGGATTAGTCTATCAAATGCTCTAATCAATCTATATGTTGCACCCTTGAACAAAACTTAACATCAGGTGTAGATTTTCTTGTGTTTATGAATCATATTTATTATCTTTGGGTACTATTAAAGTATGATTAATGATGGACTATTTCGTTTTATATTACAAAACGGACACACATTTTAAGCTAATTCTTCAAGTTGTCAAGAAGTTTGATATTATGTTTACTTATAGTAAAGTCGAGTGTAGACCACTTCAGAATTTTTTTTACGATGTTTGTAGTATGGATTAAAAATGTAGCAATCACGCTAAAATTATTACCGTTTTTAAGGATCTTAATAAAATTCTCGGTGTTAAATAAACAAGTTTATTTCTGATATTGTTTTCGAGAAATCATGCATGATTTAACAGCTGGCCTGCATTAATTAATTCAGTAGACAGGTCAATCAGTATGCAAAAGCTTATTTTATTTAAACTAGCCGTGGCTGACTTCAAACGAATGTCTTTGATTGAATCAGTCCTAAACATGCCGCAATTTATAACATCCATTCGCAATGTTACCAACCTTTCAGAATAAAAATCGGGAAAATCACAAAATAAAATAATTTAAACATAAGATAGAAATGTTGAAAAAATTATATACCTTATAATTTAAACATTACTCTAAAAATAATAACCACACTAAAACTAAATTTAAAATATTAATATATGAATTATTTATATCATATTTTAGAAAACATAAAAAATCTTTCGGTTTTTTTTATTTTGTATTTTATTCCAGCATGTTCCACTGTGATTTTATTGTGTTCCACAATACTTCTTTCATTAACACAACAAAATACTTATTTTAACTTATTTTACATTCTGGAATATCTTAAATCTTCTTAAAACATTCTTAAATCTTTAGGTATTTCGACGAATTGTCGACACCAGAAGAGGAGACGAGACTGGCTTAAGGAGCGAAACTACACTCATACTCGTATATCTATATAAATATTATTTATTATATTTGTGTAAACTGGCAGCAGATCTTCACCCAAGTTGTAAAAGATCTTTCCATGATGTAAACATTTTTACGTCATATAAGCTACTACATATTTCAACTAAGAAATTTACAACTACATACAATCAAAATTATATATATATATATATATATATATATATATATATATATATATATATATATATATAGTTCAATATAGACAAAGAAACATAGAGAAATCAAAAGAACACACTTACAGTCTCTGATTTTCGGTATGAACCGTCTTCAGGAGAGATAAGAGAGGGAAACCAAACGCACTGGTTCAGAGACGGTTGGAGACCAACAGTGTTGCCGCATGCGCGCCCGGTCACAGAAAATAAAGTAGACAGGAATCAATTTATAATTACATTAAATTAGTGCAATATGAAAACAATACATAAATAAAAAATATATATATATAAAGGCTTTCTAACTTATCAGCAATACATTTCTACTCCTGGTGACGATGGCAGTCTAAATACAGAAGTGAGTTGTGTTAGTTTTTTTGAGCGATTTATGTTGTTCTTACTGGTGGACTATTATTTATACTCGTACTTGTAGTTCACGATAAGCATGTCAAATAAAAATCAACGTCCTAACTAAAAAAATAAATTCAGAAATAGTACTAAAGTCTTTCAACTCAGTTGAAAGATCTTAGTCGCCAATCTGCCTTCCTGCGGGACTCTTCTCCTCCTGATGACGACGATCGTCGAAATATAGAAGTGAGTTATTCCTTTGTCTATCTGTATCTACCTTCGTTTATATATATATATATATATTTCATTAAATGCCTTGCTTATTTTTAATCTAGTCCATTTTTAAGCAAGGCATTTAATGAAACATGTATGCATGAAGGTCTGCTCCCAAAATACACACCACACACACACACACACACATATATATATATATATATCATTCGCGCTCCGTTCTTCGACGTGAGGAGATCTCTCTCACTTCGTCCTCTCTTCTAGTCTACTCTCCTGATGACGAACAAAGTTCGAAATATTGAATTCTGTAAGTGTTCTTTTTATTCTCTTTTCTGTGTCGTGCTTTGTGTAATTTAAAGTTATATATATATATAATAATATATATAAACTAGAATTTAAAAAAGAACACATAGAAAGGAAACCACTGAACTCACTACTATATTTCGATGTCCTCGTCTTCAGGAAAAGAAGTGAATCGCTCCAAAGGCTGATAACGACTGACTTGGCGTTCGAACTGAAGCACTCAAACAGTGTAGCCAACTTTCGGAGGAAAGGTAGACAGGGAAGATAAAGAGATAAAAGCCAAATAAAAATTAAAAAATGAAAACATTTAACTAAAATAAAATTAAAAGCTGATAAAAACTTAAAAAAAAAAAATCAACGATTGAGGTTAAGCCCAGGAGCCGATCTACCGCCCAGAAGACTAATAAGTGCTTCTTCTGAAGCTCTCAGAGTAACTTTCGAATTAGTCTGATCAATCTGCCTCAGGACCTGTACACGGAAACAGTCATTAAAACTGAGTCCGTGAGAACTGGCATGAGTAGCAACGGGAAGGTCACTGCGTTTGCCAACGGATGACCTGTGATTATTCATACGCAGGCTTAGCTTGGTGGAAGCCAAACCCACATAAAAAGAATCACACTGGGTGCAATCCAAACGGTAAACGCAGTTACCAGAGGTACAGGAGGTCTTGTGAGAGATAGGGTAGGTGCGTTTACTATGGACAGAGGTAAAGGAAGGAACAGGATTGATGATAGGACAAGTAAGACATCCACGACGTCCACATTGAACCATACCACCAGCAGTTTTTGGAGGCTTAGGAGAAGAGATGTGAGAGAAGATAGATTGAAGATTAGCAGGTTTGGCGATAGGAAATGGAAGGTGGCTCACTAAAGACTGAAGAAGTACAGGAGGAAGAAGAAAGTATAGGGAAAAACTCCCTGACAACTGCACCCAGCCTATGAGCACCAGGAAAATAAGTGGTGATGAGGAAATTAGAGTCACTGCGATCCCTCCTAGGACCTGAATTATGATGAACGTCTGCAGGGACTATACGGTTGTTAATGAAATTAGAAGGATATCCTCGGTCAGAAAATTTCTGTTTCAATAAATCTATTTGGAAGATTTGGATATATATATATATATATATATATATATATATATATTCACTTAATAAACAACGGAAAGACGATTCAAACTGGATACAATCGAGTTCATGATCGAAAAAGAGTAAATAAACAGACTTAAAACTCAAATTTTCGGGCAATTATTATGAAAGAAAACCAACGATTTTTCAAAACATAAACGTATAATTCAAATCATAAAAAAAATGGTTAAATTAAATAAACTGGCTACGACAACAAATGTAATAAATCTAGTTTTGAAAAATTTAAAATAATTTTTTTATTTGCAAATATGACAGTTGACAAATCCGTTTAAAATAGTATTACCCACATAAAAACACTTACGACCTTAAAAACTAGTGTTGGTATAAAATTTCAGATTTCTGGTTAACTTTTTATTTCTTTAATTTTTTTCTATTTTCTATTTTTGCATTTCTTGTTTGAAATTTGAAACTGAAAGAGTCGTCAAAGAAATGGTGCATATTTCAAAGGAACCTACGTCTTGTAATAAGAGATCGATTACAACCCAACCTTCCATAATAGTTTACAATAGTTCATTTGTTTGTATTTCTATTTGCAAATATTGTTTCACATGTCTCCCCTCCCCCTTTTTTTTTATTGTTTGAACCGATCCCCTAGCGAGTAATAACGTCAGCCGTTCACCGAGGCTTTTTCTTTAATCGGTGATTCTACATTAGGAGTCCTAAATTTTGCCTAACTCAAGTATATTTCAAGTAGGTTTAACGAGTACCTGACATCGTACAGGCTCGGGGCCGACGTCTTAACATCCTCTTCGAGGAATGATTTATTCACCTTCCGCGTGAATAAATCGAGGGCGAAGTGGGGATCAATATTCTCTCCTTACTTATTCGCTTTTAGTACTACGCTAATTTAATCAACTTTTTTTATTACATGACTAGTTGATTGGCTATTTTTAAAAAAAAACCTCCCACATAACTTATTGAGTTAGTTTACCGTGTTTAATTACATCATATATAATTATCACATGTAAATAATTATATATCCTTAATTATCAATTAGAAAATATATAACACGTAATATTGAGCAGTCATCTACGTGTTTAATTTTACAAAATTATTTTATACTTCTATTTTATAATCAATTGTAAAAGTAGTTTGTCTTTTGCCTATTTATATAAATTTGTCAATATCTTGCAGCTCTGAGGATCTTAATAAATTAAGATTGTTTCAGACGAAACGTCGGCCTGATATTGTACTTCTCCAATTTTGACCAATCCCTCCAGTGAACTTTTTTTTTTTATTAACCATATAAAAAGTTATCTAGAATTAACTACATTTACATATATGAATGTTCAAAAGTTAAAAAACAAGAACACGCAGTTTCAAATTTTTGTTTTAACCGTTTATCAGGAGAAGAAAAGAGGGAATACAGCGTACACAATCAGAACAACGGTTGCCACCGATCCATTCATGACACTGACTGTATGTGTGCTTCTCTAGATTACTTTTTAAACACATTTTGGATAAATCATACATTAATTAAATAAAATAGCGACTCATGTAAAAACTAATGCTAAAACAAAATCGGGGCTGGCTTGGTCTTCCAGGTTCAAATCAAACTATCAATGCCAATGATTTGATTTAAAGTAAATAAAATCATTTCATTGATTGATGCAGCATTGATTCTGTTCTTATCATACACTTAAATCAAATGCTTTACGTTTATAAGTTTAACTGACAGTTATTGGGTTCGAAACACATTTGAGAGTAAAGTTAACTGTAAGACACTCCGGATTTTTTTTTTCTTTTTTCTAGCCAATGAGCCACAGTCTCCAATCAAACGATGAAAACATAAATCTGTCGGTTTTAAGAACAATAGAATATAAAAAATTCACATTCATTGAAGGACTATCAAAAATGATTACAGTTCTCCAACCATCTCTGCACTAGTGGAATTGGTTTCTTTCACTTATTTCTCCTGATGACGGTACAAACCAAAAATTACGGACTGTCAATATATTATTTTAACTTATCAATGTTTCTTTGCCTGCATTGAACTTTAATTGTCCATTTCGGAAAGTTTTTCATCGTTAAATAATATTTGATTTTGATTGGAGAAAGCAAAACTGGCTAATTACAAATATATATTTTTTTTCCAATACATATTTACAACAACCTTATAACAGAGTACATCACGCAGTAAGAAGGATCTTTTTATAAACACTTTTAAACAAAATTTGTATCTATGAATATTGAAAAGTTAAAAACAAGCCCATAATCCAATGTTGATAACTCAGTATAGTCAACCCTATACTACCTTACTAGCCGTAAAACGGCTTGTTACGGTTGAAATATCTTAAGTCTTTTTTTCTCATTTCTTATTGCGGTTTGGACATTAATTTATATTTCACGTGTTTATTGGGAAATTTTGTTAGATATATGTATAAGTTCAAAATCGAAGAGTAACACACAAAGTAAAAACTTCGATTCTGAACTTGTGTATGTACAGTTTGGATATCTTTCCTATTATATAGTGAATATAAACTTTAATGTTGTATATATATATATATATATATATATATATATATATATATATATATATACATCATTATGATACTGCTGTTGGTGGTACTACGCAATACGGACGACGTAACTGCCTATTAACCTAACCAAAATTTGACCTTACCTGCAAGAATCCTTACTTGCAACTGTCCTAGAAATACTGATAGTCCACTTACCTCCAGTATATGTCTTTATAATTTACACTGCACTAAATGTAATTCATTTTAAGTAGGCCTGACCACATTACTTACCTTCTAAATGAATGATTACGGGTAAGCGAAGTACGAGTAACTTACCTGTTATCATTCATGCCCGCTGCCATGGACTCTCTTTTTAGTTAGTGCTTCAAGGTTCACCATCCGAGGCTGCTTTCCAATAATACGATGACAACCATACAGGTCCTTAAGGGCTTCTGAAGAATTATATCTAGAATTATACGTACTATATCATATATATATATATATATATATATGACTGTATCGGTGTTTGTATCGGTCGGTGGACGCATTCACTTCTCCACTCCTTTGTTCCTTCTCCTTTTTTTCAATTATCCTCTCCTGAAGACGGCAAGACAGCCGAAATGATCGCGAAAATCGTGAGTGTTAGTCCTCATTGGTTTTTTTTTATATTTGCTAGTTGTAACTTTAATTATATATATACGTATGTATATATTGTTGGTAACCCTATATATATATGTATATATATATATATATAGGGTTACTAGCCGTTGTGTCTAGAACGTGCTTTGTCTCCCTTCCTCTTTTCTTCTGAAGACAGATTGCCCGAAAATTTGAGGTTGTAAGTGTGTTTCTTTACTTTGTGTGCTACCTATCCTCAATTTTGAACTGTTTTATATATATATATATATATATATATATATTATATATATATATATATGTATGTATAAATACATCATATATGGATATAGTATATATCCAACTGCTATTAACTTGAATTATTCTTTATTAATTTGTTTCCTCTTTTATCAAACCTTTTATTATGGTATTATTTTTTATAACATACTTTTATTAATGATTTTAGATATTCTGTATTATTTTGTTTGATTTTCATCTTATATGTATTATTATAAGCAGTTTAGCTTTTGCTCTCAATTTTTAACCCACTAGTTTCCATATCATTTCAGTTTTTGTTTATATTTTTACGAAACTCAACTAATTTTTTCCCTCCTTTCGAGCTTATTGATTTCAAAGTTCTTCATCAAGAGCTAAAGTTGATGACTTTGATTCCTAAAAGTCAAAGTTCTCCACAATTATCATGATATCGAAATAATTAAATACAAAATGGTAAACAAAAAAAATGAAAAACACGTCATGATAATTTAGGATACAACAAAAACATTTTTTTTTAAATTTATAATTTTTCATCTGGATTTGAGAGCAGAAAAAAATGTGTAAATTTTGTCTGCTCTCAAACCCAACTGACTCTGGGTTTTTGACTCTGACGAAGACCGCTTGTTACGGTTGTTTTCCCATTTCTTATTGTGGTTTATCATTGATTGTTATTTCATGTGTTTATGTGAAATCTTTATATTTATATATACATATTCAATATTTTTTTTGGTTTTGAAGTGTGAAAGTTTCAAAGTGAATAGTTTCAGAGTAATATGTCCCAGTTACTCAGCACTTACACGCTGCTCCTACACCTGACGCAGGGATAGCATAGGATGATTTGTCAGTTCCAAACACCTAACTTCTGTTGCCATCGGCAAGCTATTAACCACTGTAGACAGCAAACCACCTGTTTATAACAAACAATTATACAGGCAATTTCAACAAATGCTTTACATCAATACAACAAAAGGGGGTGAAAAACACGACAAAAAAAAAAAGAATAATTTTGCAGGTACTTTTAATTTAATAATAGAATAATATAATTGGTACAAGTAAATAATATGAACTTATAATTCTGTTTGAAAAATACATTACTGTACAGAATGCCGGTAACCATCCAATGTTTGGTACATAAAACATTGCAATCATTTTCTTTTTACAAAATAATAAACTATTAAAAGCTCAATGATATACAAATAATTAAATACATGATAAAATATTAACAACTAAAAACACGTCATGATAATTGAGGATACAACAAACACATTTTTTTTTGAAACTTTTAAAATTTTTTGTATTCTGGATTTGAGAACAAAAAAAAAAGTGTGCAAGTTTCAAAGTGTTAATATGTCGCAGTTACATAGCTAGACACCAAGTGATCTAATTGCCATAATATCACAGATTTACTTACGTTTTTTTTCCATCTTGAATGATGACTCACGCAGTGTTCGGAGGTTGTTAATAATTGGTCGTGAAGACTTAAGAGCTTTTTTGTTTTATAACAACTCAAAGGCCAGTACATCTTTTATATATATATGGTGCATTTGCCCAAAATATCTACGCCAAAAAAAAAATTCGTCCCATCTCAAACAAACAAAATCGTTGTCAACCTTCTCGTTTTTAGCACTAGTGTGTTCATTTTCTTAACAACCTCTCAAAACGCCAAAAAAAATTCCACACTGTAATTTTTTTTTTATATATAATATATATTAAATTTTATATTTTACAATATACATTGTGAACTTCGAAATAGATATACATCTGTAAAAGGACTTTTCTACTGAAAAAAAGGGTTTTTTTGTAAAAATGGTTTTTTTTTGGTTTTTTTTTTAATTTTTTTTTTTGACACTGAAAGCGCTTCCGTCTTCTAAGACTGCCTAAACAATAAGAAATTGGAAAAATGACAGAGCAGAATGGGAGGGCCTCTAACAGGCCTCACAAGCGACAAAACTGTGGTAACACACCCGACATACAGTGAGAATCCCCAAAAGGCGGCCAGCTACGGAGCCCCACCACTGGCCCTTGTAAAACACCCTCTGACAAACCCAAACAACTCTACCCACTGTGTGTCTTCTCGATGCACAACAAATATCTTCAAACAATCACGTAGTCATTTGAATTCAACATCAAGAAATATATCGTCATAAATAAAATAGGAATTAATAATTTTGAAGTAATTCTATAAAAAAAACAAATCTTTAGTGTTCAAATTTTGTTCAGATGCGATGAGGCCCATATCATTCGATTCTATAAAAATATACTAACGTAATGCCACCATTATCATTATTTTTTTTAAATATAAATGAGGTTCTAATAAATAATAGGAAAATTACATTATAAGGACTCCGATATTCTTTGTTTAATAAAAATGGATTCACTTTAGTGGAATTCATGAACCAACTTGGGTATGAAAAACGAAAAGTTATCAAATTAAATTCCCCTTTGTGAATTTTTCATAAACTCAATATCTAGAAAAACGCGATAATCTTCTATAAAAGTTTACAATAGTAAAATATTGACTTATATCTAGAAAATACATTGACTCGTGGGCACTTTATTTCCTCGATATTTAGTTGAAACCCTCTTTTCAATGGGAAAGGTTGGCATGACAAAAGGAGTTTTCAGAATAGCCCTTTTGTGGAGCTCCACAGCAAGATGAAGAAAACGAGATGAAATTATTTTATGGGAGATAAGTCTCTTAGAGAGGAGAACAGGCGCATTGCGTCCCGCCAAAATTGAGGAAAAATAATTGCACATAACTTTCGGCGGAAAACCTCCCAGCGCATCTCACTTTTATCCCAAACAACTTGTTCTACAAAAATATTTACAAAATTTTCTTTTAATATAAAACTCTTCTAACTTAAAAGATAAAAAACTTCAAAAGAAAGTCGTTAACAAAGTATAATACAATTAAAAACAAATTAAACTAGCTTTTTAGTTTTGAAAAAGCTTGAAATGCACTGAGGCATCGAGTTTGTATATACAAAATGATACAATTAGAAGTAACGGGATACACGAATTATAGGTGAGACGGAAGGACTATTTACAAAATAACTAATTTGACACAATTTGTTGTGGTGTTCCCGCGGATTATCTAAGGCAGTAAGTTAGAAGGGATTATGGTGTTGATGACTGTGCTACGTCTCAAGGGATGCGATGAGGCTGTGGTAGACAACAGACTGGAGCTCGGTGAAGATGGAAGAATGCCCACAGGAGAAGGGCGGAGGGTCGTGAGGAGTCCGCTTTGGTTCTTCTTGTAGGCAGTAGAGAGGCGTTGCCGGTCTCTCTTGAGGTTGCTCGCAGGATGTCCTTTTGTCAGGCACCTGATCGGTAAGACTGTAAAGAGGAGATAGACGGTCGTTGGTTTCGTCAGGCCGCTTCTGGTCGAGGCAGTAGACGGGCAGGCGATCAGTGTCCGTTTCATCTTGGCGTGGTAAGCCAGGACAGAACAGCGGAGGGCGGATAGGATCATCAAGTCGAGGCCGCTTCGTCTCCGGTTGTTCTAGACAGTATACCGGACTTCGTTCTGACTCTGATAGGGGTTCCCCAAGACGGGTTCGTTTTGCTTCACAGTCTTCCATACAGTAAAGCGCCGACCTTTCAGATTCTACTTCCAGGCCTTCAAGACGAGACGTCCTCTTACTTTCTGCCTGTTCTAGACAATAGAGGTTCGCTCGCTCTGACTCAGCTAGTCTTTCAGCAGCCGAAACTGGTTCAAGCCGAGGTTTCTTTCCGCTAGGTTCTCCATCCACATCAACAACATTGACAATTTCTTCTTCTTCATCTTCATCAATAGATGTGAGCATTCGAGGAGTCAGAGGCATATAGAACTGACTGAGCACCGCCTGGACATCTTCTTCCTCCAGTGACCGCTTCCTCCCTTCTTCCTCTTTCTTAGGTAAATTAGTAATGTCAGCAAGTTGTTGGTCCTCCTTGATACAGAGTCTGTCTTGTTTCTGCATCTTCTCTTCTCTCGCCTCCTTCTGAAGCCTCTTCATAGTATTGTTTATAAGAACTGAACGCCTCAAAGAACTCTCAGGGTCCTCGATTTTCTTTAACTTATTAATACTTATCTTGAGCACTTTGCGTCTCTCTTCCTTCTGTCGGTACTTGGCAGAGATCATTGTCGGCCTGTTGGGCCGCGGGCAAAAGCTGGTCGCATAACTTGTCCCCAGCGCCATGTCTTCCTCATGTTCTCGTCCACTCGACCTCAGACCACAAATGCCGCTCCCACTCGAGAGTCCGGTAGCTTTCATAACACTTCGCCACCTTCCTTCTTCACTGCAGCCTTGATCTCTATCCCAGCCTGAAACAAACAAAAATTCACCATTAGTAGTCGGCAACACTGTTGGTTTCAGCGGTTGTCCCTCAAGGGAACACACATATGTAGGTTGAACATTGCCTCTTTATGATAACAATGAAAATTGATTCTACATTTAGAATCATAACTTAGGTGTATTTAGAGTACTTGACAGCGTATTGGCGAAGCGATTGACGGCTTAACGTCCTCTCTGAGGGGCGACATGCTCAGATTATTCACCTCCCATGTGAATAAATCGAAGACCAGCGTAGGTTCAGAGGCGAGAACCATTAACCACTGAGCTAACCTGACCCGTAAATTCACCATTAATCCACAATGACAATATCAAACAAAATGTTTACAAAATTTAACTAACATCATCAAAAGTTGTTCAAACTCGATAGAGCTTGCGAGATCAATAAAACAGGGAGGCCTCAACCGAAGGGGAAGATCTTCCCCCTCCCTTATTTCCATATCTTTCTCCCCTCTGCAATACCAATTTCAAACTACTTCGAACAAATTTGAAGTAATTATATTTTACGATTCATTAACAGTGAATTCTGAAAAGAATTTAAAATCAAAATCAAAGATGTATTTATTAGAATATCAACAATTGTAAGTAAATATATATTCAATTAATATCAAATGAAAATAAAATTACCACTATTTGAATATCCTTATGGTAGAATGAAGTTTATTTGGAATAATTTTTTATTAAATCAATAAAACAAATAATACTAGCAAAGGAATATTTGATAAGAGAACCTCTTCAAGGCGACTAGCAATTGAATAAATAGTGGTAATTCTATCATCTTGGTTGTCAATCTAACAGAGATTGCGCGAGAAGCTGTCACATTACCAACTGCTATTCTCGTAAGGGCCTGTATCAAGTTTAGAAACTTTATTCGACACCTTTTCTGCAATACCTAACATTTATTTTATCGTGTTCACATTAAGAAAATGAAAAGCATTAAGGGAGGAAAATAAAATTTACCATCACACATGGTAAACTAGTATTTCATATTCCCTTTTAGGAACAAGCTGCTGTTTAACATTATATTAATGGCATCTTTGTCTTTACTGCAATACAGACTGCAGAATAACCAAGTCAAATATTTTTTTTTTTAAAAAATTTAATTTTATTTCCCTGTTCTTTTTTTACAAAATAACTACCCACTATACAAAATATGATCTCTTCAATGAAATCATTATCAAGATTGTTAATTAAAAAGTATACTGTAACAGTTATAAAAACAACCATTTAAATGACTTTTCCAGTAAATTTCTTAAGATAAACCAAAAAAGTTTAGTTCAGAACATTGTTTCCAAGCTCTAACTAATTAAGAATGTTTCAGCCTTATACAAGGACTTAGTTCCATTAAATATTTTGATCATGGAGTTTCCAAGGATTTAGTAATTCATATACCCGACTAGAGGTATAAAAAATTTAGTTCGATCCGACCCAGGCCCGCGGGTATTAAACCCGAGTTTATTCTCTAACAGCACAAGCAAATCTCGATCATCTGTTTAAACCAAATTATTTATTTTATAGCAAATATTAAATAGTTTAATGCCCATACGTCGTTTTATTATAAATAATATATAAACGTTTCACGGTGAGTCTCAAACACAGAACTAAGGAAAAAACACACTACTGTCTCTAATTTTCGGTTGAATCGTCATCAGGAGAGTTGAGACAAGGACACCAAGCACACTTGTGAAGCGACGGTTTGAGACGAAATAATAATATATATATATATATATATATATATATATATATATATAAATGTATATATATATACTCTTTAACACAGAGAACAGAACACAGAAAGATACTACAGAACTCACTTCGATATTTCGACATCCGTCGTCATCGGGAAGAAGTGCGAAATACTCGCGTTGAGAAGCAAACTGCTACTTCTCTCTCTCTCTATATATATATATATATCCGCTCCGTTCTTCGACGTGGGGAGATCTCTCTCACTTCGTCCTCTCTTCTAGTCTACTCTCCTGATGACGAACAACAGTTCGAAATATTGAATTCTGTAAATGTCCTTTTTATTCTCTTTTTTGTGTCGTGCTTTGTGTAATTTAAAGTTATATATATATATATATATATAGCCCGGGCCGGACCAGACCCGAAATTCGGGCCCGGCTCGGATTTCGGGTTTAGGATCTTACCTCTGTACACAACTAATTTGTTTATCAAATTTGTTTTTAGATAAACTAAAGTCTTATTCCCTAACAGTTTTAATAAAGTGGTGCTCAAATAAAATCAATTTTTAAGATAAAGGACTTTAAAAGCTCAGTAGCACTCATTGTAAACACAATTTTTCAAAATTTCCATATAATATGATCATATTATTTATAATAAAAAAACCTCTGCAAACAATACGATTCATTTGATAATTTGTAATTCATTATTCTCACGAACTGTTTTACATATTAAAATTATGCATTTTGTTTTTTAATATTCAAGGCTGAAAGATTTGATTTTAATATGATTACAAAGTGCTTAAATGGGTTTTTACTAACTGTATTATATGGAGGAATAAAATAAGTGGGCGGAGAAATGAGTAAACTAAGCAGTTGAAGGTGATGGTGTGGGGGGGGGGAGGGGTTTAACATGTGGTTTGGAAGATGCTGGGATACAGAAGTGGGCGTTGGATAAACAGGAAAGACTGCAGGGAAAGAGAGATACAGTCATGGGTTATTCATAAGGGAAGACTTCTGGATCGATCAAGTAATAGTTTCTAACCCCCAGACATAAACAAAGTACTCCCCCCCCCCCCCCTTCTCCATCTACTGTATTAACTTGAAAAGGGTCTTCCCTCCCACCCGCCAAACACACTATTTCAGATTGTATTGGTAATGTTAGGCAAGTAAAATATATTTATTGGTTTATAAGGTTTGACTACTGTTTTGTAAAAAAAGGAAAAGGGTTTTTGAAGAGATGCGGTAAGGTTTAGGCAAGACAAAAGGTCTGTAATGCTCAATGACGGAAGCAGGGCCAATTTGCATTAGTGGACCATTAGGCAAGTAGGGGGGGTTTCTAATAAGTGGTTAGTTACCGGAGTGGCCACTAGGTGTCAGTTAGAGCGACATACTTTCTCGTCTAGTTGCCATTTCGCTCCTGTAGAAGCCGCCACTGTCGCTTAGATGTCACAATCTTGTTCCTCCCACCTCTGTCCCTCTATTAACCATGCCTCAATAAATACCCTTTTAACAACTCAATTAAATAATTTACCTTCATCAAAATCTGTAAATCCCATGTTTTAATGCCATTATAACGAGCTTAACGATAATTACAACGTTAAAAATCCTACTTAATATTAAACTAACAATTCCTCCTCAATGAAAACATTATTTCAATAATTTTAAAACAGAAATATTATAGTATAAATACCATAGTACTATTAAATATTTTTTTCTTAAATACAAATAGTACAATAATAATTAAAAATACATTTTTACGTAAATACTAAAAAAGGAAAAGGAATCAGGTCTTTTTTACTTTTATTGAGTAGTTCATTTTTCTATAATTTTCTTCCTCTATCCAGATAACTATCGTTACAAATTATTTAATTAATTGGAATTCATTTAACAGGAATGGCTATTGATATAAGTTGGGTGTTTCCTGAAAGATGAAGATAGATGTCGAAAGGTGAAAGGTGGATGAGTAGAAAACTAGGTGAGAGTTGGCGTTCAAGTCGACGGTGGAGGGGATAGAGGATGGCATGTGACGTCACTACATGTCCTTCATCCCCCCCCCCCTCCACTCCATCCAAATCGCAATAGGACCTTGGCAAAAACAATAATCAACTTGCGTAGAGAACAAAATCAGGTGTCTCCTTAGCTAGCTAATATTATCTACCATTACGTAATCACATCATCATCATCATTGGGTCTTTGAAATATTCAATGCTTGAAGTAAAAGTTAGGAAATACAAGAATTATTTCAGGAAACAAGAGGTCAACTATATGCTTAATGACTTGCAAACATCCGTAAATGTTAAAAAGTCAAGTTGAGCAATTCATATTTACATAAATATGAATGGCTGAATCGTATAAGTCCTATCGCGTAAAGCTGGTATTGATTCGAGAGCTTATTGCCTTTGCATAATAGAACATATAGAAGAGGGATTCCACAATATGCAGAACGAATAAAAAAAAAACAACGTATAAACCGCAGTAAGAAAAACTCTTTATTCAACTGAGACCACCTTCCTGGCAGTATCGATCCATATCACAGGTGGAGAGACCATTTAGCTTCAACACGGAACATCTCTTCCTAATGACGAAGGGTGTCAAAATATTGAAATGAGTCTATGTTTCTATGTGATTTTCATATGCTTCATTCTATATGTATATATATATATAATCAAAAATCATAAGCACAAATTTGAGACCAAACAATCTCGATTGTCAATAATAATTTTCAATTTTGTCGTCTTTAGGAGAAATGAAAAGGATAAGCCATAGGGACAAAAATCGAAGAGGTTCATAGACTGTTACCGAGAAACTCAGTAACCAACGTGATGATTATGAAATACGTGAACATGCGGTAAACAAAAGAACTAATCTAAAAAAGTAGGTAGTTGAATAGGACAAATACAGGAGTAAAATAAAACCAGTAAAAATAAATAAACTTGAGAAATGTATGAAAAGCAAAGAAAAACTGAAGTGATATTACTGAAAATAACGACTTAAACATAAAGTAAAAGAACTTAAAATAAAAAAAAACACAGAAGTCAATAACTGCATTTCGACATCTATCGTCATCAGATAGGTGACAAGACACTTCTGCTGATGTCGGCAGATGTCCAAATATAGTAAGGAGTTTTTGTATTTTCTTGTGAGTGTTTGTTCTCTCTCTCTTTCTCGCATATTATTTATTTTATATTGTTGAATCGTTTATCTCCATATAAGAAAAAAAGTTGAATTCAGAAAATAACGTATTTGAAATATACGCTGTACAGGTTTATTTCAATGTTCAGGTTCCATGCATTTCAATGACAATTAAACAGCTTCTGTTGTTATTTTCTGAACAAATGTATTGAATTAAAAAAAAAAAAGGCGGATAAAACTTAAGTGTTACTATAACAGTGTTAAGTCTGAGGACCAGGGTAGCCTAGTGGCAAAGTGCTCGCCTCTAGACTCGTAGATAGACCTCTATAGGGTTCAACATCCAGTCTGGCTCCCGATTTATTCACAAGAAAGGTGAAGAAATATGAGCATATCGTTCCTCGGAGAGGATGTTAAGCCGTCGGCCAAGAAAATGCCTCAAAGATCTCAAACCTTACCACTCACATGTTTGGCTTTTGTGAGTTAGTTGTCAACTTAATGTAAAGACTGCATAAGATTAAGACGTCTTACTGACTGCACAACCACATAATTATTATATATATAACTTTAAATTACACAAAACACAACACAGAATAAAGATAAAACGAAGAACGGAGCGCGAGTCATTCAACGTGGGGGAGATCTCTCTCACTTCGTCTCGTCCTCTCTTCTAGTCTTCTCCTGATGACGAACAATAGTTCAAAATATTGAATTTAGTAAGTGTGGTTTTTATCTTTTGTCTGTGTCGTGTTTTGTATATTTAAAGTTTTATAGTCCGTGTGGACCGTTTATCCAATTTATTCTATAATATATATATATGTTAGCTTCAGCTACTCAAAGGGACTACTTCTGCCCGATGACGACGAATGTCGAAATATCGTTTTGAGTCTTTTTGTGTGTGTTTTTATTGGTTTTTCTCTTTCCTGTGTGAACTAGTAGTCCTGTTGGATTCAAGTTTATATATACTTATTGATAGGTTAATTTTTAACGTGTTTAACGGTTTACGATCAATATTAAGTGAAGAATTTGAGTGGAATTCCATTAAAGGATTGTTTGCTTGTTATCAGGCAAAGAATGGCACTTGTTGAATTTAAACACTTACTGATAAGAAACTGAGATTACCAACTACACTGATCAGCAAACTTCAAACTTTCTTCTAACAGAAGCGGAATGTACGCTAAACATTCAAACTATTCTAATCACCACCACTGCAACTACTACTCTTCTTCACAACTAAAAACCAGAACCACTTAAATAATAATGACTTCATGTAAAAGAAGGAGAGAAAACGTTTAATAAAAGATACAAGTCCGAGGGAGGCTGGGGTTATATGAAAGGACATGGTGCTGCTGCGGATCCGGGGCATGCATCGATTTTTCGCTTCGTTTAACCTCGCGACTTTTGTCTGTTTAATAAAGCTGGCCTTATTGGAGGGGGTCTGAATAAACAGTAGTACATGGCTCTTTCACAGTCCTCAATTTGCCTAACGACTGTATATATATATAACTTTAAATTACACAAAACACGACACAGAATAAAGAATAAAAAGCACCCTTAGTAAATTATCAATATTTTGAACGGCTGTTCGTCATCAGGAGTAGACTAGAAGAGAGGACGAGGTGAGAGAGATCTCCCCACGTCGAAGAACGGAGCGCGACTATATATATCATTAGTCGTGCAATCCGTAATTGTGTGGTATTTACTCATTCTGAGGTAAAATGGATAAACAAACAAAAGTCTCCACAAAAATGAAGTTTTATTCAACGCGTTTCGAACACTTTGTGTTCATCATCAGGAAGACACCAAGGGATGTGGTGTCTTCCTGATGATGAACACAAAGTGTTCGAAACGCGTTGAATAAAACTTTATTTGTGTGGAGACTTTTGTTTGTTTATCCATTTTACCTCAGAATATATATATATATATATATATATATATATATATATATATATTAATTATACCGTATTGATTGCATTACGAGTTTATTGTGATTCTTCTGTGTATATATAGTAGGTGTGTTATCTAATCGGGATTCGTTCAATTTTCTAGGTTAAAAAATCAAACTCTCGTTCCCGATGTTTCGGTTTTATTTTAAAGCCTTTTTCATAGGCAGAAGTAAGAATTTTTTTTACTAAGAAAATGAAATTTACACTATTTAAAGGAACAACAATCTTAACTGGACAAAACCCTCGAGAGTGTGGTCGAAATTAACAAGATTTCGCAGCGAACAGGTGAAATAAAAATCAACGTACAAAACTAAAGTAAGAAATCAGAAAAAATACTAAGATCTTTCAAGTGTAACAAGTGGAATTCGTCAGAGTCAGTCATAACTCAACTGAGATTTAAGGTATCTTGTTGAGATTTGACTGTGACAAAGACCGCTTGTAACGGTTGAAAGGTCTTTTTTCTGATTTCTTACTGTGGCTTGGATGTTGATCTGTATACTTCATACACAGTAAAGTAAAAAATTATGGTCACGGCTCATTAAAACAGAACCTGTTCAACATATGGTAGAACAGCATTCTTTCATGAAACATTTGTAAGTATGTGAACTCGGAAGGCAAGTATTTCAAGAGTTGTTACTTTTAGGGTAGCGAGTATGTATACATTAATTGATTGGTTGCGAAAGACTGACGGGAGTGTAGTTCTCGTAACAGGTAGAGCACGTTGTCAAGAAGGGAGGCAAGCTTGCTAAAGAGATTTAAACACAAGAGGGTGAGGCCAAAAGAGAACAGTTTTTACAACCTCCGGGGCACGGACTCTCTCCTCTCCCCTGCTGTTTTCTCTCCCCAACCTTAACACAAAACCTCCCCTCCACTCTCCTATTCAAAGACTAAACCCAGTCGTGTGAACTCTGTCCTCCCTTAAAAAACGCCCCCGGGCTTCAGAACAGATTAAAAAAAAAAGATTCTCGTTTCCAAACCAACGACAGGGCACTAACAAGACATCATTATCGAGCTTTACCCCATCAACTAAGAGCGTCAACGGATTCAAAAGCCAATTGAAGCACGTCAAACCTCGTCCAGTCTAAACGACATTACAATTCACTTCTACCCAGTAGGAGAATTTGTCGCATTTTCTTATTGATGCACCAAACAGTAGAGATGAAATGACAATCAAGTTCCACCTTAGGTAAGGGTAGTCACCCTTTCTTTTTTCTTCAAAGATCTCAATCAAGCGAAACATGATTTCACACCAAAAACTTTTATAATTAGTAAATTAAAACACAAATACACTACACAACCAATGTTGCTAAACTCTTTGAGAATTATCTGACCAAAAAACATAACTCTGTCTTCCAACATTTCAAAAAATTTATATTTCCATTATCAAGGTTACAAGAAAAGACATAATCTATTATTAGTAATCAAAAAAACAACGAATTAAAACACAGATAAGATGATAATAATTATTCATACCTTATGCTGAGGAATGATACCTTATCATTTTTTCTATGTTTCAATTTCGTTGTTTTTCGGTTATAAATATAGACAATGTATTTTCTTGAAGCCTTGATAGTGAAAACATAAATTTTCGAAACGTTAGATGACAGAGTTGAGTTTTTTGACCAGATAACCTTTAAAGGGTCTAGCTTATGTTGTTGATACACAACATTGCTTATGTAGTGTATTACACTTTACCTGGTCCATAGTAAGAAATGAATTAAAACCCAAATATTTGACAATATGTACCTACTTTTTAGTGGGATTCTGTATGTTCTTTTCTATTGTTAAACTTTATACGATTAGATTTTTCTGTTCTAAATTTATTTTGTAATATATCGATTCATTTCTTATTTAAGGAACGAAAAGAAGCAGAAACGCAGAAGTCTCAAGTAATTAATGAAATAGTTACAACCTTGCAGCAGGAAAATAGGAAGACACTTAAAAATGTCTAGCATTGAATTTATCAGGGGAACGATATTGGCTAAGGGGAAAATTGTTGTTTTGCATGCTTCCAGTTTAACACCTGCTTGCACCTTTTAGTGCTGATCTAGTCAGCAGAAAGTGTGGCTCATTTGTTATTTGACATCCGTTTTTAGTTTTGAAGATAAGGGTTGATCGGGCTTTTAAATTTGGCCTAGGTTAGGCTGCAATGGTAGTGCCATAAAAGAATACATATAGGTCGAACATCATACCTTTGCGATAAAACACAGTGAAGATTGATTCTATTGCATTGGAAGTCTTAAAGTTTGCCTAAAAAGTGTATTTAGAGTAGAGATCTTTAACCAGTATCTTGACATCATCCAGGCTCGGGACTTACGGCTAAACGTCTTCTCAGAGGGACGACATGCTCTGATTTATTCACCTCCTGCGTGAATAAATCAATGGCAAGATTGGGTATTGAACCACCGACCTGCCTGTCTAGAGGCGTGCACGTTGCCACTGAGCTACCCTTAAGTTTAGCCCAAAGTAGAAATCTGTAACAAGTATTCTTGGCAAAGGCTGATTAACACTCCGAAAGTATGTCCTACCACAAGATTTTCTATGTTCCTCATGAAAAATTATTCTTCGAAATCAACGACAAGAATGCTACACTAGACCACGACTGTTCCAAAAGAGTTGAACTATTGTTTTGGTTTTGTATTTTTTTAAAAAAAGAAAAACAATAATGCACAATTGCATTCATTATGGACCACTAATCTATAGAATTCACTTCATCGAAATAACCGTCAATTATCATAAGGAAAGTACCAGTAGTACTTCAAACCTTGCCATTATCTTGAATACTGATCTGAAGACTGAAGTAGGAAAAAAATGTGATTTCACGCTACCTTCTTGAGGTATTAGAAAAACTTATGTCTACCTGTTTTCCTGTAATAACGTGCAAACGAACTATTATTTCAGCGTCAGAAAATAATCCACCTTCGTAATAACAGGTATCAATTCCCTTTTGAAACAATTTCCAACATTAAAAAAAAAAATTGTCGCTTACAGGAAAGTTCTCGGTTCATTGACCATTGTTATCGATTAGCAAAGAAAATAAACTCATTCCGCTTTATCAAAGAAAAGTTCCTTCCATTCTAATGATAACCTAATTTGATATACACTTGCATGGCAGTTCTTAATAAAAATTAGGTGCGTAATTAAAATATATTTGTATATTTATGTTTTATTATATTTATGTTACGAGCAAATGGAGTAAATACCTCCTTTTAGGGCCGTGAAGAGTCGCTAAAGGTCAGGTTAAGTTTCAGTGGCACTCGTACTAGAGAACCACTTAGGCTGAACATTGCCCCTTTGTGACAACACAATAAACATCTTTGGGAGTACTAAATTTTGCGCCTATCTTAAGTGTATTTAAATTAGGCATGTTTAACGAATACTTTATATACTATAAAAATATTTCAAATAAACGCGTGAAATAACAATCAATGATCAAACCACAATATGAAATGGGAAAAAAAGACTAAGATCTTTCAACTGTAACAAGTGGTCTTCGTCAGAGTCAGTTGGGTTTTTGACTCTTGACGAAGACCGCTTGTTATGATTGAAAGATCTTAGTTTTGTTTTCCCATTTCATATTGTGGTATGATCATTGACTGATATAGTATATAGTATACATAGGCTCGCGTCTGACAGCTTAGCGCCCTCTCCGAGGAACAACGTCCTGAGTGTTCGTCCCAAACAGTAAGAGCTAACATTTTACTATTTTCTTTTGACAATATCTCGAACAATATTTCATCTGATATTACTTTTAACACCATCGGAAATAATCACAATAGATAGAACAATGTAGCGTACAATAAGTTTAAAACTTGCATATCAATTGAGAGTAATACAATACGAATATATATAAGTTTTTTCCCTCATTTAATTTACTTGAAATATATATATATATATATATATATATATATATATATAAAACGTTTCATGGTAAATCACAGACACAGAACAAAGGAACAAACACACTTACTGTCTCTAATTTTCGGTTGAACCGTCATAGTTGAGATAGGGACACCAAGTGCACTTGTGTCCCTATCTCAACTCTCCTGATGACGGTTCAACCGAAAATTAGAGACAGTAAGTGTCTATTATATATATAGTTCAATATAGACAAAGAAACATAGAAATCAAAAGAACACACTTAGAGTCTCTAATTTTCGGTTTGAACCGTCTTCAGGAGAGATAAGAGAGTTTAACCAAGCGCACTGGTTCAGAGACGGTTGGTTTCCCTCTCTTATCTCTCCTGAAGACGGTTCAAACCGAAAATTAGAGACTGTAAATGTGTTCTTTTGATTTCTCTATGTTTCTTTGTCTATATTGAACTATATTTGTCCGTTTTGGATCGCATTTCCAACGAAAAAGTATATATATATATATATATATAATTGTATAAAGTGAGGACAACAAAAGTAGTCTTTTGGGAATATTTTGATCCCCGAACTTATAACAGAGTGTGTTCAATACTTAGAAAAGTTGAAGTTATCTATCTAGTCTCTGAACTGATCTCCAAGGAGGAGTGACTTGGTGAAAATAATTTCAGCAAGTTAACAGCAAACTCTTTCACCTAGTGTTACCACTAGCCCTTGCTATAGCTATACTTTGTAAAGTATCATTTCAATTATATAACTGTTCTAAGTTTCTTCTGTCATTCATCAGTTTTGAGAATTTATCTTCAAGCATTCATAAATGAAATCTAAGTAACCGAATTTCTTTCGATATATGGTAATTGAAATGCATCTACTAAGTAATAAAACCTTTTTTAATTAAGAATCATCTAATTCGCAAATGCAAAATTAAAAATTTTGAAAACTAATGAAAGCATTGAAAGCCTGATTAGTATATTCTATTGATTTCTTGGTAATAATTTTTTTAAATTGATATGCGTTTTACGGGTACTCTAATATTCTTTGCATAGTTATACAGAGAATATTTGAGGACCCGGTTACATTAGGTAGCAGTGACTGTCCCCAAGAAAGAACACAATAACATTGATCCTTTGTGATACATTCTATATTAGGAATCATAAATTTTGCCTAATTCCAGTGAATTTATAGAACGGATTGTTGACGAGTAACTGACACCATACAGGCTCGGAACCGACTGCTTAACGAGGGAAGTAGTGTTCAGATTTTTTCACCTCCTGAGTGAGTATCGAACTCCGGATCCATCAATCCAAAGGCGAATATACAAGCCATTGCGCTATACTGGTCCCTTGTAAAATTTAACTGTATAATCATATTATATAGTTATATATAAAATATATTATAACAAGGTTGATTACTTGTAAAATTAAGCGCTAGCTGAAATTTATTAATAACTGAATAATATAGAACAAAACGTTTTAAGCCAGTGATCTTAACGTTTTCCTATTTATCGTAACGAATTTCCTGTTTTTACTATCTAATAACATGCAAATAAACCCTGATAAAGAACTCTACGTGTTCGAAACGTGTTGTTTTGATAATAAAATAACTTATATAATAAAAGAAGAAAGTATTAAAAAGGACATAGAATGGAAACAAATGGAGATAAGATGATAAAATATTTTAAAGAATACAAGTGAGTTTGAAATAATATTTAACGACGACATTTACATAAGATTACAGAATAGTATTTAACTTTGATATGGAACTCAACAAATAAACAGATTTCAGGCAGCTCTGATTAGCAGGAAAAGTTTTGCGGATTTTGAGCTAATGATTTTAAAAGAGATAGTATTATGCAAAGGACATGAATGGCTGGACCAGTTACTAAAAATAAGTCAAAGATTCAGTAACTACAGAATAGATAAAAACAATATTTTACTCTGTAGGTTTGCCAAGAACTTCAATGAACAATGCTCTAGCTAATCACTTCATCTCGACACTCGGTCTCTGTCCCCGTTAGTAAACTAATTTAAAGTGAAATCTCCCTTTTCTCAATTGAAATTTATATCCGCTTTGATGAAAAATTTAATCAAAATCCTTAATGAGAAAAGATTAATCTCTCTATTATAATGGGGAGAGAGTGAGAGAGAGAGAGAGAGAGAGAAAGAGAGACGAAGAATTTGTCTAAAAGTTAAAAGTAGACAGAACTGAGAGTAAACAAATGGTGGAAAAATTAGCCGTTAAAGACTAAGAAGGAGAGGAAATCACAAGGACATGATTTACCCGGTATATAATTGTGTTGGACGTGAATCGAAAAGGGCCACAGCTGTGGGAAGGGAACAGTGAAGAGAATGGGGGGGGGGGGGAATGAGAGAGACGGAGAGAGAGAGAGAGAGAGAGAGAGAGAGAGAGAGAGAGAGAGAGAGGTGAGGTGGTGCCTATTTAGGCACCTGGAGAAGAGCCAGATTCTACAATATACTTGGGAGAGAAAATTAATTCTCTTAGCAAGTTGGCGAAAAGAACATAAACAGATGCGCTTGCCCCGGCCTCCCTAATATACATCAATCAGGCGAGATGTATGGGAGCCGGCCTAGTAAATCTCAGTTGAAACAGCGTTCAGACCCATTTCATCCTACTAATTCCTCCCAAACTCCTGTTAATAATACAATCTTACCGCTCCTTCTTTCTCCCAAAGCACTACACCAAAAAAAAAAAAAAAAAAAAAAAAAAAAACCAATACTATTTGTTTCAATTATGAATCAAATACCTTTGGCATATTTTTTTTATTTTTATTATTAAGTTTATTATTATTATGGTGCAATTACATAAATCAATTAATCTTCTCAGAAACTTTTAAAACTAAAATTAGTCTAGGAGGAAGGTTAGGTTAGGTTGCAGTCTCACACGGGAACACACATAGATCGAATAATGTCCCTTTGTGATACCACACAAAGAAGACTGATTTTAAATTGGGAATCCTAAATTTTGCCTAACTCAAGTGTATTTAGAGTAAGAATCTTTAACGAGTACGAATCTTGACGTCGTACAGGCTTGGTACCGACGGTTTAACGTTCTCTACGTTAAACGTAGGGTTCAGAGTTATTCACCTCCCATGTGTATAAATCGAGTGCCAGAGGCGAGCAAGTTAACCACTGAGCACCCTGGCCTCCAGTCTAAGAAGAAACCAAGAAGAGGAATTTATTTAGAACCGGTTCAAGCATAAACCATAATCCCCTCATGTGGCTAAAGGGTCTCACGTAAAAAAGCATCGATCTGTAATTGCTTTGTTCATGGATTGGGCCGAAAGGCCGAGAAACATGGCTACAAATCAAAACAGGTTCAAGCATAAACTCTATGGTTGTATAAATACAATCCAAAATAGATACAACGATAAACTCTACAAACTGTTTCAGTCAGTATATCCTGCAAAATATATTCATACAAGTATCGAAATGAAAATAACATAATTGGCGAAAGTAAATTCGCATTAAAAGAATGAAATCAATCAGTTATTATAAAAAAATAAAATGAACTGAAGGATGAAATTCAGAACTGATTTCAATTCGGTCGTTCTTAAATTATTCAAAACACGATCGCTTCCAGTGCTAAATATATTTGCGCCAATTAGTCGGGATATACTAATTAACACATCATTGGGAGCAGAAATCGCAGGTTTAGGTTACCTAGTCGAATTAGCTTTCCAATCAGATACAATTTAAACGACCTCATATATACAGACCTTTATACAGGGATAATAGAAACGCTAATCACCAAGTCTACCGTGTAATCTTTTCAACAGGTTATTTTGACAGTGCTTAGTCATTAGTTTGTATTGAATTCCTTATATAAATAACGCGTATTTGAAAGATATAATTGGAATAGGAAATCATCATATGTTTCCCTCGTTTTAATAGGTTTTGCTGTATAAATGTTACTTGCTTTTCTTAGTTATACAAAGAAATGTCACATTAGATTATAGATTATAGACTATAGTTCCCTGACTGAACTCTCTGATGTCAAAGGTCAAGTTTGCGTTCAATTTATCATGATTGCGGGTCTCCTGGTGTACAGTCTGTCTCAGAAGTAGGTCCTGAGACAGGAAGCTCGCCTCAAAGACTAGACAGTCAGGTATAGGACGTATAGACTTGAGGACTCCGCCTTCATTAAAGTTCTCTTTCAGCCTGTCTTACGGCCGGTTTGATCGGAGAGAGAGCTTGCTCCATTTTTGCTTTTGAAACTAGAACTGCCTCATCATGGGTACAAGGTCCCCAGAACTTTTAACAACCTCAACAAAAGTAAGTGTCCCCTTCAATTTGTCATCAACAAAATTCTTTTACACCAAAATTAAATCAAAATACAGTTATACAAGATTCGTTATTAACCAACAGCAAAGTCAATTTCTTTTATATAAATATATTTAAAGCAATCAAGTTAAAAATAATAGTGAATGTTCAGTAAGACATTTAGTGTTTAATGATATTTCCAAGGCGGAAACCTTAAATTTCATCAAGTTCGACTAGAAAGTGTTTTTACTTGTAACTGCTACGACTAGATATACATCTCATTGTAAAGAACAAGAATCAGAGTGATAAATTAATATCTGGGAAAACCAAACACTATTGAATTTCTAATTACGACTATAAAAGCAAGGGCTTCTGTATCACATTCAATCTATGATTAGCTTGTGTTTTTACAAAACAGAGTATCAGTACAATAACAAATAATATTTCATTTACTAACAATTCAATATTAGCAAATTAATCCGAGTTCGTATTAATGCCGCTAAGAGCAGCACTATATGTGATAAGGAACCAAAACAAAGACTGTCTCATATTTATTCAAATAAAGGACTATAAATACCACAAGGTAATAATGTTTATAAACCAAAAATGATACTTTTGTTTTTTTCGTGTTATAAGTTTTAATTCTCTAATTCATACAGCCCTGAGTATTATATATATGTATATAATATAACATATATATTATGTTATATAAAACAGAAAAGATAAAAGAGGAATTATTAAAGGTGTGGTAATGTTATAAATAAACCTAAGTTAATAGAACAGAAAGCATGAACCATGAACATAGTCATGCATCCATACGTGACACGAAATCAGACAATGGGACAGAGAACTAACACCTACAAACGACTGGCTGCCATATGTAAGCGTCTTTAAGAATCAACTAATTTGATTTTTCGTTAAAATCAAAAACTGAATGCATAATAAGTCCTAAAAAAAAAGGAATCAATTAAGAAGAGAATTCATAAAGTTTATATCAGTGTAAATTATAATTATTTCTAAACCAACTTCATTGAATGACCTTCAAATTAAAACCTTTCATATCAAGGATAATATTTGAACTATTAAAACTAAAAAAAAAAGGTGTTTTAACAAATAATAATTTGATTGTACTCAGCTACATTTGGGTGCGCTTACCTTCTCACTGTTACATTGTTATAAATAT
This sequence comes from Hermatobates lingyangjiaoensis, assembly GCA_026182355.1. Lineage (NCBI taxonomy): Eukaryota > Metazoa > Arthropoda > Insecta > Hemiptera > Hermatobatidae > Hermatobates > Hermatobates lingyangjiaoensis. The sequence continues at coordinate 34,020 of JAPFBL010000018.1, read as the reverse complement.
GTATATATATTGACTTGATTTTGCATTAGTTCACACTTGGTTACGAGTGTTCCTCTTGGAAACAATATATATAATGAATTTAAAGGGTTATGTCAACAAGCAGGATAGAAAAGTGAAATAAAACAAAAAATTCAAGATTGAGAGAGATAGGTGGGTAAACGCCTTCAATAAGTTTCTGGGAGGACGTTTGGGAAGGTTAGGACAAGGTTGTAATGACGTCAGGTAACAAGCACTCGTATATCCCGTCTCAACTTACCTTTAACAGCCTACATTGACATTTGAAGAGTCACTTTTAATTATCACCAATTAGACACTGAATTCAATATCAAACTTCCTTCACTTAAACCACTAAATAGTGTACTAAATTTAATTACCTATTAATTCTTTTAAAATAATAAACATTTATGGATTTTAAAATCCCTTGATAACTTCTACTAATTAGCGTTACCCGGGAAGAAATACAGAAACAAAATCATTAAACTTATAATAGAAAAATTATAAACTGAAAATAAAAAACACATCCAAACCTTTTCGGCTTTCCAAAAACCGAATGTGTTTTCCGAACACATCAAACAATCACCTTCTTTGATTGTTTTTTTTTTTAAAAAATTAACTTTTAAAAAGTCTTTCTGAAGAGTTATATGTTTGCAAAATTTCATATAAAATATTTTTCAACAGTATTAACTAATAATACTTACTAACGAAACACTTTTTAAAACTTTAAACCTGATGAGAAAGAAAACACTAAAATGTTTGTAATAATATCAAAAAACCTAAACAAATATTATTTATATTTTAAATAAACTAAGAAATCAAACTAAAATGTCGAAAATAAAAAAAAGATTGTTTCCCAGTTAGCCCAGTGGCATTGTGTTCGCCTCAGGACTGGTACATTCATAGTTCAATACCCACTCTGGTCCTAGATTTATTCATGCGAGACGTGAAAAAACGTGAAAAAAAAATGAGAATGCCTTACAATCTCGGGGAGTGAACGTTAAGGCGTTGGTCTCCGAGCCTATACGATGTTTAGGTATTCCTAATATACTTTTTTTAGTTAGGCAACATTTAGAACTCCCAATGTAGAATCAATAGATACAGTGGCTCACTCATTACTAAAATGGGAACTAAAAAATAAATAAATGAACTCGATTTCCTCCCCCAGAACAGCACTAAAAGGTGACTGCCTTATAAGAGTGGGCTTTGGAAAACAAAAAAATTTATATATCCCTAAGTTTATGGATCTTATATACCTATATACTACCACAATTACCTCATTATTACTACAGAAAACATAATTTTCGTTAGTTTATTATGAAATACATAATAAACCGTGAATTAATTAAATTGTAATACAAATACTATATAATTAGTAGAGACGTAAATAGGGGGCACGTATCAGGGGGTGGCATTTGAGGTGGAAAAAAAATTATAATAATAAAAAGTTAACAAAAAATTTGAACTTTTATATCAAAATGAGTTTTAAAGATAACAATTGTTTTAATGTTTTATATGTGTAAAATTTTTATACTTTTTTATAAAAAAGGTTTTATACTGTTTTTAAACGGATTTTTTAAAATATTTGCCAAAGAAATAAAAATATTTTAAATTTTTCAAAGATAGTTTTTTTCTGAAAGGCTTAAATTGTTTTATATTTGTTTTCATAGTTTATGGTTTGAATTATGCGTTTTTCTTTTGGAAAACTTTGCTTTTCTTTTATGGCGACGGTATATTTTGAGTACTTTCTGGAAATTTGAATGTTATCGGATTATAAATGACCAGAAGGGCGGCAAAAATGAATTGTATATTAAAAGTTGTTTTTTTATAAGTTTTAGTTAAATATTAAAGTATTTTCATCTTTGTTGATGAAATTATTTTGATGGGTTTCGAGTTAAGTAATTATATATAGTTTGTTTTGTTGAAAGTGAATAAATGAATGACTGTGCGATGAAATGGGAGGGGTGAAATAGCGACGAGGAAAGGAGGACGAGATGTTTAGAGTGGTAAATGAGAGCATGCCGAGTGTATCTATCCCGACCTGGAATTATCGCCTCGCCTGATAAGCCATCAATGTCAAGACCGCTGCGTTCAAATTACATGAAAGCCGAGCATGCCTTCCTTGCCACGGAACAGGCGTCAAATAGACTGCAAACATGTCGCTCCTAAATCTTAAATATCCCATTACTTACCTGTCCGCAAAAGACCCAAATCATATCGCAGATTAAAGCGCTTTCAGTAATCCGGTAAAGCATATTTGAGCAATTCCAATTTATAAAGACCTAAAAACTTCAAACTAGGTCAACTTTAAGTGAATCCAGTTATTTACAAGAATTGCAAAATCTATTCGTGAACCGTTTATTTTTCATTCTACTAGTTAGTTGTTTTATTTAATACACATTTATTAAAGCAAATATATTAAAAAAAGCTGCTCAACCGGTTTTACTGGGGCAGATTATCTTGCAATGTTAATCAATTCACTCACTCAATGTTCTGATGATGGGGGTTTCAGTTCTCGCCGTATTAGTCTGATGATATTCTTAAATCATCATATATTTCTCTTAGCATCTGCAGTCGTATAAGAAGCATCAGGTCTTAGTTCATCATATCTTCTAGTCTGACAGTTTACCTAAAAGAGCTTCAGATCCTCTAAAGAATTGAACTCTTATTGTTGTAAAATAATATTCTTACAGTTAGTAAATGAGACTTATTCTTTGCAATTACAATGAATTAGCTAGTAATTGCAATGAACAGCTAGCTAGCAACTGCATTGTTCAGCAGAATATCATGGTTGCTCGCTAACCATACACATCCATGATCGTATATAACGACTAGTAACAGCGATTGGATGAGTGGCCTGTGACATGACGACAAACGTTGTCTGCGAGGGCTCTCTTATCGCATTCATGTTTGCCCGAGCTGCAGGTGCTGCCTCGCTCAACACTTGCAAAACACCATATAAAACTTCCATTTTCCAATGTAATAATAAATTGTGACTTAACCTTCAATTTTACCATTGCGTTTCACTTTCAGAATATTTTGAACGATGAAATCGAGCATTCTTTTTTGAATTACTTCGTTTATTGGCTGATTTATATGAAGCCAGTGTCAGCCTGAACCCTTGATTCAGAATAACGGATATTATGAGTCGGCTAACACCTCAGAATCTCTCGGCAGAGCTAAAACCCCGAACTGTGCACGACAGTCAGGCGTTTACTAGCCTAATCAAATTAAAGTCCCTTTACTGACGATGGTGGGCGTGCAATCTGCTTTGATAAGTCCTCTCGAGGCAATTAGAAAGAGACAAGTATTGTCGAACTCTAATTTGCTTGCACCGTCTTGTACCATAAACAACCAAGTTCAAATTGATCAATGGATACTTTTTAGTGAATAGGTATTGTTGCACCACAGATGTTGCCGTTAAGTAATAACTGTCTGAATTAGAGTTTTACCCAGTAACATTTGAATTGTGTTTGATCAGTTTCCAACACAGTACACCTTCAAGAGCAACTGATCTGAGATGCCTGAGTAATTTTTATATAACCTCCAAGCAACTAGTAGCTGAAAGATTGAAAAATAATACGAACACATGTAACAAGAATGAAAGAACAACGACGATAGATTTGAGAACTAGGAATAAACAAATGAAAATTAATTTAGGCAGAAGATTTTCTTGAACATGGACGAGGTTTTATATACCAATAGTAAGCAGCTAAAACTATTTTTACTAACATATATTAAGTAATCTTTTTGCTTCTTCTTCGATTGATTCAATTATTTAATAGTACAAGTTTTTTTTTATTCTAATGTTAATTTTAACCGATAAAAATGGTTCAATGGAGATTTTATGCTACGTAAGTTAAAAAGATGCTATTAAAAGTTATTGTACGTTATATATATTTAATGACTCGCAGCTTCTGTAAGTGGAACAAGGAACAGTCGTTTAAAACAATTAGCCCCCGCTACAAGCCGCAAGTTGTAGCAACAACTTCCGTGTCAGCAATTATCGCGACCTTTCTCCTGAAGCTGTTTACCCATCGGAGAAAACGATATATATCATGACCCCAAGAGGTTTACCAATTTCTATGACCTTTAACAATTTCAAATCCAACAAAAGAACCGTTGTAAGAGAAACAGGAAGATTCGAAAAGTATGCAACAAAGTAAAGGTGTGTACGTGAATAAATTACTTTCAAAAATTCACCATCAGTATAAAGGAGCTATTTTTAAGAATAAATTACACGATAAAATAAACCATTCAAGTGTTTAACGCAAAATACATCTTTTTATCAAAAACAGCATCGTTAATAGAGTAACTTCAAATTACCTTTTCTAATTATATTATAAAATATGATATGCGCAAGAATCTTGCCATACGTTGCAACTGATAAATATTTTTTGAGAAATAAAAGTTTAGCAGGAAACAATTATGCCTCGTCCCTGGGCCTGTTTGAGATCTCGGGGCCAATGAGATGACAAATATGTAAATACGATTAACTTTGCCATAGTAATTTACAATCAAATTTGGTATTTTTCCCTATAATATAAACATTAAGATCTTTTCAGCTCAACTATTATATTACTAAAGAATTTAAAACAAAACAATGAATAGAAATAATATGCAAAATTATTAAAAAATAAATTCTTTGAAATAAAAAGAATTGAACAATATGGAGTTTTTATTAAACTTCATTTTTATTTCACATATATTTACGACCTCTTCAAGATATGGCTCACTTATATTGAATGTCATTAAAAATGAAATTATAAAAATAAAACATTACAGAAAGTGAATGAGGAATAAATAATATTATTATGTGTGAGACAAATATTTTTTTTTTAAATAAATTTCTAATTTAGCTGGCAAAAAATGAAGTGACATTAATTCCATAAAAACAAACAGCTATATTATAAAGGAGGATCGTAGAGAAATCTATGTATATTTGGTACCGGCGAGGAGCATTGTTTAAGTGAAACAAAAAAAAGAGTTTGTCAATTTAGTATTTGGTTTAAATTTATTAAGCATATTTAATATTTAATGATTCATGTTAAATCCAAAATAGTATTCGGTTAATGGAAATTACCTTAATTAGAAGGGTACTGAGAGAGGCGTAATGAGATAGCGGGAGTTGGACAGAGGCGGCACGAGGCTGTTAGAACGAACAGGGAAGACACACTGATCGCGGACTGTAGTAAGGTCGAGAGGGAATCCCGACGTAGCTACACACTGGGAAGCACGGCGGGGGATTCGCAAGGTCATTTGGCGGGTGACCCAGTACTGGTGCAAGCAAGGTGCTACTGTGTCCCGTGCTAACACAGCCTAAGCGGGTGTGGCTCATTGCCAGAAAGAGAAAACGAATACTATCGAAATATAGATGTCAAGAATATCGAACGGGCATATGGGGGAGGGGGGGTCGTTCAAAGTGTATATATATATAATTAAAGTTAAAACTAGAAAAAACAAAAAAAGACTAACACTCAGGATTCTCAATATTCGGCTTTCTTGCCGTCTTCAGGACAGGAAAAAAAGAAAAAGAAGACGAAACACAGGAGTGGAGACGTGAAAGCGTTCACCATCCGACACTGTGTTGGTCGGTAGACTTTTATATATAACATAGATATATAGTTCTTACTTTCATACTATGGTGTAACCATTTCATTTTTTTTTTATGTTTATATATGCATGTATATATATATGCACTATTTCGTTGGAAATACGATCCAAAACGGACAAATATGTATACATATATTATTGGTCTCCAACCGTCTCTGAACCAGTGCGCTTAGTTTCCCTCTCTTATCTCTTGAAGACGGTTCAAACCGAAAATTAGAGACTGTAAGTGTGTTCTTTTGATTTCTCTATGTTTCTTTGTCCATATATATATATATATATCAGTTTACATCGGCCAGTGGACGCATTTACGTCTCCGTTCCTTCATTCTTTCTCCTTTTGAAATTTTCTTTCTTTCTACTCTACTGAAGACGGCAAGACGACCGAAATAAATCGAGATTCGTGAGTGTTTGTCCTTTTTATTGTGTTCTCTAGCTGTAACTTAAATATAATAATTTTATATAATATATATATTGTATACTTTGGGAGCAGACCTTCTTTTAACATATATCATTAAATAACTTGCCAAATAAGAAATGAGAGGAAGTATGTAAGAAACATACTAGACTTAAGTTGGCAAGTTATTTAAGTATAATATATACTATATAATATTATATAAATAGTATTAATAATAAAATGGTCCAGCGGACTTTTAAATAAAAACCAATTAAAAAGAAGATAGCACTCAGATAGACACTTCTATGTTTCGACCACCGTCGTCATTGAGCCCGCAGGAAATATAAGAAATAATACAATCATTACAAAATCGAATGTACATATACAAATAGTTACAAATAAGATAATATAATAGAAATTTTGACAATAGAATAGAGAGAGAGAGAACTTACAGAAGTATAAAATTTTGAAACAGAAAAACTAAGTATTACATTAGAGATTATTTTACAAAGAAAATTAGTCTGTGGATTTCAGCAACAACTGTTAAGTTTGAATGAAGACGCGACACTGATCTGAAAAACAAAGAAGGCAACCAAATTTCACCAGATAACCAAAAAGTCACTAAATCAATTTTGCATCGATGAACAAGGTTTAACTGAACACACCCGAATAAATACTATTTAAAATTGAAATGTCACTTATATAATTAACGGATGACTGACGACTTTGATGAAGACCGCTTGCTTCGGTTGAAAGAAGTTAGTCTTTTTTTTTCATTTCTTATTGTAGTTTAGACGTTGATTGTTATTTCACATGTTTATTGTGAAGTCTTATTGTGGGTAATATATTTTATATTATTTCCTATGTATATAATATTTAGGTGGAAATCTCATTCACTAGCTTTCCAGTTAACAAGTGACTTCTTGTGTCGATGATGACATTATATCTAAATGTCGTTATTAGTTTTTATGAAGATGACGAGTGTCATACATGTAGATTGCGGATATGTGTTGTGACCCATATTTTTTAGAAGGACATGATTGCATAGGCGACTTTTTGAGATTGTTTCGACTCAAACACAGCTAAGCAGAGAGATGACAAGCCCTGTTTTTTCTTTTTGTGCTGCTAAGTAGAAGAGCGAGAGGAGTGTGCGGTGGTGCTGCCGGCTGGTAGGAAGTGGGCCTAAGGCCACCCCCCCCCCTCCCCCCACTGGCTTTGGCGGCCTAGGTTAATGCCAAGAGGCTTGCAAGCAGGTCGAGGCCGCTTCCACTCCCCAGCAGGCAGGCAACCCCCGGCGACTTTCACATCTCAGCGGGCTGGCCTCACACCACCCAACTACCCATCTGCTTAAGTCACAAGCTAACCCGTCGCCTAGCTTACCCAAACATGCCGCAGCCTCAATACTTCAACTCTAATAAATATTATTCATCTTCTTGATAATGGTCGTAGGGTTATTTTTGGTGATTTTCTGATGTAAGAATGACTTTGCTCACAAGTGTAAGTAAAGGCAAACAGGGTCAATATGGTAATGCTGTGTAGTAGTAACAGTAATGCGATGATAGTAATGTGGTCATGCTATGGTAGTAATATGGTAATACTACCATATTAATATAGTAATACCAAGCTAGTGATATGGTAATATTAATGTAGTAGTAGGTAATGCTATGGTAGTAATATGGTAATACACTGGTAGTATTATAGCCAAGATATGGTAGTAATATTGAAATACTATACTAGTAATATGATAATACTATTGTAGTAATATGGTAATGCTTGGTAGTATAAGGATATACTATGGCAGTAATATGGTAATAGTATGTAGTAATATTGTACTGCTTTGGTAATATTACGGTAGTAATATTCTAAAGCTATGGTAGTAATATGAAAATGCTGTGGTAGGTATATGGTGATACATACTATAACAGTATTGTATACTAGGTGAATTAGGTGGCAGGTGTGTGTGTGTGTGTGTGTGTGTGTGCTCCATGCCGTGAACAGCTAAAAGAAGAGACATTACATAACAAGATTTCATATGAACACGCGAAATAGCAATCAATGATTAAACCACAAAATGAAATGGGGAGAAAAGACTAAGATCTTTCAACCGTAACAAGCAGTCTTCGTCAGAGTCAAAACCCAAGTAAATTGGATCTTGATAAGTCTTGACTTCAGTTGGGTTTCGACTCTGACGAAGACCGCTTGTTTCGGTTGAAAATGGGTCTTTTCCATTTCATATTGTGGTTTGATCATATATATATATATATATATATATATATATATATATATATATATATAATATGATTCGATGCGATGTTGACCAATGGGAGTAGAGTTACAGGTCCAAGCGTAAGGTCCCAGTTGCCCGCTGCTCAGCAAAAAGCCTTTGCGTTCTGCCAATAGGTATAGAGGTTGCACAGTCCCTCTGTGTTAAATTGTCATTTAACACAGAGGGACTGTGCAACCTCTATACCTATTGGCAGAACGCAAAGGCTTTTTGCTGAGCAGCGGGCAACTGGGACCTTACGCTTGGACCTGTAACTCTACTCCCATTGGTCAACATCGCATCGAATCATATTCCTTTCCCCGGACAAACCATAGAAAACTATATATAAATATATATATATCCGATGACGACGACTGTCGAAATATCGTTGTGAGTCTTTTGTGTGTTCTTGTATTGTTTATTTTCTCTTATCATGTAGTATAAATATACTATCATAATATGTATATATTAGTATTATGTATCTTGTAATATTATTATATATATAAATATATAGTTAACACATGAAAGAGAAGAAACAAATAAAGATACACACAAAAGACTCACAACGATATTTCGACAGTCGTCGTCTATATATATATATATATATATTATATAGTTAACACATGAAAGAGAAGAAACAAATAAAGATACACACAAAAGACTCACAACGATATTTCGACAGTCGTCGTCATCGGGTAGAAGTAGTCCCTTTGAGTAGCTGAAGCTAACTCATATATTATATATAATATATATATATATATATATATATATATATATATGATTTATATTTAGTTAAAAAAAGTTTAATTCATCTGGGCTCGCTCTAGGCAGTGTAACACTGCCGGCGTTAAACACAAAAAGACTAACTACATGGAGGCGTGCTGACCAACTAAGATTTCTTCGCACACAACTGAAGCCACGTTTTATAGCTATCAATTAAACTAACTGCTTTCTGAAACCGATTCACGATTGACTCGTACCACTAATCTATAGGTTTTCGTGAACCCTTTTCACAGCATCAGAGCCAGATCTGGGCCGCAGATGAAAGTTCTTAACAGGACAAAGAAAATGTTAGAGACCACCGTAGATTTAAGGAGAAATAAACGAAAAGAAAAATCATTTTCTATCAGTTCCCGCAGTAATAATACGCAATATTATTACATTAATATAACTGTCAAATATTAAGCAGCGTTTCAATTCATATCAATCACATCGACTGTACTACCTTATTGACCTTATTAGTCTCTAGTTACAAGGTCAATGTGTGTGTACATTCTTAACTTTATGGGACAAGGTCAAGCGGAGTCATTTTTTGATCAGAAAATCATCAAAACTAACCTTCGAACATGAGTAATAGATATAAACCTCAATGCCTGCATGAAGCTTAGCTTAACCTAACCAAGTATCAACAAATAAGAAAACCATGTAGCCCTTATGTTTCATCAAATGGTGTTGCTCGCAAGCACTGACTTTATTGTTAGTTTGCTTCTGTGTAGGGTTAGGGTAGGTCACAGTGACATATCAAGAGAGAACACAGAATGATTCTCTAAATGATAGAACATCTGTACTCTGAATATCAATATTAAAAGGGTATCGATGTCCTCTTTTATTTTTTCTTTCGAATCTTCATTATTAAATAAATGGTTTGAGAACCTTATCCTTTAGAAAGTCGTAAAAGTCAAATGTATTAAATGTATTAAGTTCGGTTATTGATAAATGCGTACATGTTTTATGTAAGAACAAACATGTCAGCTTATAATAATATAGATTTGTTTCTTTAATGGTGATACACTGAGGGAAAGGGAACAAGGTAGTTCTGTGGTTTGCATGCTCGCTTGTGGACTTGTAGATACGGGGTTCAATACTCATTCTATCCCTCAATTTATTCACGCAGGACGTAAAGAAATTTGAATCTGCCGTCCTTCTGAGCAGGTCGCTAAGAAGTTGGTCCCGAGTTTGGATGGCATCATCAGTTTTGGACTCCCCATGTAGAATGTTTTATGTGGCATCACAATGAATAATTATTCATTGTTCCTGCTCAGAAGGACGGCAGATTCAAATTTCTTTACGTCCTGCGTGAATAAATTGAGGGATAGAATGAGTATTGAACCCCGTATCTACAAGTCCACAAGCGAGCATGCAAACCACAGAACTACCTTGTTCCCTTTCCCTCAGTGTATCACCATTAAAGAAACAAATCTATATTATTATAAGCTGACATGTTTGTTCTTACATAAAACATGTACGCATTTATCAATAACCGAACTTAATACATTTGACTTTTACGACTTTCTAAAGGATAAGGTTCTCAAATCATTTATTTAATAATGAAGATTCGAAAGAAAAAATAAAAGAGGACATCGATACCCCTTTAATATTGATATTCAGAGTACAGATGTTCTATCATTTAGAGAATCATTGGCATAAATAAAAAAAAATGGAACTGATTACTTGAAAGATTAAATTAATATAAACCGGAAGATGATAAGTTTTGAAATAAACTTGATTGGTAGACGAGTGGAGTGATAATAGAGGGAACAGTAGAGGAGATAAAGCCTTGCCGGTGAAGCACCATCGAGGCTTCTCAACAAAGAGCCTGTTAACACCAACACATGTTTTTAGAAATGCCTTTATTTCTCTCGCTCTCTCCATCCTATATTTAGACACAGTAAATATACTTCCTTTATATACATATCGAATTCTTCTTGACCTGTTCATTGAAAATATTATATGATAAGTTTTTTGAGGGCTAGGTTTTTAAATTAAAATACTCTTTCATTTTCAAAATCAATATAGAATTTCATTATGCACTACAATACTAATATTAAAACTTAATATACGTTAGTATTGTAGTCTATAATGAAATTGTATATTGATTTTAAAAATATTGTAGCCTGAGGATTTAAATACTGTAAAATCCTTTTTTTACATCCTGCTGAGGATGATGTATAAATACATCGAAACGTTGGCATAAGAAGGAATATTTCTATTCACAGACGTATCCCTAAAAAACCTTACCAAATACTGTATATATATGTAGCAAGATTTCACATAAACACCTGAAATAACAATCAATGATCAAACCACAATATGAAATGGGAAAACAAGACTAAGATCTTTTAACCGTAACAAGCGGTCTTCGTTACAGTCAACTTGAGTTGGGTTTTTGACTCTGACGAAGACCGCTTGTTACGGTTGAAAGATCTTAGTCTTGTTTTCTCATTTTATATTGTGGTTTGATCATTGATATATGTATATATATATATATATAGGTGTGTTATCTAATCGGGAAAGATCACTTACCGTCTCAGCCACCGAGTCTCCAATAACTAATCATTCCAATTGAAGTATTAAGAATGATATTGTTTTATCTCATCAACTATTATACAATCGGAGTTGATATTACTCATGGGCAACACTTGCCGTATCCCACATGATATATCTAGGGTCACACAACGGTATTTCAGCCTCAAATCTTTAGTACTAATAACATATCACGCTACCATTCTGAAGGCCACAAGTGAGATGTTTCTCACTTGCGTGAGATTGAAGAGTACTGTTTAGTTTTACAGTGTTGCCTGAGAATAAAATAAAAACGGAAGGAATGCATGAAGCGGGAGTAAACAGGGACCAGTATACAGTGCGAATGAAATGTGATTACCGGACAACACTTCATCCCAACGCAATCTATCTCGCTTTTATCTGGCGCGTGACTGGTATAACTGTACCTCCATACCGAACCGACCACGGTGTACACAAGCCCGCAAAAATCACATTCCATTACAAATACTAGCATTATTATTTAAAAAAAAAAAAACCACTATCACAACAGAATGTTTTCTTTGAGATTGACGAGGTTTAGCATAAGTAGAAGATCTAAAAACGCATATCCCTTCAAATAACTCCTTAGTTATTCAATATACATATTTATTATACTTTTTTTCAACGATAAGGAAAACTGTTGTTTCTAATGCCTACACTTATGGACTCCGTCTTCTCCTGAGGACGGCGAACACAATATTTTCTCATTAGTTGTCCAATCCGTAATTGTGTGGTATTTACTCATCCTGGTTTAAATGCTTTCACACAAAAGAAGTTCTGAGTGAACGTTGGACAGTTGTATGTCCTCCATTCCTTCCATTGGATGCTTACCTGACGATGAACACAAACTGTTTGAAACGCGTAGTTTGAATTAAAAAAAAAACTTCCTTATGTGTAGAGAATTTATATTGTCCATTTACCTCAATATTACAAAATGGTCTATCTTACACATTTCTATCTTTCGAAGCAGTTAGGGTCAATACCCAAAGTTCAAAAGTTAAAACTTCAATACTAAATACATGGAAGAACGCACCTAACCGTAATCACAAGAAGGGTAAACAATATAATTTTTTTTTACAAATAAAAGAGTAAAAACAGAAAACAAACAGTTTTAACTCTCAATTTTTTTCTTATATGAAATTTAAAAACCAAAGATATTCTGAACATTGAACATTCAATCCCTGTTGGAGAGTCATTGTTTCTAATTCTTAACTGTCGTAATTGATCTTAAAATATAACTCCAAGAATGTTCTATTTATAATTCATGAGCTGTCTCTAATTTTATACCACTGAGAATTGATAGTTAGTTAAATTATTGCACTTTACTGGAAACTATTTCGGTTACTGATAGAGAGCCAAGATATCTCAGAACTGGGTTGCACCAAAGATTAGGTGATTTCTAGTTTGATCTTGGGTTCATATCTTCATTAAATACTAGGACACCAGACTTCACTCGGGTGAATTAACGCTTTTTCAATAATATTTCAGTATTTCAATATTGAGTTGAAGCCTAATACTCATTAAAATATAAGTACCAACTTAAAAAGAATATTTATATTAACAGATTAAAAAGCGATCTGTGAATTAACGGTTATAAGTATAAATTTAAAAAAAAATGTCTAACAGTTACTATTAATTTCGTCATGTGACTCGTCTTAAACGAAAATTGATGTCAAATAACAAATGAGGCAAACTATCCACCAGTAGAATAGCACTAAATGTGAAAGTCTACGAGTGTGTAAGTTGAAAGCAGTAACGATTAATTTTATTGCAGTTGTTAACTTCTCAAATGGAATAAAGTGCAAACGAATTGAACATTATCAGACAGTGGACTGACTGGACACTCTAATTACAAACATTAAAAATGGAAGACATGCGCCGTCATTTCTGAAAATAGTTATATATAGTATTCTAGAAGACGTGCCCGTCTTAGACAGGTATTTTACAAACATTCTGTCAAAATATTATTAGAAATTATAGAATAGTAGAAAAAACAATTATTACTATAGTCCATTAGATCTGGCGTTTCATTTACGTTTCGCAGCTTTAAATACTGAGCTTAAATTTAATTTTATTCTAGGCATACTTCTTATTTAGTACTTGGGTAGGTAAGACTCACTTTTTTAAAGCAAGCAAATTATTATAAACGCAAACGGAATTTAAAACAACGAGCAATACTTAGTTGCTACAGAATCAAGCCCCTAAAAACACATGCACATTTACAAAATGAAAATGTCTGCTTAGCTATCGAAACAGCTTAAAAGTGCATAACTATGCTTCTACGTTGAATTTCCAATCAATTTAAATCTTAGGTTTTAAGTTAAACATACTCAAATCTACTGACAAATTTTCAGCTTACTATGACTTATCGTGGCTGAGTTTATTTCTAACAAAAATATTGCTGACAAACAAAATAAACAAACAAATTTTTCTAAGGTTGGATTCGGTTTCAGTAATGTTAAAAACGACAAGATAACTTGAAATGACAGTTCTAAGCAATGTAGAGGCAAAACTTTTCTGTTGTTTATATATATATATATGATGTACAGAAGAACTTGAGATTTCGCTTTACAAAATTCAACTGCTAAAAGCTTCCAGCAAATAGCAAACCAAGATAAAAATGTTTACAGTTATCAAATTGAATTGATTACCTTGCAATATTACTCTTCCGAGATCATTTTCGTGATCAGGCAGGTTTAAAGTTTCAGAGAAACTGAATACGCTCTGTTCTGAGGATAATTAGAATAACAAAAGAGAACTAAATAAAGAAAAAATAAAGTTGAATATCATGATTGCTAATGTAGTGTGGGACTGCTGCAGAGTCGGTTGACACACACGCCTCTGTTGTTTACTTTTCATTGAGATGCAGTACGATTCATCGTGTATTCTGCAGTGGTATATCGAATCCATATCTTATCTTCAACTGATGTCACTAATAAACCATGAATATCTTAATTAATAAACTACCTTAAATCATCTTAAAACGTTCACTATTACTTGAAACTGTTGATCAGAAATTCAGTATATTAATTCTTTTACAAACACAATACGAGTTCAAAATCGAAGAAGTAAAGAAACACATTTACTAACTGAAATGTTCGGGGAATCCGTCTTCAGGAGAAAAGAGAGAAGGAGATGAAGCACGCTATAGACACAAAGGCAAGTAAACCGTTTCTTCGATTTTGAACTCGAATTCTTTCACAAATAAACACATTTGATACGAATATTAGAAGCGCGTCCAGTAAAATGAATCGAAAACTTTTCAGAAAAGCATATCTGCGGTTGATTAGAGGCGAATATTAAAATGTAAAAGTACAGCAAGCAAGTTGCCTTATACCTTTCAAATGGAAAATTAAGAGGAAAACTTTTCCAATTCTAAAGGAAACTTTCCAATTTATGTTCTGCATCGATTGAAAGCTAATTACGAAAGTCCATGCAGATCGGTTGAGTACCCACGATTTATAAAAAAAAAAGAAAGATGTATACACACATATGGTTAGATGGTTTTCTTGACAAATTTATTTATAACAAGATTTTGCTTGTTATATGAATGAAGAATTATCAAGGGGTATTCAGAAAATTCTAGAAAGTGTTTTTTGTATGAATTGGGTCAATTATTCCTTTTTTATGTTCATTATAAAAAGACGTAAACAGTGAAGATGATGAGCTCAACAAAAGAAATAAATTCATAAAAAGAATAAAAAATTAGTAATAAGACTGAATTTAATAAACTATTTAAGAGATCGATTGAAAAATCATTAATGTATTTCATGATTTAGAAAACAAAAATTTGGAATAATAAAATCGAGGTTTTAAATGAAATTATGAGTTTTTATGTTGATTATTTTAAATTAACATTCAAGTACATGTTTATTTAAGCATTTTAAATTGTATATCAGAATAATATTCTTTTGTTTGCGTATTTGATTTTTGAAGCATTATAGAAAAAAAATAAACTTTAAAGAGACTGGATAACAAGGTTTCAGTTCTAATATAAATGTCAAAGCCGTATAATAGTTTCTTAGGGAGGTTGTGCTCGTAGTTTTCAATTGTAATGAATAACATAGGAGACAGACTAACTATTAGCATACAATGAAGAAATAAGGTAACTAACTGAAAGCGGAAAAGAATTATAGCACAATGGTAGTCCCCTATTCTAGAAAGCCGAGCCAGCTGGGTTTATTTGGACGGGTAATAAAAACTTGCTGCCACAGGGAAGGAGGGGGGAGGTGATGGAGGGAGAAGAGAGAGAGAGAGTGAGTGAGAGTAAGTTAAAAGGCCGGTGTGGGGATTTAAATCCCGGTCTGGTGGTGGATATTTCGCGGGAAATACCAGGCAGACAGCAAGAGGCAGGAGCTGCTTTCAGTGAAGTGTCTGAGCGCTCTCAGCCGGCAAGCTCCTAAACCTTTCTGGCTGCCTGGTATCTGCCCGGCCAACCCAACCTGACCTCCCCACCAGTCAAACAACCAAAATACATTTCTTCCTTTATTAATTAATTACTATTATTAATTTTAATAAACTTACTAATTAAAAGTCATTAAATCAACCAAAAAATAATATTTAACCCTAATTTATTTTAAAATACATTGAAATCAAGAAACAAAAATAAAACGTTTTGTCATATTTATAATTAAAGAACCCCGATAAAATACACACAGCATCATTGCATTTAATTGGTATTTCATTTCACTTTGTGCAGATTAAAATGAAACCAACGAAATTTAAATTGTACAATCTCCTCCTACACAATTATAATGATGAAAACCTGGATACTTCTGCTTTCTGAAACTATTATGCTAATTATTAATAACTAAAGCAATTATTATTTGTATCAGTTTCTTTAGGAATACCAATTAATATTTAATTGATCATTAATGGATTAATATTCACATGAACAGTTCGACATGATTTCAATATTATGAAAAGCAATACAAATAGAACATTTACAATGAAAAGTTATTATGATAATTTCAACAAAACATTACAATGATTTATAATGAACTTTTAAAAATTGAACAACCAATTCTATTGACCAAAAGCAAAAGCAGTTTCAATTAACTAGTGAATAATTAATTCACCTAATATATCGGAATACCACGAAGTTTACCACAGAGGTTATTAGGATATCACTTCACGTTGGGTGTGCAGTTTACATACGACTTCACAACATATACCTATTTGACTACGTATGAAATTTTTAGCAATTAGTTTTTATATGATAATTTTTAAATCCTTACATTTTTTTTGTCAGTGTTGTTCCGCTTTTTTGATTTTTTTAATGGTTTTAAAGTGTGTACTGATAGTTTAGATTGCTCCGTAACAAGTACAGATCTTTCAACCGTAACAAGCGGTCTTCGTCAGAGTCAAAACTCAACATGACGAAGAGCTCTTGTTCCGATTAAAAGATCTGAGTTTTTTTCTGATTTCTGACAGTAGTTTAGGGCGTTGACTTTTATTTCACGTGTTTATTGTGAAATTTTATTATACAGAGTACTGTATAGCAAAAAAAAACCTATGTTTCAATTTAAATAATACAAAACACGACACAGAAAAAAGATAAAATACACACTTATTAAATTCAATAATTTCGAACTGTTGTTCGTCATCAGGAGAATACTAGAAGAGAGGATGAAGTCCTCACGTCGATGGAAGGAACGCGAGTCGGTTCGAAATATTGCATTTAATAAATGTGTATTTTATTTTTTTTCTGTGTCGCGTTTTGTGTAATTTAAAGTTTTATAGTCTGTGTGGACCGTTTCTCCAATTTAGTATAAATTTAAATAATTATTGACCTTTTTATCCTGTGCGAAATACAAACAAACTCTATAAACCATTTAAAGAAATTAAAATCATTGAACATTATGTCATTAATAAAAATGATTTATTTGATATTCTCACCAAAAAAACAGCAATACTGAGTCCTCGGATGGTCTGATATATTGAAATACATCCGTTAGGCTCTTTATTGTGGATGTGTTTACAAACAGGTTATAGAAACTACGAGAAATGATACGTGAGTATTCTAGCTGTATCTATTCTGCACTATTAGAATACCTCAGTCTGTTCGTCCGTCCATTTGACAGAAAGTAAATGAATGATATAGCGTAGTATAAAAATAAAAGGAAGCAGAACAATACAACACAAGCAATTAGGCCAAACATTTTAACATAAATTAACTTTATTTCTTTCAGTGTCGTTCAATCTTTGTTAACTAGCTGTTTTACCACTTAATATATGTTATTAGGAATTTAATATTTGCACGCAACCTAATAATAGATTATTTCATTATATTTAGCAAACCACTAAGTTATATTAACAAGCCTACAGTTTACATGTTTTACTTCTAACCAGTCTTTTTCGCTATCACCTCCTACTTGATAGCAAGATTCATAAATTAAATACATGAAGTATCATACATTAGATATATACTCATTAACACAAAGTAAACAATCAGAAAATCACTAGAAAACTCACTTCAATATTTCGACATCAGTCGTCATCAGGAACAACTACGAAGTACTTGCGCTTGGTTTCCTTCTCTTATCTCTCCTTAAGAGCGTTCAAACCGAAAATTAGAGACTGTAAGTATGTGCTTTTAATTTCTCTATGTTTCCTTAACTATATATATTAAGTTTTCTTATCTCGACCATATTAGCTTCTGAACTATTTTTCTTTATCAACGTTTGGTTTACTGTTTACTTGGTTAACTAAACGTTAACATTTCTAGACATCTTCAGAGCTGGGTATTTTCAATTAACTAAAAGGCCTATTACATATGTTACCTAAAGGTGATGAATATCAAGTATTTGAAACCCATCGGCGTTAGATAAAATCTTTTGAGCAAGGCTTAGTGTACTTCCTGTTATTCTAATTATGAGTAATATTACACAATATATGATTGCACAGCTCCCAAATTAAATTCCTCTGCTTTTAGAAGATTTCATCTCGAATATTTTTTAACAGTTTTTTTATGTGTTTGACTAACAGACTAACTTTGATCTGACAGTAGCACATAGAACATGACAATGCTTAATTAATGTTAGCTATTTTGTTTATTGAGCAACTTCCACACAATAGAGCACGTTAAAGCGATTATTAACATTATATAAAATACTAATCTATACCCTTTAAAAAAAAACCTTGGGCTCTTATAAAACAAACAAATTCAAGCAGCATTGTTCATATATTTTCAAAATCTAAGAATTTGATAACAGACAGTATGTAAAGAATGAGGATATAGTACAAAACTCAATTGGCATGGATTTCATCCATGTTTAATAGTTATCAGCATACTGTTTAAACCATTTACCAAATAAGGATTGAAACGTTACCGGCCCACATGATGATAATAGTTTCTGTAACTCAAACCCATAGATGTCAGCACAAGACGGGGATTTATCTCTTTCGAATTGCCTGAAATCAACTTTATGTTCCTTATATACCTGATTGGAGGGGAGAGGGAGGAAAGATATAGTCATAAATAGATAGAAAATATTGTTTTAATAAAGATTCTAGTTTATTGGTTTATAACATGGAGAAGTGTGTTTCCATTTAAATTCACAAATTGAATTTGAGTCTGATTCAAAAAGGCGCCTTTATGGTTGGTTTAATGCTGGGAGGAATCATAAAGTGCCTGCTCTCCCCCTTAATGGGCTGCTCTAACCTCAGCCTTCCTACACCCCTCACGATTTATTCCTATACTCACAGAACAATCATCCCCGCTCAATCCTTATTAACTTTTGCAATTATTTTTTCGCTATTGAATAAAGTCTGTGGTAGGTGATAGTATTTTAGAGACCTCTACAGCTACGGTAGTTTTTTTCTATCATTTTATACTTATCAATTATAGTTCTAATGCGGTTCTATAGAGGGAGTCGTGAACTATTCCTTAGTCAAGTTCAATAATAACCATTATTAATACACAGGACTGATAGATTCTGCATCTCCTCTTTCTCATATATATATTTATAAAATAAGTCCGCTGGACCGTTTCTTTTAATTGTGGTATATATATATATATATAACAAATTCAATAATATATCAACCGTTGGATAGAATAGGTGTATAATAAAATCGGGATTCGGTCAATTTTCCAGGATCAAAATCAAACTCTCAATGCCGACGTTTCGGTTTTATTTAAAACCTTTTATTTCTAATATTTTCTTTTTATTTCTAATTCAAAAATTCTGACTTCTGCCTATGAAAAAGGTTTTAAATAAAACCGAAACGTCGGTATTGAGAGTTTGATTTTGATCCTGGAAAATTGACCGAATCCCGATTTTATTATACACCTATATATATATATATATATATTATATATATATATATATAAAATACATTGACACAAAGAACACTCAGAAATGAAACAGAAACTCATTACTATATTTCGATGTCCTCGTCATCAGGAAGATAGAAACGAATCGCTCCGCAGGCAAACAACGACTGATATACGAGTATATATATATATATATATATATATATATATACAGACAACTATATATATATATAAAAAAAGATTTCACATAAACATGTGAAATAACAATCAATGATCAAACCACAATAAGAAATGGGAAATTCTTATTGTGGTTTGATCATTGATATAATTATATATATACTTGAAATAAACTGTGACACCTAGACAAAAACATAACAAAGACTCACTTTTCAATATTTCGACCGCCATTACTGTCGAAATGTTAAAAAGTAAGTCTTTGTTATGTTTTTGTCTATGTGTCACAGTTTATTTCAAGTGTAATCTGTCCTGCCGGACCGTTTCCGTTTATCATGGTATATATATATATATATATATAAAGATTTTCCATAAACACGTGAAATAACAATCAATGATCAAACTACAATAAGAAATGGGAAAACAAGACTAAGATCTTTCAACCATAACAAGCGGTCTTCGTCAGAGTCAAAAACCCAACTGAGTCAGTTGGTCAGGACTCTGACGAAGACTGCTTGTTATGGTTGAAAGATCTTAACCTTGTTTTGTATTTTTTATTTATTTTGTATTGTGTTTTGGATAGCTTTAAAAGTACTTTTAACTTAACGTTTTGTTTTATTATATATACTACATCATTTTTATTAATGTTAACAAATAATTTATTTTTATATTTTGTACTAATTATAGTTCCTCATTCCCTTATTATTTATTTTCACTGTGCCATATTAATTATTTTATTCTTCAGTTCTTCACTTTTTTAGTTTATATTTCTTACTTTTCTAGAACACTGTTGATCTCCAACCATCGCTTCGCAAGTTCGCTTGGTGTCCCTATCTCTTCACTTCTGATGATGGTTAAACCGAAAATTAGAGACTGTAAGTCTGTTTTTATATTTATTATGTACCTAGAGCTTACTTTGAAACATTTGTTGTCCTTTGTGGATCGTTTTCTTGATGGCAATTTATATATATGATCAAACCACAATATGAAAAGGGAAAAAAGACAAAGATCTTTCAACTGTAACAATCGGTCTTCGTCAGAGTCAAAAACCCAATCCTCAGTTACTTTCTTTTCATATTGTGATTTGATCATTAATTATTATTTCACGGGTTTCTGTAAAATCTTTAAAATCTATTCACATATATATCGGGTCTCTAACCGTCGCTTCTCAAGTCCCTCAGTATCCCTATCTCTGCTCTCCTGATGACGGTTAAACCGAAAATAAGAGACTGGAAATCTGTTTTTCGATTAATTGAGTATCTACAGTTTACTTTGAAACGTTTGTTGTGGATAGTTTTCTTGATGACTATATATAGTGGATACTTCCCCTTATTTTAATCAAAAGAATTTAAGGTAAATCTAAAAAAAAAATAAAAAAAAATTTATTCTTTACATCTTATATTTGAATCATTTTTCTTTTTTATTTCCATCAAAGTATTAAAAAAAAAATCCTAAAATTAAAAAGTGCAAATTGACATTGAACAATTGTTGAAATTTATCTGAGAGTCAAACAGTTAGGTAATAAGGAAGAGAGTTTTATAATAAATCCACTATTTATAGTAAGATTTCATTTGTTTCCACTTTACGTCATTAGTGAAATTAAAAACTAATGTAATAAAGAGTAATTGTTAAAAATTATAATTTTCTAAATTAAAGTGTTTAATCATATATTCATAGATTATCTTTTATCAAATACTATGACTCAATGAGCTTTTCTTTCGTAGTTTAATACCAACAAATATCAATACTCTATGTATTTGTCACAATTACTCAGCAATATAGAAATAACAAGTCAAGTTTACTAGTATTAAAACAATGAACAAAAGAAAATATTCAATCTTCATAGAAACAGGTTTGTTAGTATTAACATATAACCTACATCACTGCTAGCTAAATATTATTTTTAATTCCATTGGTTTCAAACGGGTTCATTATGAAGAGGTTATTACATAAAAAGGTTGTTGATAAGAAGTTAGAAATCGGTCACTTAGATAAGAAAAGCTTACCAAGAGTCGTGAGTTTTTTCTAATAATATACCTGATATTGTCTGTGATAGTAGAATCTAAAAATAGGAATGCTTTTTTTTTATTTCTTAGTCAATAAAACGAATCTTTTAATGACCGTAAGTTTAGTTGTATATTTTATTGAAGGGGCAGAGAGATATATGCTTCCTCGATGTATATATCGTGAAGAATACATGCTTCACGAATTCCTGCGTTATTTGCCTGCTAACAGCAAATCACATGATATACTTTTTATGCCATACTGGCAATTCCCTACCGTCATGGCTTGTTGACAACTCATCTCATATATTGAAAAAAAAAAAGATAAAGGAAATGTTACTAACATATTGCGAAATAATATGAAAATAGAAAAACACAATTACTCTCATAACTGTAAGGCTTAAAGGATTTGTAAATCAATTTAAAAAGTATTTGATAACACGATAATGTCAGGTTAGCTCAGTAGTAAAGTGCTCACCTGGTAGATGCGGGGTTCAATACTCATTCTGGCCCACGATTTATTCAAGCGAGGGGGTGAATAAATCTGGGTTAAGTCCATCGGAAAGGATGTGTTAAGCCGTCGGCCCCGAGCCTGTACGATGTCAAGCACTCGTTACAGATCGTTACTCATAATATAGGACTCCCGAGCTGTGCAAACAGTTATTGTGAGGTATTTAAACATGATAGAGAGGAAAAATAGATGTTTTCAAATAGTGTCTGTTAACTCTTCGATCACTGAATACCCCTTCTGAGGCATATGTGCATGATGATGAACACTAAGCGTTCGAAATGCGTTGTAAAATAAATTCCTTATGGCGAAGCGTAATATATTTTCCTCACTAATATACGACTCCCATTGTAGAATGTTCATTGTGTGGTACCACAAAGGGCCCATGTTCGGCCTATGTGTGTTCCTTTGTGGGACTGCCAATGCAACCTAACCTAACGCTATAATGATCAGATGAATTGAAGATAATTGCAACTTTTTGATATTTGATACTTCAAAGGATAGAACTTTCACCAAGGTTGTATCTTCAATTATATGTATAATAAAGAATCACCACAATGCACCGGTTTGGCGGCGTAGCAGGAAAAAAAGCAAGTTCAAGGAGATTTATTATCAAAAGAATTACAAATTTTCCAACTTTCTTTTCCTCGTACTGTTTATTATATTCACTTCTATTTTTAGATGAAAACAACAATAAGCTCAAGTGACTGGGGTGCCAACAAATCCTTAATAGCACATCAAGGGCAAATGTATCAATATTTGTAATCCATTGCGCATATATATATACAAGACAACACATACAAGAAACGAGAACACTTACTGGATCAAAATTTCGAACTGAAGATCGTCATTCGTGATGACGAACTTCAGCTCGAAATATTGATCCAGTAAGTGTTCTCGTTTCGTTTTCATCGTAAGTGTTCTCGTTTCTCGTTTCGGATGTGTTGTCTTTTTTATTTATTTATCTGTTTGGTTTGAACCGTTTAGCATTTTTATTTCTACATATATAAGAAGGTTGAGTCGCCCCTCCACCTTCCTGCGGGACTCTTCGCCCCCTGATGACGACGATGTTGAGTCTCTCTCAAAGTGACCTCATTAAGTTGCTAAAGTTTAACTTTTAAATTTCCTCAAATCGAAAAGCACAACTATTAAAATTTTATCATTTTTTTTCCTATTTTGTATTATTTGGAAACAAGCGTTTTTAAAAGTATTTATTTTAATAGGTTTTTGAGTACCAATCATTGCCTTATTTGATGTTTTCTCACTAATAAACAGTATTTATGTTTGGGCCTTAAACAAGGACACCAGTTCTTTTCAACAATTAAGTACTGGAATTTTTAAAATTATCTTAATAAAATAAATCACTTTTCTAAGAAGAAATATAAAAATCTGAAATACATTTGATGAAGAAGAGAAAATTTTAAATGAAAGATAGAAAGAAAGAAATGTAAATTGTGACCAGAAGAAGAATAAAGGCGGAATGAGAGAAGAGGGGAGAGAGGAAAGGGAAGATTAATTAAGCAGGAGCTTAAACAAGTCTGAATCGATCTTAATCCAAGTTGTAAGTGAAGTCGTTTAAGGAGGTTTTGGAAATTAATTAGCAGGGAAAGGGAAAGGGCTTGGGGGGGGGGGGGGGGGGAGAAGGTCGTATCTGATAAATAGAGGACACCTGAGAGAGAGTGAGTGAGAGGGCTTTGTGAGGCGGTCAGGGTGCGCGAGAGGGGAGATACAGAGGGCCTATTATTCCACTCCCACATACCACGGCCACCGTCCCGACCAACCCATCCAAATCAATATATATCTACTATCAATGGAAAAACTCACTATCACCAACATCTTCATGCAGTCCTTTTTAACACATTTCTCTTCTTTTTTTTTTGGTCGCATAATTAAATAAATATACCATTTTTTAGAAAACAAAAAAGATAACTACTTTTGTTTAAACACTTTAAAAACATGAAGAAGTAACTTCAATAGCAATTAAACAAACAAAAGATATGAACTTTACGGATTAAAAAGTTTTAAACAGATTAACAATATCTATTATTACGGTATTAAGTTGTAAAAAATGTTCTTTTTAGATCTTTGTTTCCAACTATACTTATATACATTCCATTTTGGAAACCTATGGGTTTCCACACTTACCCACCCACACACACTCACTCACATATACACAGGCATCGAAAAAACTTCATAAAACGACTTCTGGGACCTCAAAACATACAATTCTGTCAAAATCTCGAAATCTTTGGAATTTTTTCACGATCACTATACTTTACTTATGGTAAAGTAAAAAGTAAATTCTTTGTGTTTAATCTGGATATGGAAATATTTGGTGTTATAGCACGCTACTTACCTTCGATATTGTTATCTACCAGTTACCATATCATTTCAAAGTAAACTACGCAAAAATTCATCACAAGTATGCTAACTAGGTATTTATTTAGAAATTCAACATTTACTGTGATTATATATCGTAAATATTGACATACTAAAAAAAGAAAACAGCATTTGCAATCCAATTTAGACCATTACTGTTGAAAAATTCTGAGAAAACACATAGATATATTTCCAGCTTTCATGAACTTTATAAGATATGTTTACAAACAGTAATATAATTAATTTTGACAGTGGATATTGTACATGTTAGTTCTTTTAATTTGGTAAACTTTGATTATGTTTTGAATAAGTTGTAAAATTTTTGTGTAATGAATTACGAATAAATTTATCCTTACAAACTCTTCATTATTTACAGTTGATACCATATTGGGTGATAGATAGCATACTAGAGTAGAAAATCGAAAATAGGTAGCATACTATAACAGCACCGAATATTTTTACTCATGGGATAGTTTGTATTGCCCTTTTCTGCACTTTACACCCTTTAAAATACCTCTCTTCCCTCCCACTCCTTTCAAAACTGAAAACCATCTTCGGTTTCAGTTGATATCTGATTCTGACGAAGACCGCTTGTTACAGTTGAATGATCTTAAGTCTTTTTTTCTTTCTCATTTCTTATTGTGGTTTGAACGAACATTGATTGTTGTTTCATGTTTTTATTGTCAAATCTTGTTATCATGATGATGATGATGGAAAAGGTGGTGGATCGGGGAAGGGATTTCAGATAATGAATGAAAGAATCATGCAGGAGGGGTTGAAAGAAAGGAGAGAAGGGAAAGGTATAAGGCATCCCGGTGTAGAATAGCAGGAACAGGGCTTCAACATGCAGCCCCTATTGACAGGGATTAGAATCTCAATATGCCTTCGCAATCCACTTCAACCTTAAAAATCTCCTTTTAAAAAGAAGAATATTAAAAAATTAAACTCTAAACAGCTCTTACCTACAGTAATGGGAAATCAAACACCGAAACATCTTTTAGAAAGTTAAAATTACAAAAAAAAATTCTCATCACCACTAATATTGTGCTTTTTTACTCATTTTATAAAAAAAAAAATAGTGCATCAATTCTATAATACCTATAAATACAAAAAGTAATACTGTATTACTAAACGTTTCAGTAATAGCACATATTAATTTTGATTTAAAGGTTAATCACATGAATCTGTGATCAAATTCTGTTAGTTTGACACTTCCGTCTCATTTCGTGTTATTTGTTTTTGAAATCTGAGACCTGTCATTTGTTCCCCGGATAAGTTGTCTGATTGCAATTATTCTTTATGCGGTCGAATAACCTGTCATATTAAATTTCATTCTACTGCCAAACTCCGATAATCCGAGTCAAGGAAAAAAAAATATGGTAATAGATGATAAGTCACAACTGATATTCTCAGACTGGGTTCTCCTTAGTTCGAGGCAAACAAGCAAGATAGAAGCTTTTGCGGAAATCAAATCAAAATTAATGAAGGTTATAGATTTTAAAATCAATAACAAAGTGTAACCTTCTGAAGCAATTCGAAACTGGACACAAAAAAACAACTCCAACTGTTTAAGACGCAATATTAAGTTTTACTTAAAACAAATATTTTATAAAAAAAAATCTATATAGGGGCCGCACAGTTTTCATTTAACTCATTATACATATAACCTTTTTAGAAATGAAATTAAGCTACTTAAAAAAAAAAAAAGAATTCCAGATTACTAATTGTAAAAATAACTTTGAATAATAATAACAACGATCAATTCAAAAATTATAAACTTCTGAATTGCTAGAATGAATTAAATATTCAGAAATCCATGAAAATCAGCTATTGATAGCGACGTTTTGGATAGATAAACTCTAAAACAAATTTCCTTACTTTTCATTCGGAATGCTTGTATAAAGATAAAAGTCAGGTTACTTTGCTGTATTGTTATTTTACAAATTGATCCGATTTCTCCCTTTCAAGTCGGATCAAATTTAACATCCACAATCTATATTTTCTTACCTCTTGTACAATATCTCTGTCAACTTAATCGGAATCCTTTAAAAGTTAGTTTAATCCCTGTTCTTAAACAGTTTTCTTGTTATACTTGACTCTGGAAGGTAATTCCTAAGCGAATTTCATCTTATTAAATGCAAATCACAGCGATTAAATTGTTTTAGTGTGGACAGATTTCCATTAACTCTCAAAAAGTGTTATCTCCATATAAAATATCACTAAAAATAGAGCAATAATGGCTCCCAGTTTGCTGTTCCGTTTTTTTTAAAACTTTATGAAATATGAAATTTGGTTACTGCAAATCTTTTTTTATTGTTGAACTATCCTGCTCAGTGATATGGCACAAAAGAACAATTTACGTAACATATTTTGTACTGCATTCAGGCTACCTCAAAACGTGAATTTTCATTGAAAAATCAAACTTTTGAAAAAAGTAATAAATTCATTGATCTATATTTCATATAAGTGTAAATACAAGTAAAAAATATGTTAGATATATCTTGAATGAAAGAATAAAACAAGAATAAAAATTCAAGATAAAAGTTAAAGGAATCTTAAGTATGGAGAAGAAATAAAAAATTGTGAATATATTTTTCGTTTATTGCATTTGTAACCTCAAAGTTAATGCCAAAATTTCAAAACCCTGGAATTAGCAGTTTGGGAGAAAAAAATGTCTGAACACAATTTTTTGGCAAAAAAAGTGACTTTCCGGTCATGCATATTTCCTTCCCAAACAATAGGGATCACGAACACTATGGGGCCCATTTTTTGTGTAAAATATCAACTTGATCCATCAAATATTCTGGACTGTAGTAGCGTGGTAATAAACTTCGCTAACGTACACACACATACACACAGACATCATCGAAAAAACTTCATAAAACGACTTTTGGGACCTCAAAATTTTTTCACGATTACTGTACTTATAGTAAATTAGAAATATCAAAAAGTGCACTGACTACAAAATAATAGATCTGTAAGGAGGGAAAGAATTAGACCTTGAGCTGTTTATTAGCGCTGATATTTAGAGAGAGCCTATCTCAATGTAAACCATTGGTGTTAGTGTTCCTTAACAAAAGTTAGCATGTTTCAGTTATTCTAAATAATACAAGTAGCCACTTTAAACCAGACCTAAAGATGGTATAATCTAGGTTTTTCAAGAGTTTTGACAGACAAACCTCAGCGCTATCGCTCTCTCTCTCTCTCATGATAAGACCCACGATAACCGGCCTAGTCTAACCCAGACACCTTTCTTATCTATTACACTGATAGCATGATGAGGCTTAAAACTGTTTCCTACCAACCGCTGTATTTCATACTTCTTTTATTTGCTTATTGCAATGTGAATACAACAGAAGTGTTGATTCTCTAGAAAGATTTACACCCTAAGTACAGTGTTACTCATAGTCACTTTTTAATGTTCGTCTTTCTTCTTTCCCTTAAAGGAAAGAATTTTAATAAAAATGTCGCTAAGAGAAGTAAGTGATCAGAATACAATGGTCATGTAAACTTTTTTTGTAATGGAAAAATACGTAAGTAAAATATATATTTATATAAATAATGTAACATTTTTTTTTTCAAGATATTGTAATTAATTTCTGCATGATGTAGCCCTGAAGATGTCTAGAAATATAGACGAAACTTTAGCTTAAAGGAGTTTTATTGTTTGACGCTGGAACGAACTTCGATAAAGAAGAATAGCGTTGAATATATTAATGTGGAGATAAGAAACACTGAATATATATAAACAAAAAACAAGAATTTGTGAAGCAGCAATTAAAAAGACATGTATACCCTTACAAGGTTGGAATATTTAATGTTAAGAAGGTTAACAGAACCGGTTAAACTTGTAGAGGGTGAGAGGGAGGGGTGGAAATCAATACCAAGTGCAGTGTGTGACATTCACATTTATGTAACAAAGAGTGAGAGTGAGTGAGTGTGAGGGGGGAGATAGGAAAGGAGTGAAAGGAAAGAGGAGAGAGAGATAGAGGAGGGAGTGTGGGGAGAGAGAAAGTGAAAGGGGGAGGAGGTGATAGAGTCTAAGAGAGAGGGGGAGGGTGTAAGGGAGAGAGAAAGTGAAAGGGGGAGGGATGAGGGGGGGAGGAGCAAGGGGGAGAGAAAAGTGAAAGGGGGAGGGAGTAAGGAGAGAGGAGAGGAGGGAGGGGGAGAAAGTGAAAGGGGGAGGAGGTGATAGAGTGTAAGAGAGAGAGAGGGGGAGGGTGTAAGGAAAAGAGAAAGTGAAAGGGGGAGGAGGTGATAGAGTGATAAGAGAGAGGGGGAGAGAGAAGGGAGGGGGAGAAAGTGAAAGGGGGAGGAGGTGATATAGTGTAAGAGAGAGGGGGAGGGTGTAAGGAGAAGAGAAAGTGAAAGGGGGAGGGATGAGGTGCTAGGGTTCCAAGAGAGAGAGGGAGGGTGTAAAGAGAAAAAGAAAGTGAAAGGTGAGGAGGTGATAGAGTAATAAGGGACAGGGGAGAGATGGAAGAGGGAGAGAAAGTAAAAGGGGGATGAAATATAAATATGATAGTGATAAGAGAGAGGGGGAGGGGGGAGATAGATAGAAGAGGGAGAGAAAAAAAGTGCAAGGGGATAAAATTAGATAGAAGAGAAAGAGGAGAGAATGGAGGAGGGAGTGAAAAGTGAGAGAGAAAATGAAAGAGAGAGGCAGGAGGTGAGTGTTTAGGCAGATGGGGGGGGGGGGGGGGGTTTGAGAAGAGATATGAAGGGAGAAAAGAGAGACAAAGACAGAGTAAGAAAAAAGAGTTCTGAAGTGCAGAATACATCGTTGATTACGAGATATTAATACAAGGGGAAAGGTATCAAATCGAACATAGATCGGATATATAAGTTGAGACTACAGCAAAGGTTACGCAAGGCTTCCATAAGACTTTCACTGGCAGAGGGACCTGTATTACAAGCTGCCTTTAAAAAGGCTGGGAAAACAACCACCCAACATTGCTGACCTACTTTGTCCAAAAAACTGCTTCCTTAAAACTAATTTTTTTTTTATAATTTAAAGAAAAACAACACAGTAAAACTCGTAATTAATAACTGATTTCCAATTATTCATTATTTAAGAATAATGATTATGATTTTCAACTTTTTTTTTTTTAAATTGGATATTTCGGAAAAAATGTAGTATTAATGTTAGAACTAAACAGTAAATTTCAACTTACACCTTACAAAACTATTGAAAAAAGTAAACAGGGACAACAAAATCTTTGAATGTTGCTTTTTATACGAATGTAACTGTAAGTACTTTAAAAGTTTATTTTAAATGACTTAATTATGAATATATGGCGAAAAAAAATCTCTAGTATAACAATCAATGATAATGGGATTCGAACCTACGACTCTATAGATAAGGCAAGTGTGACGAGGTCGATTAATCTGCCGCAGGTAATTCGTTCTTATAAGTAGTTTAGTTGGAAGCGATATTTAGCTGGAGAAGAGATTTCAACCAGCAAGAATGAGTCAGTCAGCTGAGTTGTCTTCAGACCTCTTAGTGATTTATAAAGCATGACGTCACTTGCGAATAGCAATATTAGTTGCGAATTCCCACTAAGTAGTTTCCAAGTGACTCATCCCAATCATTACTGTTGCTTTCAGAACAATAATACAAGAATATTTAAATGTTATATATTACTTGTACACAAATGATATACCATATACACATATATTGTAAAAAAACGGACAGTTTGCTTGGAATAACTGGAGTTCCAAGAAATTTAAAGAAATGTAGAGTAAATTCTTTTACTGACAAAGGAAAACACACTTCCTCGATGCACGGGCAAGTTTTCATTCTGAGAAGGAAGTAAGGCAAGGTTGTGCCTAGTCTGCAGGTGACCTCAGTTATACATCACCGGCTCACCCGGCCTTGTCGCTTCCCAGTGCAATTCCTTATACAAGCCTGTGCCAAGTCAATGTTGTTGAAGTAAAAAGCATTGCGAGCAGTACAATGGGTCATCGGCCCAACCAGAATTACCCTTTCCCAGTACAGTTTGATATATGTCTGTACGTAGTCAATACTGATCAAGTATACAAAGAATGCGAGCAGCATTATCTGACTATTGCGTACTACAGCTTCACATTGCAAGGACTGCGAGCAGCATAGGGTGTCATCAGCTCACTCAGAATTGCCCTTTCCCAGTAAAGTTTGATATATGTCTGTACGTAGTCAATACTGATAAAGAATACAAGGAATGTGAGCAGCATTATCTGACTATTACGTACTACAGCTTCACATTGCAAGGACTGCGAGCAGCATTGTGTGTGCATTGTACACTACTGCTTCACCTGGCCTTGCTGCTTCCCAGAGCAATCGCCATTAATTCCTGCGCCACGTGCCAAGTCAATATAAATGATGCAAACAACGATTACAAGAACACTGTGTGCCACCGACTCACACAGAATTGCCGTTTCCCAGTGCACTCAAGACTCAAGACTGTAGTCAACATTGTTGAAGTAAACAAGGACTCGTCCAGAATTATGTTATGTATATACTGTGCATTACGGTTCAACTGGTCATTTCACAGCCAATTCCTCACTAAATCCGGTGGCAATTCAACATTGTTCAAGTAAACAAGGATTGAGAGCAGGGTTATATCTGTAGAGTGCTACTCCGGTTCACCTGGACCTTTGTCCCTTCGTAGTAAATCTACAATCCTCTACATTACTCCTTTCTCTTCCAACAGGCCGTGGACTTCTCCGTAGGACAAGATGTAATGACAAGATTTTTAAGTCTCGCACTAAATAAAAATAGATTCATGACCACGATTTTGAACCTTTAATCTTCAGAACTAAAGACACTACGCTACAGTATACAATATAAGAAATCTAGCGCAATATCTCTTTGGTTAACTCTTGTTATTAATCAAATTTTCCAACTGTACCAAATAAAAGCATTATCATCACATACACCAAAACATTTGTGGGGAAAATTCAAACACAAACAAACATCGGCTCCTTCTTTTCATATTGATATACGTAAAGATGAACTTTTTCATTTAAAGGCTTCACCATCATGTTATTTTATACAACATTAAAACATTTTAAAGCTTGAAATCGAATATATTGAAAATTACTTTCATTTAGCCGTAGTTAGTTTTCTCTGAATAATAGTTTTTGATTTTGCCATGTTGTTAATTACCGCACTACGACGTTAATTGGAGAAGATTCATAAGTCTATTAAAGAAAGCTTTAAATTCAGGACACTCTAATTGGCAGTTGTTAACAAGTCCCAAAATCCATCTGTTCTAGAAAATATAATCTAACATAGCATCAATGAGAGAAATATTTTCACTCATTAGTTGAGAAAACGTTTACTTTAGTATATAAAACAGTTAAAGCTTTTCGATCTGTAACGGTTCTTGTAAGAGTCTCAATGTGAAAATAATTCATTGGAGCAAGAAGTTTATATTATAATCTTTTAGATCTTTAAAAAACATGACAGAACAGTCATGGAAGGAGACTAATATTTTCTCGAACTATAGTTTGAATTAGAATATCTGAAATAGGTCATTCGTTTTTACTCATTGCTTGAATGTTAATTAAGGAAGTCTTAATAAATACAGTTATAACTTTTTTGTATGGGCGATAAAATGATAAGAATCAGAGTTATAACTCGATGGTAAAATAGGAACTTTTAAAATAGTAATCAACGACTAAACGCTTTGTCCATTTTAAAAGAAAACTGAATTCAGCTGTCAGCAGCCTTTTCAAGGGTATGACAGTCACTCTAGAAGATGGAAGAGGTTCGAGACTTGTTAAATACTCATTATCAACTTGGCGGTAATACGGTTCTCATTTAAGTTATTTGTTTGATTTGATTTTGAAGACAATATGTTTCGTTAACGTAAGAATTTTATCTTTTTCTTATCTCAGAAGAATCGGAAAAGATGTAGAGAATCGGGGCAGGACAATGGTCTGGGGGGGGGGGGGAAATGGAGATGGTCTACAATTTAGGGAGGCTTATTTATGTTTTTTTTTGTAAATTTTATAAAAAAAAATTCTTTAATTTGTAATCTGGGGGTAATTTAGTTCTCCTATAGCAGAACTTTGTTCCAAATTACAAATATGCCAGGACTAAAAGTGAAAGCCTTTCACCAATGTGGACACTGAAAAAAAAATGTAATAATTTCGATTTAAAACTTTAAATTTATGTACAAAATTTTTGCTTTTTTACTTACATTCAGACATTATTAACAGTGACCCTGATATTTATTGAATAAATTAAGGTCTACCCAAAGTAGGAAATCCACTAGGTGTTACTTGGTGGAATTATTATGAAGTATTATTTTATGTCCGTGGGTATTGAACCCCGGATCTAGCTGTCTAGAGCACGTTACGAATGTCTAACCTGGCCCTTATCAATGGATGGTCTAACTCTGATAGTTATAATTTTATCGCCCATATAACTGTAGTACAATTGTAATTTAAGTAATTATTATGAAGTATAATTTGACATTGGTTATTGTATGTAATGTTAATTCTGAACAAAATAAAGCTTAGATACCAGTATATTTGAAAAGAAATGGAGTCTCTAAAAAGCAGCTTTTGTGTTTTGAGGTTGAAACTAGATAACTATTAGCTAATGACAGGCGGAGGTAACTCTAAGCGGTGGCGAACAAGTAGCTGTTTTGACGTGAGGGGGAGGAGGGTGCGATGTAGGTCGACTAGGTGAGTGAAGGAATCCGAGACGGGAATGAGGTCAGGGCAAGGCCGAGCGTTGCCAAACAATCGGCCGGCGGCGACCACGGCTTGCTTCAGAGCGGCGGGCGGGCGGGCGCCCTTCACACTGCACCGCTGAGCTGGCCTTACATAACGGCCGAAGAGGGTGCCTTGCCAACCTTTGCGTTGGCCCATCCAAGCCACTACTCATGCCAATCCATTCGCCATAACAAAGTCAATAAATCTATACCCTTTTCAACATTCTACCCACATCATTCCAATCATCTAAATATATTTAACGACAAAAACTACACTAAGTGCACTAAAATGGAAGTGTACAGGGCATGTCACGATGATGAAGAACGACAGATGGGCAAACGTAACTACTGAATGATATCCTAGAAAAGCTAGAAGAAAAATGGGGGAAAAC